>NW_020869835.1:220020-222520 GCF_003789085.1 Penaeus vannamei | reverse complement strand
CTTCCTTGTCCTTGGGAACCCTAGGGAACACTGATGCGCACACTGTACCTCTCAGGGATGTACTTGAGGCGGCCACCGCCCTTGCCGATGACTTTGCCGTAGTGAGCGGGCGCGATGTCGGGGAGGCCGTCTCAGAGTTGTGGATTTTGCCTTCGATTTGCTCAAGCTCCTTGTGCATCTTCTTGCGGTCTTTTTCCTTGCCGACGAGCACACAGGATTCCGAATGCTCCTTTTCCTTGGACAGCATCTTAAGCCAAACACAGGGGGCCTGTTTGGCCTTCATCAGGGGCTGCAAGTCCACTGGGATCTGGACCGACATCCGCAGGGGCTTGCTGTGAACATAATCCTGCATGTGCGGGCGGCCTCTTCCTTACCTTTGACGAGGAAGGGCGAGGTTGCCTGGGTGGGGCTTGACCAGCTACACGTCGAACTTCTCCACGGCAGCCTTAAGCCTCCTCTGAGACGTACAGGAGGAAACCAAAGGTGACGTTAGCAGAGGGCTGCACCACGTGGGTTGGCTTCACGGCACGGTCCTCTTGGATCACGAAGTCCATCAGCTTATATATCTGGGCTGCGAATATCACGTCATCCTCCAGGTGGCACGACGACGGCGATGATATCGCTGAAACAGGATCCTCTACCTCCTCCGGAGAAGTGGAAAACTCCTACTAAGAGGAAGCCTCTTCAACTAGGAAAAAGGAAACCTCTAGTTCAACTGGAGGAGAGGAAACCTCTTCTTCAATCGGAGGAACGGAAAACTCCTCTTCTACCGGAGGAGAGGAAACCTCTTCTTCAACTGCAGGAGAGAAAACTTCAACCGTAGGTGAGGAAACCTCTTCCTAGACCAGAGGAGCGGAATCCTAGGGCCGGATTCACTAACATACGATCGTAACACATTTACCAGCGGTTATTTACTTTTGCATTTACCAGTGATGGGCAAAGTGGTATTCACGAAGAAAAGGTAATTTGGATATACTGTTACAATCGTAAATCGACTCATTCTAATGGTAGCCAACAAAGGGCTCTAGTAAAGCAATTCCACCAATCAGCGAGCGCTGTACATAATCTTTTAGACTCATTCGGCCAATCACGTAACATGTAAACAAAACTACATACAGTGAGTTATTGAAAAAATCTTCACAGCTAAAACACTATTTAAGCACGTCGAAAAAAATGAATATATTTATTTGACCATATCTATCATGTGGGATATATATTTACTGTATAGATAGGAACCAATACAAACACTTTTATTAACATATTATTAATAAATATTATTATTAATTTATTATTATTAGTCCAAAGAGTTTATTTACTTATTTATTTTTCATCATTGTTAAACAAAGAACCGGACCTAAATTTTTAGTAATCGCTCTGTCGTCAAAGGAAATATTTCAAGCTTATTCTTGCCCATGCACTTTGGAGTTTATTATCAAAATGCCGACAGACACAGATATTGCTATACTCGTTTAGCGTTGTTATTGTCAGTTTATATATCAGCAAGGTAGTTTTTCTAAATAATTTGTAATAATCATGTCAGAGAAGAATTCTTTAAGAGTTCACTTATCTATCGATTCCATGCATTCTAGTATAATATAGGCCTATAATTTTACGAGAATTTGTGTAGATTTCATTCTAGCTAGTTTCATGTGAAATTTAAATTTCTTTACTATGTGTTTGCCATCATATTAGTTACATCAGGTGTAAAAACGAACCTAAAACTTTGATTAGATATTGATATTTTGATATAACACGTGATGACATCGTCTTCCAAGAAGTTACCAGTGCTCCGACCACTGGTAAAATTTACCATGGTAACTCGATGGTAACTTGTTTGTGAATACCACCGCGAACTGGTTACCATGGTAACTATAGTTACCAGTGATTTTACCTTCGTAAGTGCGTTAGTGAATCCGGGCCCTGGGCAGTTTCTTCCTTAGAGGAATTTTCGTAAGGAATTTGCTTCTTCAGAAAGTTCCTCTTTCAAGCCCGGAGGGCGGTGATATCCTCCTTGGAGTGGAACCACCGTGGGATCCACGCTCTCGTTTCTCCAGTGGCTGCTCCTCGAAGGTGGCTTCCTTCTTCCAAAGGTAAGCATAACGGGCCGCGAGGCCCAGTGCCACACAGAGCAGAATCAAAAACCAATTATTTTCCTCATCGTTGTTCCTAGGGTTGGCACCGCGGATCCTGTTACCGCCTTGGTAGGAAGGTTAGGGTGTAACCTGCGATGTGTGTTAAATCAGTGTGCGTGTGTCTGAATGTGTCTGTATGTCTATACGGTAGTGCGTATTGTGTGTGCGTTATGTGTGTACATCAGTGTGTGTGTGTGTGTGTGTGTGTGTGTGTGTTAGTGTGTGTACCTCTGTGTGTGCGTGTCTGAATGTCTGTACGGTAGTATATGTGTCTGTGTGTTTATGTGTGTGTGTGTGCTTGTGTATACATCAGTGTGTGCATATGTATGAATGTGTGCTTTTGTCTGTACTGTAGTGTGTATGAGTAC
>NW_020869835.1:190020-192520 GCF_003789085.1 Penaeus vannamei | reverse complement strand
CTTTTTTGCCTCTGGCAATCAGTTGAAGTAAACATAGCGTAAATAGTATTTTTGTGAATGATGCTAAAACCCTAGGCAGTTTGTAACAAAGAGTGTGATTGGTCGAAAATAAGTAACCAATAAGTGTATTAATGAATATTTTTTGAAAATAAGTAAGTCATTTGATCTTTCGATTTATTCAAATAAGTAATAAAGTACAAAGCATGTAACATTAGTTATCGTTGACTTTGTAGTTGGATATTCTTCAAATGCGATATCCTGGCAATATCTATGACAGGGAGGCGGCATTTCCTACTCCTTACAACATAAGAAGTATCATTTATAGATACATATTTCTTAAAACATGAAAAAGTTTCATGCTTTGAACATTTATGTATGGTAACTAAATTACCTAAAACTGTAAAATCCCTGAGACCTCTGTAAATACCATTCATACTTGCACCATCTAGTAGCAGCTAATCGACCTAATGAAGTTTTTTTTATCTTGATTAATTCTTCAATATAGTGCCTGAACAAAATCACAATTAGTTTACATTGAATATGTAGATTCGATATCGATGTGTGTGTGGTGCGTGTATCGTCTATGGAAATATGAAGTCATGCTTCGTAATGAGTTACGAAAGATTGTATAATCAGCTATTATTATGCAGTAAATCTTGGCGTTTCTTTGAGGAGTTAAATCCACATTCGAAGAGGAGAGCGACAAAATGCATGTTTGCTTGTTTCAACTTAAGCAACTATTAGCTGAGTGGTTCCAAGGAGGGTGAATAGCAAAAATCTTAGAACCAACTCCCAATACTTGTGTTGTATATCTTGTTCATTCTAATGAAATGGGGATTTCTCGGTCAGTTGTTATTGTCATCTATCCATTTTATTTTTATTTGCCAGTGCAATGTAATGCAATATATGCGTAGGTGTATGATATTAGATATCAAACCTTTACATCAAATTCATTCTCTTTGTACATTATCCTAGAAGTTATAATTTTCCGGAACAATGTAGAAAATAACACGAAGTCGTATATTTCATCTCTTATGCCCATGAATATTCATCAATTCCTGAATATCCACTTTGCTGAAAAAAATACATGTCCGATGGTCTTAGACGTCATAATAACATAAAACATCCGAGGTCAAAACGAGGCTGCCAAGCTGACACCTTTTTCAGGATGGACGCAAAGAAAGCTGTAATCTGAAATAGATTGCTGCAATGGGATGGCATAGCTCAGTGGTAGAGCGCTGTCTTTGCAATCGCACGGTCCTGGATTCGCGCCCGGCTGCCCCTCTCACTCGACTCAGCTGTGAATGAGCACTGTTATGCTGACGTCAGCATGCTATGGTCAAAGTCGGGGCAGAAAGGAACAGGTCACCCTACCGCATTATCCCGCGGCTTAGTGAGCATGTTTCTCTACAAAACATGTCCGTTACGTCCAGATGGATATGGGACCAACTTTGACTTTTGACAATGGGGTGAGGGAAAGTAACTTCTCCAACGGTGATATATTCAGAGAGCTGGGCATCTCCCGGACGATGGTGTGCAGGCAGATAGGGTGGGAAGAGGAGGGCACCCATAAGGACCAAAATACATCGGAAATACACGAAAAGCTCCATTGCTGAAGGGAATTAAAGGTGTAAATGTTAGCCCCTTTTCAATATTTCAGAAATTAAGTTATTTCAGTTTACTATATAGATATTTGTTTATACAGAACAGTGCCACACACGTCATATTTCATGTTCAGATTCTATATCATTATTTACATTTCACATATGACAGACAAATTATCTTTAAAACGGTGAGGCGCGGCCGCGTGATCTGCGATATGTGGGGGGTGGATCTCCCTACATGATGTTAACGAAACGGGGAAAATGCCTCTTAGACAAATATATCGAATTGTTAGAAAACAATCCTCCCATCAGTACACGGTTATGCCTTGGCCCTTCCCAGAAACAATGAGGATAACTGCCCTATACACACGTCCAGGGCAGTTACGAAGTAGTTCCCTGCCTAACACCACGTGGAGGTCCTTCGATGGCCAAGCGAGGGATGTCGCTCAAACCCGACGAAAAATGTTTGGCCGAATATTGTCAATGTTTGAGAAACGGCTAATGAAGCAACCTCGAACCAGCTGATAGAAATCGAGACGTTACATGTGAACACGTCACCTCTGTCTCAGGGATTAGACACCGTTTGAATAACAATACATATTTCCTATCATAAACATTACTATTTGTCTTCCCTTTCTACAGTTATTACCATTTTTAGTAAAAGTATCTCCAAAATTAATAAACATCCCAATTAGTCGATTCACTGAAGCCCCCATCATCTATGAAAAAAAAAAAAAAAATACATATCTGTGTGTGTGTGTGTGTCTTAGTTATCAACTACATGGCATGGCGTTTTGTGTGCGAAGGGGTTCAAAATGTATATGAAAATAAAACAAAAGATTCTAACTAAAGCGTTAAAAACTGTATAATGCAGTTCTTTCACACACAATACATAC
>NW_020869835.1:157520-162520 GCF_003789085.1 Penaeus vannamei | reverse complement strand
TTAATGAAACCGATTGTTAAGCGTATTGCTGTGAAGCCTTATATTTTGAAAAGAAAATTTCAATATATTTATGCCAAATCTTATATGATAAAAATGGTGGTGGTGATAAAGATAATGATGGTGATGATAAAGATGATGATGATGATGATATTGATAAATGATAATGATGACGATGACGATGAAGACGATGATGGTGATGGTAATAGTGATGGTGATGATGAAGGTGACTAACAATGATAATAATGTAAAGAAAATAAAAATGATGATAATCTTTTGTATTTCATCATCAAATATTGGCCACAATACTTAACACAGCACACAGAAAATATACTAAATGCTGTTATTTTGCATTTCAAATAAGCAAAACAATAATTTAACACTATGCGATCCTCAGTGAATGAAAAGTCGATGTACCTTTAGCATCTGTTACCGAATAATGTAATTCATATGCTTATTTAACAATCCTAAATGGAACTGTGGATACATTATGTAGCGCTGGATGTGGAGTATTACGAGAGAGAGAGAGAGAGAGAGAGAGAGAGAGAGAGAGAGAGAGAGAGAGAGAGAGAGAGAGAGAGAGAGAGAGAGAGAGAGAGAGAGAGAGAAAAGAAAGAGAGAGAGAGGGTGGTATTAAGGTCTAGCTCAACAAGTTTTATCTACCTCTCTTGACTTTATAGTATGGGTCGTTGGCGGTCTCACTTACAGCTTTCATTCAACGCGAATGTCATGTTAGGATTATCAGTTATAAACAGCGATTTTTTTTTTTCATTTTGCACATATTATCACAATATACATCCAAATTCACATGACAGTTTCTACCCTTGGGCGAGTAATTCGAATCTTCAGAGTAAACAGGATTCAATTAAATCATGATGTACGTCCTTCCCTTTTCCTGGTGCCTCGTACTCACTTTTCACCCACATTCTCATTTGTATTTACCCGTATAGAATACTTCCAAAATATAAAATATATTAAAAATACAAATTATATACGTATGCAATATATGTATATAATATATAATATATATATTATATATATATATATATATATATATATATATATTATATATATATATATATATATGCATGTGTGTGTATATAAGTATATGTTTATTATATATGCATGTGTATGTATTTATATTTTATATAGTATATATATATACTGTAGTATATATAATATATATATAATATATATATATATATATATATATATATATATATATATATATATATATATATATATATATATATATATATAATATTACTATATATATGATATATATATATATATATATAATATATATATATTATATATATATATATATATATATATATATATATACATTACACACCACAACACACACACACATCACACACCACACACACACACACACACACACATTATACAATATATATATATTATATATATATAGATATATATATATAATGCATATATATCTATATCTATCTATCTATCCTATATCTATGTATATATATATATATATATATATTATTCATAATAATAATAAAATATATAGTATATATATATATATATGTATGTATGTGTGTGTGTGTGTGTGTGTGTGTGTGTGTGTGTGTGTGTGTGTGTGTGGTGTGTGTGTGTGTGTGTGTGTGGTGTGGTGTGTGTGTGTGTGCATAATATATTGTGTGTATGTGTGTTGTGTGTGTAAACATATATAATGTATATATATATATATATATATTATATATATATATATATATATATATATATATATATAATATATATATATGTGTATGTAAGTATGTGTGTGTGTGTGGGTGTGTGTGGTATCTGTGTGTCCTGTTCTGTATATATATATATATATATATATATATTATATATAATATAATATATACTATAATATATAATTATATATAATTATACATATAGATCTATCAATAAAACTTATATATATATATATATAGTATATATATATATATAATATATACATAATGAATATCTTGAGAGATAGATATAGAAGTAATGTATATTTGAGCATCCATACTATAATAGCAAAAAGAACACAGATTTTAAAAAATTATACCAGTGCTTTAGAATAAAAATAAAACAAAGATAATGAAAACAAAAATAACGATAGAAAAGCTTACTCACCCATAAGTGAGTCTTAATACGTATGAACTATCTGAGTCCTTCCACGCCTGCTACTAACTGTGATACGCCAATTATGTCAGATCATACCTGGTATCTCGTTCTCGAGACATGAATAAGTTAAAAGGAGCTGTTGCAGCATGTATCTGGAGAGCGCAGGGACCTGATACGAACATACGTGCTCAAAAGAAATCTATATGTATCTGATATCGTGAGCGAGTCTCCCGATCCATGCAAGTGAAAAAGGTCTATAGAATAAATAACACTTCACCTCATTATGTAAAATCTAGTTCAGCAGTTTACTATATAAATATCCGAGCGCTATATGAATAATACAATTTAAGTCAATAGTGGTCAATATCATGGGTCAATAATTGATGACTGCCAATATGTATTAAACGGTGAGGAATAGAAGTGACGAGAGAGAAAGAAAGAGTGAGATGAAAGGTGAGAAGCAGAGAGAAAGACGGGAGAGTTGAGAGGGTGAGGGATGGTGAGTAGTGATCGCGAGAGAGGGAGAAAGATTAGAGATTTAGAAGCAGAGTATAAGAAGCATCAGAGAGAATGATGATGAGATATAGTATAATAGAGAGAGAGAGAGAGTAGTGAACGAGGGTGAGTACGAGAGGTGACTGATATAGAGACAAGTAAGAGAGAGAAGAGATAGATTGAGAAAGTGAGCTATAGTGAGAAGTATATATATATATAATAGAGTAGAATAGGTAAGGGTAGGTGAGAGTAGAGATGAGAGAATATAGATAGATAGAGAGTGAAGATGAAGAAGAGGTATATTATGAGGAGTATTAGTGAATAATTAGATGAATAATAATAATATAGCGAATGACAGATAATATCATATTATGAGTGATATAGTACACACAGTCACACCAGCACGACACCACCCAGCAACCACGACACAACCACGAGCACACACACCCACGAGCGAGCAGCAACGAGCACCGCAGACAGAAGTAAGGATAAGAAGAGAGAGAAGAGAGTAGTAAGAGAAGCAAGAGATAGAGAGACGAGATAGTGAGAGTGAGATTATATAATAGTATAGTGAGAGTAAGATTAGAGATGAAGTATGAGAGTGAGAAATGATATGGTATAGATGATGAAGTAGGTCAGAGTAGAGCGAAGAGTGAATATAGAGAGAAGAGAGAAATATATAGTAAAGTGGTAGTGCGAATACAGGGAAAAAACAATATTAAGCAATACCGACAAAACACAGATTGGCAACATACCCACCACACACACACAAGCAGCACACAGATAGCCACACCACAACAACTACAACTACACAGCACAAAATATCAACGAACAACAACAACAACAACAAGCAAAATTTCTTATACTTTCAACACAAACAAACCTCACACACACACACATACACAACAACACACACACACACACACATGCACACATAATACTTCAACACACTAACTAACTAACATCACACACACACACACTACATTTAACATTATCGACACTAACACTATCTACAGCGAACACCACTCTCCAACACACAACGACACATCACGACAACGACAAACACAACGAGCACGGACGAGCACACAGATCATCTTACTACACATCAGACAACATCACTACATCTATCACATTTCGCGACACACTACCATCATCACACACTATCACTACATCATCATCTACATCGACGACACTACAACACACCACACTATCAACATTAGAACCAGTTGACCTACACAGCGACACACACACTCACGACACACACCCACACACGTGGACATATCGAAACGAAATCATCGAGTCGTGAGCTTAACTTATTTCGAGACCATTTCCAAAATTTAAGATATCCCTCGCTTTTCTAAATCAGCACATCACCTGCCATTACAGCAAAAAAGAATTTCATCACTAAGACCTCCCCACACACTGGCGCACACCAGAACTGCCCGGCCCGTACACTTTTATCTCACTGACGAAAGCATAGTGTCTATCGTGCCGCAAGAAATAAATCCAGTGCGATGCTATAAGTCCTTTCCGAGCCGCTCCATAGAACTATATCATCCACACCGGAAACGAGACGACGTCGTCCCGCACAGCACATAAGAAAAGACAATGAAATAAAAGAAAAGCGAACAATTAAAAAAAAAGCTCATTATGAGAAGCCGTCTCTCCGTCTGTGACCAGATAGCACACCGTTGCTCTATCTTGCCCGAGGCCTGTGCTCTATCTTGCCCCGAGGTCCTGATGTCCTCTTCGTCATATGCGTTAGCCTCGACCCTATCTAAGTGCTCTATCACTTGTGCCCCGAAGATCCCTCTCAAGAAGCCTATCTATAGACACACCTTACTACATATAAGAAGTCCACAATCTTATGACCCTAGAGCGCGTATATCCATGTGCTCATATCACTGCCAGGAGAAGATGGTCTCAAATGCTCAGTTGGTTGAGTCTCATCTTGCGCAGTCACGATGCACGTGCATATCTCATGTGTAACTCTTGGCAATGCTGCCTCAATGAGTCTTAGCACTCTCATAGAATACTTCCGCTCAACCCCGTTATGTAAATATATGATAGAGTCGCAATGCTCGTCTCTTTATCTTGCCCTCTGAGAGTATGGAGTACAATGATGACTCTAGTCTTAGCCCCCGAGGTCCTGAGATGTTTCTAATATTCTGCCGCGAAGATCGCGTGGTGCCTCTCTACTCAGATCCCGGATAGATCCAGAGCTGCTCCACTCTTAGTTAGTGCGCCAGTAGACATCCCTATCTCCTCTCCCGCCATCTGGTCCTATCCATGCATCACCTTGCCCCGTCTCTACTTGTTGCTTCATACTCTCTGCGCTCCCTGTCTATCTACCGCTATCTATACACACTCCGTGAAGAAAT
>NW_020869835.1:135020-137520 GCF_003789085.1 Penaeus vannamei | reverse complement strand
AAGTTTATAGATGAAACGTTTGTTCAAACAGCAATCACACATGAACAACATCCAAACATTAAGTTTACGTGTGAAACAGAAAAGGAAAACAAACTTTCCTTTTTGACACATTGGTATCTAAAGAAAATGGAAAAATGACACATGAACAACATCCAAACATTCTCTGTTACGGTTTTCAGAAAACTTACTTTCACTGGTATTTCACCCCATGAAATACAAAATTAATAGCATGGCCACTTAAATCAACAGAACATTCAGCATATGGTCCACTTGATCCAATTTAGAATTAATTTAGAAAAAAAATAATGGATACCCTGACAACGTTTTTACAAGACTTAGATCCTTTATAGACAATAAAATATGCCCTTCCTCAAAAATTCACATTGCTCCAGAAAGAAACTCGGTACATAAAATTACTGTACCTCGGCCTTCTAAGTTTCACCATTCGTAAACAATTACGTGAGATACTGAAACATTCGTTCCCACGGATCAATTTTAACGTTGTTCTTGTCAACCACTATGATATCAACTCTCCTTAAGAAAAAATGCCTCAGCCCTCAGATCTGTGTCCAAACATTGTATATCTTTTAATTATCCTTGATGTAATACTAGGTATACTGGATTATCTACAAAATGATTTAAAAATAGAATACTAGAACATACGGGTAAATCTCCCTCTGAGTAAACCTTCATTTTCTGTACGCCAGCATTCACACACAAAAGACCGCCTTTTCACTCACAATGACTTCTAAATTCTGTCCACAGCATCTAACGGACTCGATCTCCTTGTCTCAGAATCCACAAGATGAAACCCAGACTAAACAACAGTGCACCTATTCAACTGTCTGCATTGTAATTCAATTACCGTTAGAAGCACCTCTCACTTGTTTGGTATTTTTCATTCCCGTTTTTATTTTTCACAGTTTCTGTTGCCCTTTTTATTGTGTATTTTATGAACTATTTTTGTTGTTATTTCCCCATTTTATATAATCATGTTCTGTGTTCATGTTTCCAGTCTGATGATGGAGATTAATATCTTCGAAAATTAACAATAAATGCTCATTACAGCCCTGGTTCTGCTTTTCATTCAACGACTACGGTTTCCAAGTGGAAAATCAACAACGGAAAATAAATATATATATATATATATATATATATATATATATATATATATAATATATATATATATATATATATATATATGTATGTATGTATATATATATACAATTATATATACATACAAACGCCCGCGTGCGCGTGTGTGTGTGTGTGCGCGCGCACACACAAACATGTAGATGACAGAGCCCAATGTTCCCAGACCTCAGGTCACAGAAACCGCAAGACAGAGGAGGCACACTCGCCCACCTGGCGCTCTCACATTATTTCCCCGAGCAAGGCTTGTCGCATTAATATTCGTCCGTCTCTTCTTTACCTTGATGACGCCTACCCTCGGGAACCAGCCGCCCCAGCCCTGTTTTCTCGTGTCCTTTGTTTACGTTAAAGAGCCTGTGAAAGCATAGCCCTAGGAAGCCCGTATTTACATCTGGCAGATGTGATGTTTAAGCATCGTTACTCAACACTCTTGCTGACAATCTTACCGCCATACCACACCAGAACGTTGTATCTAAAATATACATTAGACCCATATTGCCAACACACACGTCCGACACGCTAACACCATCAGACTTCACTGTCCCAATGCGTCACCATCCCCGCGCCATTCAATACCCACACTATCGCCGCCACCAAGACGCAATTCTCAGGCGCGCACTTGAGCAGGCGGCGAGAACCCAAACTCTCAGTTGTTGGGAAAGTTGGAAGTTGTCCTAGACTTTGCTTTCTTTGTGTGCGTGTCCTGTAAATGGAAATGTTGACATCTGGAGGAAGGTGGAATGGTAATTGCTAGGCTTTAACTCCTCGCGGTCCTCGCTGTTTTTTTTTTTTTTTTTTTTTTTTTTTTTTTTTAATACTTATTTTGGGGGCGAAGGGGAAAGGACAAAGGCTGGGGAGCAAGAGGGAGGAGAGGAGAAATGTTTAGAAGAATATCAGCTGGGAAATGGATGGACGTATGATGAGAATACACAACATACATATGCATATTGCCGACAAAGGATACAGATGTAGTTTTAAAAAGGTTATTCTGTATTCTCTATATCTATCTATTCATTTATGTCTATCTACAGCCTATCTATCTATCCAACTATCTATACAGACATATACTTATAAACTTGCATACAGATATATGTATGCATCTAAACATACATGCATACATAAATAAATAAATATTATATCATTACATATACATATACATACACACACACACCACACACATATATATATATATATATATATATATATATAATATATTATATATATATATATATATATATATATATATATGTGTGTGTATATATATATAGTATGTATATATGTGTATTATAATTATATATATATAATATACATATATATTAACATATTATATAATATATATATAATAGTA
>NW_020869835.1:114314-119314 GCF_003789085.1 Penaeus vannamei | reverse complement strand
ATGTAAACGAGATGTCTCAGCAAGTTCCAATAATGTGCGGGTAAAGGGCAAACATAGTTGAGGATGTATCAAAGTGCCAAGGGTTTTGGATATGCTACAAAAAGGGCCTTTATTACTGTTTGTAACATAACGCTGGCTGGTGATTTTAGGGCATGGACCTAGCAAGACTACGGACGTATGTCTTTGTTTCGGTGTCACATTAATTGGTTCATATAATGTGCCGTTTTTATTTGTTCATGTGTGTGTGTGTAATATGAGCAAACGTAACTGTTTTTATTTTTTTAATACTTTCTAATTCTATAATCTTACATCCTTGCCCTGAAAACTAGAGCTCAGCACAACAAAGTTTCTGGCCTACAAAAGTTTTCTAATAAAAAGAAAAAAATAGAAACATAAGAACATCGTGCTTGACCTCGTTTCGCCGCCGCGGAGAGGACAGCGAACGCGAAAATTACATCGCGCACCAAGAAAGGGAGGAAGAAAAAAATAAAGCAAGAACAAATGGGCCGAAAATAATCGTTGTTGCGTTACAGTTATTTCCGTCTTGCGTAATTCTCGCTTTACTCTCTTTTTCCCGGCTCTAGTTTTTTATTCTTTTTCCTTGCTGTCAACTCTTTTTTTTCCTTCTCAACGTTAAATTTAGCTTTCCATGAACTTTTTGCCTTATTCTCAACTTCATTCATTTCCCCATTTTTTTTCTATATTTTCTATATTATCCTGTATCGTCTCTTCATTCATTTTCTACCTCCATTTCTTCCTCGTCTCTCTCCACGTTCTCCCTCGGGTTTATTTTCCAACACATCTTTTCTCTTCAGTCTCTCCTGCCCTTCCATCAGTCATTTGCCTCCCCTCCCCCCCATCTTCCCTGTCACCTCATTTCCCCGTGTCTGTTCCTTCCTTCATCCGTTCTTCCATTATCACGCCTCCCTTTTACTTCCTCTGTTTTTAAACTACAACCATTTCCTCTCTGCTTCTTCCATTTTGCTTCCCTCTCCCAGGCTCCCATTTTCCTCTCTTTTCCTCCCTGCTCTCTCCCTTCGCTTCTTCTCCTTTTCCCTCTTTTGCCTCCCTCCTCCTTCCCTCTCTCCCCTTTCCTCCCACTTTCCTCCCGTCTTCCCTCCTAACATTTTCCCTTTCCTCTCTTTCCTTCCTCCTCCTCATTATCCATCCCCCTTCCCCCGCTGCTCATTACCACCCCCTTCCCCCGCTGCTCAGTACCCACCCCCTTCCCCCCGCTGCTCAGTACCCACCCCCCATCCCAGCTGCTCATTACCCACACCCCTTCCGCTGCTGCTCATTACCCAACCCCATTCACCCCTTCCCCCGCTGCTCATTACCCACCCCCCTTCCCCCGCTGCTCATTACCACACCCCTTCCCCCGCTGCTCATTACACCCCTTCCCGCTGCTCATTACCCACCCCCTTCCCCGCTGCTCATTACCCACCCCTTCCCCCTGCACCGCTGCTCAGTACCCACCCCCCTTCCCCGCTGCTCAGTACCCACCCCTTCCCCGCTGCTCATTACCCACCCCCCTTCCCCCGCTGCTCATTACCCACCCCCTTCCCCGCTGCTCATTACCCACACCCCTTCCCCTGCTGCCATTCCTTCCCCCGCTGCTCATTACCCACCCCCTTCCCCGCTGCTCATTACCACCCCCTTCCCCGCTGCTCATTACCCACCCCCCTTCCCCTGCTGCTCATTACCCACCCCCCTTCCCCCTGCTCATTACCACCCCCCCCCGCTGCTCAGTACCCACCCCCTTCCCCCGCTGCTCAGTACCACCCCCATCCCAGCTGCTCATTACCCACCCCTTCCCCTGCTGCTCATTACCCACCCCTTCCCCGCTTGCTCATTCCCCCGCTGCTCATTTACCCACCCTTCCCCCGCTGCTTCATTACCCACCCCCTTCCCACCGCTGCTCATTACCCACCCCCCTTCGCAGCCGCTGCTCATTACCCACCCCCTTTCCCCGCTGCTCAGTACCCACCCCCTTCCCCCGCTGCGCTCATTTACCCACCCCCTTCCCCCGCTGCTCATTACCCATCCCCCTTCCCCCGCTGCTCATTACGCTGCTCACCCACCCTTCCCACCGCTGCTCATTACCCACCCCCCTTCCCCCGCTGGCTCATGTACCCACCCCCTTTCCCCCCTGCTCAAATATACCCACCCCCCTTCCCCGCTGCTCATTACCCACCCCTCCCCCGCTGCTCATTACACCCGCTTCCCCGTTCTGCTCATTACGCCATCCCCCTTTCCCTGGCTGCTCATGTACCCACCCCCCGCTTCCTGCCCGCTGCTCATAACCGCAACCCCCTTCCCTTGCTGGCTCAAGTAACCGCCACCCCCTTGACCCGCCGCTGCTCAGTACCACACCCGCGCCATCCCGCAAGCTGCTCATTAGCCCACCGCCCCTTCCCTGCTGCTGCAGTATCCCACCGCCCGCTTCCCTCGCTGCTCATTACCCACCGCCCTTCCCCCGCTGCTCATACGCAAACCCCGCCTTCCCCTGCTGCTCAGTACCCACCCCCCTTCCCCCCGCTGCTCATTACCCACGCGCCCCTTCCCCCGCTGGCTGCATTACCCACTGCCCCTTCCCCTGCTGCTCAGTACCACACCCCTTCCCTCGCTGCTCATTAACCCACCCCGCTTTCCCCCGCCTGGCTCATTACCACGAACCACTTCCCTGCTGGCTCAGTACCCACGCCCCCTTCACGCCGCTGCTCATTACCGCACCGCCCTTTGACCTGCTGCTGCATTACGCAGCCCACCTTCCCTGCTGCTCAGTAACCGCACACCCTTCCCCCCTGACTGGCTACTCATTACCCACCGCCGATTCCCCTGCTTGCTCATTTACCGCAGCCCCCTTCGCCCCCCCGCTGCTGCAGTTAACCCCAGCGCCATTCCCCGGCGCTGCTCATTACCCACCCCCACTTCCGCAGCCGCTGCTGCCATGTACCCAACACCCTTGCCCCCCTGCTCATTACCGCCACCCTCCTTCCCTGGCTGCTCAGTACCCACCCTACTTTCCCCGCTGCTCATTACCCAAGCCCCTTCCTCCGCTGCTCAAGTACCGCACCCCCCTTCCGCCCGCTGCTGCAGTACCCACCCCGCATCCCAGCTGCTCATTTACCACACCCTTCCCCTGCTGCTACATTACCCACCGCCCCTTCCGCTACGCGCTGCTTCATTAACACACACCGCCTTCCCCCGCTGCTCATTACCGCACCTCCCCTTCCGCCGCTGGCTCATTACCCCACTGCCCCTCCCCCGCTGCTCATTAACCCACACCCCTTCCCTGCTGTCATTACCCACCCCCCTTCCCCCGCTGCTCATTAACCCCGCCCCCTTCCCCCGCTGCTCATTACCCACCCCTTCCCCCCGCTGCTCAGTACCCCCCCCCTTCCAGTCCGCTGCTTCAATTACCCACCCCTTCCCCCGCTGCCTCATTACCACCCCCTTCCACCGCTGCTCATTACCCACCCCCTTCCCTGCTGCTCATTACCCAGCCCCCTTCCCCCGCTGCTCAAGTACCCACTCCCCAATCCCCAGCTGCTCATTCCCACTTCCCCTTCCCCTGCTGCTCAGTAACCCACCCCCCTGTCCCCCGCTGCTCATTAACCCCCCCCTTCCCCCGGCTGCTCATTACCCACCCCCCTTCCCTGCTGCTCAGTACCACCCCCTTCCCCCCCCTGCTCATTACCCACCCCCTTTCCCCCGCTGCTCATTACCCACCCCCCTTCCCCTGCTGCTCAGTACCCACACCCCTTCCCTCGCTGCTCATTACCCAAGCCCCCTTCCCACCGCTGCTGCCATTACCCACCCCCCTTCCCCTGCTGCTCAGTACCCACCCCCCTTCCGCCCGCTGCTTCATTACCACCCCCTTCCCCTGCTGCTCATTAGCCCACCCCCCTTCCCCTGCTGCTCAGTACCCAGGCACACCCTTCCCCCGCTGCTCAGTACCACCCACCCTTCCCTGCTGCTCAGTACCCACCCCCCTTCCCCGATGCTCAGTACCCACCCCCCTTCCCCCGCTGCTCATTACCCACCCCCCTTCCCCTGCTGCTCATTACCCCCCCCCCTTCCCCCGCTGCTCATTACCCACCCCTTCCCCGCTGCTCAGTAACCCACCCTTCCCGCTGCTCATTACCCACCCCCCTTCCCGCTGCTCATTACCCACCCCCCTTCCCCTACTCAGTACCCACCCCCTTCCCCGCTGCTCATTACCCACCCCCCTTCCCCCGCTGCTCATTACCCACCCCTTCCCCCGCTGCTCATTCACTCATACCCAACCCCCTTCCCCTGCTGCTCATACCCACCCCCTTCCCCCGCTGCTCATTACCCACCCCCTTCCGCGCTGCTCATTACCCACCACCCGTCATTTACCCCACCCCCCTGTCCCTGCTACTCAGTACCCACCCCCCTTTCCCCCCTGCTCATTACCCCATCCCCCTTCCCCCTGTGCTCATACCCACCCCCTCTCCCCCGCTGCTCATTACCCCACCCCCCTCTCCCCCGCTGCTCATTACCCAAACCCCCTTCCCCTGCCTGCCTCATACCCACCCCCCTTTCCCCGCTGCGCTCCATTACCCACCCCCTTCCCCCGCTGCTCGATTCACCCACCCCCCTTCCCCCGCTGCTCAGTTACCCACCCCCCTTTCCCCCGCTGCTCATTACCCACCCCCCTTCCCCCGCTGCTCCATTACCCACCCCCTCCCCCTGCTACTCCAAGTACCCACCCCCCTTTCCCCCGCCTCATTACCCACCCCCCCTTTCCCCCGCTGCTCCATTACCCACCCCCTTCCCCCGCTGCCTCATTACCCACCCCCCTTCCCCCGCTGCTCATTACCCAACCCCCTTCCCCTGCTGCTCACACGTAATCGGTAAATGATGCGAAGGGAGGAGGTTGAAGTGAGGGAGATGTCGGCGAGAAGTCGGGTGTCGGTGGGACGAGGTCGGGGAGAGGTCGGCAAGTCGGGGGAAGGGGGTGAAATTACCATTAA
>NW_020869835.1:101814-106814 GCF_003789085.1 Penaeus vannamei | reverse complement strand
GTGTGGTGTGTGTGTGTGTGTGTTTGTGTGTATACATGTTGTGTGTGTGTGTGTGTTGTGTTTGTGTGTATGTGTATGTGTATGTGGCATGTGTGTGGTTTTGCGTGTTTGTGATTGCGTGTGTTTTATGTGTATACATGTGTGGGTGTTCATTTGCATAAATACACATGCGTTTGAGAAGTAATATCGTGTGCGTGCTGTGAATTCCTTCGATGTTTATTTTGGGATCTTCGTGTTGTTGTTTTTGTCTCTCTCTCTTTTTTTTTTTTTTTTTTTTTGCTCAAAGGGAATACAATAGGAACAGGATAATGTATTCAGATGTAAATAGCATATACTGTATTCACAATTTCTCTGTCTCTCTCTCTCTCTCTGTCTGTCTCTCTCTCTCTCTCTCTCTCTCTCTCTCTCTCTCTCTCTCTCTCTCTCTCTCTCTTTCTTTCTTTCTTTCTTCTCCCTCACTCTCTGTTTCTTTCTTTTTCTCTTTCTGTCTGTTTGTCTGTCTGTCTGTCTCTCTCTCTCTCCCTTTCTCTCTTCTCTTCTCCCTCTCTCTCTGTTTCTTTCTTTCTTTCAGTCTGTCTGTCTGTCTGTCTGTCTGTCTGTCGTCCTCTCTGTCTCTCTCTCTCTCTCTCTCTCTCTCTCTCTCTCTCTCTCTCCTCTCTCTCTCTCTCTCTCTCTCCTTCTCTCTCTTGCTTTCTCCCTTATCTTCGTCCCCTTTACCCTCCCCCACTTTACCTCCTCTCCCCTAGCCCTGCAAGTTCCCTTAACAAACCTCCCTTCCTTCCTACCCCCCCTTTACTCACCCCCCTCCTTCCACCTTCGTCAGCTTACCTCCCTTCCTTCCTTCCCTTAGCCTCACCTTCCCCTCCCTTCCCTCAACCTACCCCCCTTCTCCTCCTCTCCTTCCTCCTTCTTCCCACTCCTTCCTCCCCTTAGCCCTCGCCCCTCACCCCAACCCAGACCTTCCCTAACCTCCCTGCCCTCCTTCTCCCCCTCCCTTCCCCTTAGCCCTCGCCCCTCACCCCAACCGACAACTTCCCCTAAACCTCCCTACCCCTCCTCCTCCTCCTCCTCTTCTTCTCCTCTCCTCCACCCCCCTCCTCCACCCTCCTCCTCCTCCTCCTCTCCCTCCTCCTCCCCCATTCCTCCTCCACCCCCCATCCTCCTCCTCCCCATCCTCTCCCCCCCCAACCTCTCCTCCCTCCCCCCCCTTTCAACTCCCCCTCCTCCTCCTTTCTCCCCCTTCCCCCCTTTCACTCCCCCGCCGACGCCATTCCCCGCCGCTTTCCCCCAGGGTCGACTCTTGATGTATGTACCTTGCCTGGCTATTCATTCCCTACCTGTCATCGGCAGGAGGAGAGCGCGGGGGAATGGGGGAGAAAGAGAGAGGGAGAGAGGGAGGAGAGAGGAGGAGAGGGGGGGAGGGAGGAGAAAGAGAAAGAGAGAGGGAGAGGGGAGGGAGAGGGGGGAGAGGGGGGAGGAGGGAAGGAATAAAGAGAGGGAGTGAGAGAGAGGGGGATGGGGGAGGAATGGGAGAGAAAGAGAGAGAGATAGGGAGGAGAGAGGGAGGGGGAGAGGACGGGGAGAGGGAGGAGGAGGGGAGGGGGGGGGGAAGGAGGGGGGAGGGAGGGAAGGAGGGAAGGAATAAAGAGAGGAGTGAGAGAGAGGGGGATGGGGAGGAAATGGGAGAGAAGAGAGAGAGATAAGGAGGGAGGAGAGGGAGGGAGGGAGGAGGAGGGGAGGAGGAGAGGGGGAGGGAGGGGGGAGGAGGGGGGAGGAGAAGGAGAGAGAGAGAGAGAGAAGAGAGGAAGAGAGAGAGAGAGAGAGAGAGAGAGAGGGAGGCAGTGGTGTCTTAGGGGAACTTTTGGGGGTGGTTCCTGACTTTTCTTTCTCTTTGTCGTCTGTCTGTCTGTCTCTCTCTTCAACATACAGCTCTCTCTCTCTCCCTCTCTTATTCTCTCTCTCTCTCTCCTCTCTTCTCTCTCTCTCTCTCTCTCTCTCTCTCTCTATATATATATATATATATATATACATATATCCCTCTCTCTCTCATACTATTTATTAAACTAATTTTGCCATGAGAGGAGATTACATAATGGACACACACACACCACACACACACACACACACACACAACACACACACACACACACACACACACACACACACACACACACACACACACACACACACATATATATATATATATATATATATATATATATATATATATATATATATATATATATAAACATTTATACATCAAGTACGGTATCCTAATTCCGATGGGAGCGCAGCGCCTGGGGCTCGGGTACTCCATGTGCTGTAGGATGGAACTAAGCGCCGTGTTAATTATTCCATTAGTTGACCGTATATAATAGTGGAGGGGGTGGTTGGGGAGGAGGGGGGATTAGGGGGTGGGGGGCACACAGGGGAAAAGGGGTACCCGTGGGGGAGGGGTGGGGGGGGGTGGGTGGGGGTGGCAGGCGGGGATGGAAGCGAGTGGCTTGATGTCGTGTTGACGGCAGTGTTTGTTGTGGTTGTGTTGGTCCTTCCGGTTGTGATTTAGAGGGGGAAACAAGAGGAAAAGAGGGTTATATATATAATATATATATATATATATATATATATATATACTATATATATATATATACATATATATATATATATATATATATATACTGTATATATATATATATATATATATATATATATATATATATATATATATATATATATATATATATATATATATATTGTATATATATATATAATATATATATATATATATATATATATATATATATATATATATATATATATATATATATATATATATATATATATATATATATATATATATGTATATTATATATATGTATGTATATATATATATATATATATATATATATATATATATATATATATATATATATGTATATATTATACATATATATATATATTATATTATATATAATATATATATATACATATAATATATAATATATATATATATAATATATATATATATGTATATGTATATATATATATATATCATGTATGTAATGTATATTATATATATATAATATACATATATATATATAATACTACTATATATACATATATATATATATTATATATATATATATTATATATTAATATATATACATATACTATATGGTGATGTGTGCGTGTGTGTGTGGGGTGTGGTGTGTGTGTGTGAATCGTGTGTGTGTAGCACTGTGTGTATGTAATGTTATGTACCTTGTATGGTATATTAATACGCTATACTATACAATAGTACTATTACATATCCTAGTATATAGTATACAGTATACATACATACACCCATATACTAATACATTACTTATACGTTACTATATTATATTATTACTACTTATCCCCATTAGCTATACACTGTGTGTGTTGTGTGTGTGTGTGTGTGTCGCTGCTGCTGTTGTGTGTCGTGTGTGTGTGTGTGCTAGATATGTATATGTCATGCTCTACCTTTTATATACTATAATCTATCTTACCCTTACTTCCCTATCTTACTTTTATCTCATCTATACTATTTATATTATATTATATATATATTTATAATATATTTTATTAGTATACTATATTATATTATATATATATACGCCAAACCACGCACCACCAGAGGAGGGTTAAGGAAAAACATAGATGGCACTCTAGCATAGCACAGTAAGATGATGAGAGTGAGCCCGATCGCTGAGAGAGAGAGGGAGAGGAGATGATTGAGAGATGTCTCCTCGAGTAGGTCGCGTATCCGAGAGAAGCTCACCCGCGCACACGACCCGACCGACGCCCCCCCCACGCAGCGAGACCCAGCAGATCCCGCAGAGCATCCCACGAAGCCCCGAGCAGAGAGAAGATGAGAGAGACCCCGCAGAGATGAGAGAGAGAAGAGGACGAGAGGAGGAGGGAGAGAGGAGAGGAGAGCGGAGCAGGGAGAGACGGAGGGGGGGAGAGCATAGTAGCTGGCCCGCCGTTATTGAGATAAGCCTAGGGGTCGGTAGCCCGAGAAGATGAGAAGTAGCGAGAGTGAAGAGTCTGAGAGAGAGAGAGCCCGCGAGAAATGACCCGGGAGAGAGAGAGAGACGAGACCACGAAGATGAGAGTATGAGATTTCTGATTGATGATGAGAGATGAGATCAGATTTTTTGAGATCTGATGAGAGCAGAGACTGGACGGGGCTCGTAAGCCGACCCCGAGAGAGAGAGACATGAAGGAAAGTTAGAGAGGAGAGAGAGGAGAGAGCATGAGAAAGTTATGGGGAGTGCGAACAGAGAGAGTGGAGTTGAGAGGGAGATGAGACGTGCAAGTGCCTAGTAAACGATGTGACGACACGGAAGGGATTCTAGACGAGAGAGAGATGTAAACACGCGAGATGAGAGAGGAGATAGCGGAATGATAGATTAGATAGATAGAGAGTGAGCAATAGATAAATAGATAGACAGATAATTATATAAATAGATAGATAAAGAGAGAGAAAGAGAGAAAAAAAAAACATACAGACAAAATCAAAGAACAAAAAAAATCATGAAAAAATAAACCACATTCATCGTATCCATAAATTCACACATTACTACACATGCTTAAAAAAAAAAAAAAAAAAAAAAAAAAAAAAGATCCAAACATCCCTACGCCAGCAAATACCAGCAATTGACCTGCAAGATAGAATCAACGAGAACACACTCAAGCACTCCGCCACGACTGCAAGCAAGCAAGCAAACACGCAAAGGGAATGAAGCAGACACAATGCAAAGGCAGTTGACCCGAGAGTATAAAGCCGATGAAAGAAGAAGAAGAAGAAGAAGGAAAAGAAAAGAAGAAGGAAGATATAGAAAAAAGAAGTATTAGAAGAAAAGGAAGAGGAGGAAGAAAAAGAAATAGAAGGAAAAGAAGAAAAAGAAGGGAAAAACGAAAAAGAGGAAGAAGAAAAATAAGGAGGAAGAGAAAAAAAAAATAGAAGAAAAGAA
>NW_020869835.1:78610-95686 GCF_003789085.1 Penaeus vannamei | reverse complement strand
GCTCGCAGCCGCCCTCCCCCGAGCTCGCCCACCTCCTGCCTTGTCTCGCCCACCGACCCCACCCGTGCTCCGTGCTCTCTACGCCTCCGCACCCACGCGCACGCCCACGAGGCACCCAGCTCTGCCCTCTCATTGCTTCACTCTTGATGGAGCCTTCGATGGCTGCGAGGGAACCGGTTGGGCTCGTTTCGAAATTCGTCGTAGGTGGTTAAGACTAGGCGGGGAGGGGAGACGCTCTCACTCACTCACTCACTCACACACTCATCAGTTTTTTCACTCACTCATTCATCTGTTTTTTCACTCACTCATCAGTTTTTTTCACTCATTCACTCATCCATCCTTTCTTTCATTTACTCCTCAAGACTTTCACTCACTCATTCATTCTTCCTCTCACTCAAATCCATCCATCATCCATTCAACCTCTCACTCGCACACTCAACATCCTTCCTCTCGCAACACTCACTCGTCATCCTCTCTCACTCACTCACTCACTCGTCCATCCCCTCTCACTCACTCACCCATCCATCCCACTCATTCATTCATCTTACTCGTCCACCTACACTCACGCACTCTCTTTCTCAGTCACTCACCGTCTCAATCATTGTCTCTCATTCATACTCGCAATTATTTACCCCGGTTAACCCACCCACTCTCCCCTCTCAATCCTCCTCTTTCTCTCACTCCCTCCTCTCTCTCACTCCTCTCCCCTCTCTCTCACTCCCTCCCCCTCACTCCCCTCTCCCCTCTCTCTCACTCCCTCTCCCCTCTCTCTCACTCCCTCTCTCCTCTCTCTCACTCTCCCCTCTCCCCTCTCTCACTCCCCCTCTCTCCCCTCTCTCTCCTCCCCTCCCCTCTCTCATCTCTCTCACTCCCTCTCCTCTCTCTCTCACTCCTCTCTCTCTCACTCTCTCCTCTCTCTCTCACTCCCTCTCCTCTCCTCTCTCTCCACTCCTCTCCTCTCTCTCTCACTCTCTCTCTACTCACTCCCTCTCTCCTCTCTCTCTCTCTCACTCCCTCCCCTCCTCTCTCACTCCCTCTCCCCTCTCTCTCGCTCTCTCTCTCCCTCTCCCCTCTCTCACTCTCTCCTCTCTCACTCCCCTCTTCTCAACTCCCTCTCTCTCCTCTCTCACTCCCTTTCTCCTCTCTCTCACTCCTCTCTCTCTTCTCTCTCACTCCCTCTCTCCTCTCTCACTCCCTCTCTCCTCTCTCACTCCCTCTCTCCTCTTTCACCCCTCTCTCTCACTCCCTCTCCCCTCTCTGCCCAGTGTATATCATGCCCCCTCGTCTGCTGTATACGATACCGTTATCACTGTATTATTAGGTGGGCGAGCGAATTCTCTTGTGAATGAGCAGCTTGGGCGAGCGAGTGACACTTGTAGTACGAGGTGAGCGGCACGGATATGATTGGGCGGTCCGGGTTTACCGAGGCGAAGGGTTTTCACCATCCCGCCTTATCAGTAAAGGGGGCTGAAGACAGTGTGGCAGGATGTATAGATAAGAGGAAAAGACCGAGAAGGAAAATGGCGCATGTTTTCATGTATGTGAATGTTTCTTTTGTTGATTGTAGTGGATTCCGGCGTGTTGATCGGTTATTTGTGTTTTGGTTTGCACCTCGAATGTTTTTTTTCTGTGTTATTGTTTGTTTGAACGACTGTATTACATGTTGTACATGGTCAGGGGAACGCCATACGATAGAGTAGAAGCGAAGTTTTATGTGAATTAATGTTGGAGAGAGAGAGAGAGAGAGAGAGAGAGAGAGAGAGAGAGAGAGAGAGAGAGAGAGAGAGAGAGAGAGAGAGAAGGGGAATGAATGAAGGAGGGAAGGGGTCGGCGTGGGGGTAGGGGATGATGGATGGAGGAAGAGTGGGGAGGGGGTGGAGGGGGAGCGAGCAGGGAGAGAGGTGATTGGCTGGTCGCCCTCTCCGCTCTCTGTCGTAACTGTGCTGGGTTCAAATTCAAACGCCGGTATGCCCCGCCATTTCAAATTTCTTGCCGACGTTTGTCCTTTTTTTTTTTCTCCCTGGCTATTGTTTCGTTGTCCACGCCAGTGTGTGGTTCGACTGTCCATTCGTCCTTCAGGGAATTGGGTCACATGCCGGGATGTTCCTTGTTAGTGTTGAGGTGTTTACGGGGCGAAGAAGAGGCGATAGCCCGGGGCATCTCGCCGCCGTGCTGGACGCGGGTTTGTTTACATTTCCTTGTGGATGTTGTGACGTCAGGGGACCGCAGCAGCGTGGCGGGGTGCGAACGCCGTGGCTGGATGGGGAGAACAGATGTGTGGGCGGGCGGGCGGGCGGGCGGGCGTTGTGGCGTGGGCGCGCAAGGGCGTGGATCCAGGCGTTGGGGTTTCCTGTATTCAGTATTCATGGTGCGAGGGATGGGGGGGGGGTGGGAGGGGGTGCCGGGAGGGGGATGAATTGGCGTTTTTCTTTGCGTGTGTCATTTAGGTTTTTATTTTTACTTCACGTGACTATTATGTCAAACCCCAGACTTGTTGTTCATTGAAGTGGTCACCGTAAGGCGGGAATGCTGTGGCAAGGGAAGGCGAGACGTGACTGAGGTGTGGTGAGGCAGCAGCTGGCGACGAGAGAGGGTGAGATGCGAGCCATTCCTCCGGCTCACGATCCCAGCGGTGTATGTTCTGACACGTTGGGACTCTCCACCTTCCCTCTCTTCTCCTCTCTCTCTCTCTCTCTTGCCTTTTTTATTATTGCTGTGTTTTCTCTCTCTCTCTCTCCTCTCTCTCTCTCTCTCTCTCTCTCTCTTCTCTCTCTCTCTCTCTCTCTCTCTCTCTCTCTCTCTCTCTCTCTCTCTCTCTCTCTCTCTCTTCTCTCTCCTCTCTCTCCTCTCTCTCCTCTCTCTTCCTCTCTCTCTCTCTCTCTCCTCTCTCTCTCTCTCTCTCTCTCTCTCTCTCTCTCTCTCTCTCTCTCTCTCTCTCTCTCTCTCTCTCTCTCTGTCCTCTCTTTCTCGCTCCCTCCTCCCTCCCTCCTACTTATCCTCCCCTCCCTCTCCTCTCCTCCCCTCCCTCCATACTCATTTCTCCCTCGTCGCCCAACCTCCGCGCAGCCAAGCACTCCCCTCAACCTCCGGCGCACTCTTTTGGGGGCACGTGGTCACGCCTCCTTCCCTCGCCCTATCGGAGTGGCAAGCCAAGGGGGGAAGGCGGGCAATGCTTCTCCCTGACGCCGTGACATTAAGAGAGTCCCAGACGCCCACACGGCTTAATCCGCACTCTCTCTCTCTCTTTTTTTTTGTCTCTTTCTTCGGGTTGGTTTATTTTGTCTTCGCGTTCGCTCCTTCCTCTTTTCTTCTTTTTCTTTCTTTCTCTCTCTCTCTTTTTTTTAGCTGAAGGTCATCTCGTCCCGGAGCAAAATGTCATGTCTGTCCTGTCGCTTTGGGTGCCAAGCGCGGATTCCCCTTTCTCGCCCAGCAATTTGTGGTATTGATCACCGTGGCCCTGTTATCTGGGCCGTGTTTGCACGTGAATTACCGCAGCAGTCGTGAGGGGAGGAAGACGGAGAGAGGGAGATGGAGAGGGGTCGTTGAGAGGGGTCGTAGGGAAAGAGGGGGTCGAGGGGAGAGGGGGAGAGAGAGGGAGAGGGAGAGGGAAGAGGAAGGGAGGAGGAGAGGGAGAGGGAGAGAGGGAGAAGGGAGATGGAAGAGGGAGTCGTAGGGAGAGAGGGGGATGGGAGAGGATTGCGGGGGGAGAGGGAGATGGAGAGGGAATCATGGGGAAGAGGGAGATGGAGAGAGATCAGAGGAGGGAGATGGAGATCGTAGGAGGGGAGAAAGAAAAGAAGGATCGCGAGGGAAGACATAAAGGGAAGAGGGGAGAGGGGGACATGGAGAAGAAGAGTTCCAGGCTCCGGGAGGCTGAGCATTCTGGGGCATTTTTGACAGCTGTCTTCTGTCTTCTGTCTGTCAGTCTGACGTGAACTTATTTAATAACGTCGTGACCCCCCCCCCCCCCCCCCCGCGCCCGATACTACTGAGGCCAGGTGTTGTAAGAAGAGATAAGACCGTTAAGCCTGCACTTCGGCGCTGATTGGTTCCCTCGTGTTTATCTCTCTCGCCGAGCATCCCCGTTACGCCAACACTCGGCGATGTCGAGAGTGGCATCGGCTTCGCGGTGCCGGAGGGGAGTGCCCGTTGCCCCCCCCCTCCTCTTTCCTCTCCCCTCCCCCCTTCCTCTCTCTTTTCATTTCTTTTCTTTTCTTGTCTTTCACGTCCATGTTGGCATTTTTTTGGGTGGAATTGAGGGCGTATGGAGGTTGTAGGCATCGGTAGCGTTTGTAATTATTTTTAACTAATGTTTTTTGGCATTGACAGGTATGGTTTATTAGGCAAATGTTATCATCAGTATAGCATTAAAGTGTAGTTGGTACATATGTTGACACACCTACTTGCGCGCTCGCAGACACGTGTATGTCCGCATGTAATTACAGTAGGTACACGCATTATATGCATGTATGTATATTTTTTTTATATATTTTAGATATGTGTGTGTGTGTGTGTGTGTGTGTGTGTGTGTGTGTGTGTGTGTGTGTGTGTGTGTGTGTGTGATGTTATTAATTGTATAATATTCTGCTGTGCGTGTCGTCTCCCGAATCCGCCTCGTAAAATCTTTCTGCTTAACAACATCGACTGCTCAAAATGATTTACTCTAACGTAGGCTTCTTGTCTCCATTATAAATATTGCTTGCACTGAGGGCCTGCTTCTCCCTTGATTTGTGTATATCTTGCTTTCCCTTCCTTTCTCCTTTGCGTGTTTTTTTTATTTATTTCTCATTCTTCTTCATCATAGTGAGGAAAACATTTTTCATTAAAAGATGTATATATATATTCTCAAAAAAATTGCCTTCGTCTCAGCCAGTTCTTCACCGTGGCATCTCAATCTTTCTTGGCAAATTCTTTCCAGTCTGGCTTGTCCTTCTTTAGGGGATGATGCACAGCCACAAGGGATGAAGTGAACCATTCTTGGCAAGATAGGCCTAATGTGTCCGTCCGAAGGGGGGTGTGGGTGGTGATGGCCATGACTTGCATGTTCTGGAGAGAAGGAATGAGGTATAGGTCGTGAGGGTACATTTAGCATTGGGGAGTGCCTTGTGTGCACAGCGGGGGTGGGGTGTATGAACAAGTGTGTGGGGGGGGGGTTGAGGTTGTGTGTGGGGTGAAGGTGGGGGTTGGGGATGTTTTTTTTTTGGTATTTTAGCTCATCTTCCTCTTTCCCTTTTCTTGTAATCCGCTGTCCCTCCGTCTTCCTGATCTCTTTCGTTTTTGTGTGTTTCCTTTGTGTGTGTGTGGGGGGTTGTGTGGTGCGTGAGTGCGTGCGTGCGTGTGCATGCATGTATGTATGTTTGTATGTATATGGGGGGCGGCTTATCAGTTCGTCGGTTCCCCTTTCTCTTCGCTCTCATTCATCTCTCAAGGTGTTTAAAATCCAGGCTTGTGATATGGCTTATCTCTGAGCTTTATATCACATTCTTTCCGGGCGTTATCGCGGATTTTGACACGATGGCTGGCTAATCTCCTTTTCTGATTTATTGCTCAGCATAATTAAGTTACTACGCCCATTCTCACGCACTCGAAAAGTCACTCGTAAGCAGGTGTACTGTGTGCCTCATGACTTTAGTTATTATTGTTATTATTGTTATTGTTATCAGTGGCAATGGTATGACAATATTATTATTCCATTGTCATGTTTTTGTTATCATATATTGTTGTTGTTGTTGTTCATATTTATAAATATTATCATGATGTTGCTGTTATTGTTTTTTATTATTATTGTTGTTGTTGTGATAAGGCAGGGTGTGAAATCGTCACCTTAACCTAATAAAGGTTGAAACGATAACACCAGAGGCAGGAACCCCCCAGACGAGGATGCCGTTGGCCGTGGTGGTGTTATCTTTGGCCAACAGCCCTATGTTATCCGACATCTGACCTTTCGTGTCATTGAATCGAGGTCGTCGTTATTCACGCTGTTATTAGTTGACGACGGGGCGCCCATCAGTTAAGCGCACCTCGGAATTGATTGCTGCTTTCTGCACGTTTTCATGAGAGAGAAAAGGGGAGGGAGAAGAGAGAGAGAGAGACAGACAGAGAGGGGGATCAGACAGAAAGACAGAGGAAGTAGGGAGAAACAGAGATGGGCAAAACGAAGGGAGAAGGTGAGGATATGTGTGTGTGCAGCATTTTTATTTTTATGAGAGAGAGAGAGAGAGAGAGAGAGAGAGAGAGAGAGAGAGAGAGATGAGAGAGAGAGAGAGAGAGAGAGAGAGAGAGAGAGAGATGGGAAACGAAGGATGGCTGCGGGATAGAGGTAGGGGTGGGGTGGGGTAGGGAGTATTCTCGATTTGCATACCCCACAGGAAGTTGTTATTTCTGACTAAGTCCTGAGGGTGGCTGGAGTGGTAGGGGAAGGGGGAAGGGGTTTAATTGCCCTCCCCCGTTCCCTCCCTTTCTCCCCTTCTTTATGTCCCTGTTTCGTGTCCACGTGAAATTGGCCAGATGGAGACGAAGGGGAGAATTGGATGAAGGAATGGATGAGCAGCTGATGACGAGGGTGAATGACGGAGCAAGCGCGAATTGGCCCGAAGCGAGAGGGGGATGACTGTCAATATGCATGTAACTTCACTTTATATTTTGATATTATCCGCTAGATAATTGCTATCGCCTTTACCTTTTATGAATTGTGTCCTGCTTTTTTTCCGCTTCTTCCTGTTCCCTACATTTCCTTTCCTCTTCGTTTTTTCCTATTGCTTTTTTTCCATCATTTTCTCGTATTTACACTTTTGTTGGACATTGTTGTGGCTGTGTGGCGCCATATCTTGTGTTTGCAGGGGGGGGAGAGGAATGTCTAAGCCAAGATTAATGCTCCATCGCTTTCGTGCCCTACTTGATTTTAAATGTTTATCGCCTTCCGTGGATGAATTGATTTTTCTCGTGTCTTCGCTGCGTTTTTGGTGGACTATTCATTTTTTGTATTTATTTTTATTTTGTTATTTTAGAGTGGTTCTGATTATTGACGCTAGTGTTGTTCGGACTCGCATATTCGGTAAACGTTTATGTTAAGTCGGATGTTTTTTTTAAATCCTGGAGGTCACCTGTAGTCCTGTTTTGATTGGGGTTTAAATGTCGTGTTTCCCCGCTTCTGCTTTTTTTTCTCTTTCAGTTTTCCTCGTTGGTTGTGATGTCCCTTTTGTTGTAAGGTTATGGCTTTATGTAAATGAGGAGGAGTTGGATCCTGCTGGTATGGCGAGTGAGGTCATTGTGAGGTCATATGCCCTGGGGTCGTTTGTACTTTGTTTTCCGTCTCTTTCCCTTCCCTCCTCTTGGCCCTCTTCTCAGCTGAGTGAGTGGGGGGTATTGTCCTCCATCATGGCTTGTTTTGTGAGATGGGCATGGGGCTATAAAGAGGGGGAAAATGGCTAATTAAAGCCCGCATGATTTTTCTTCATCGTCCAGAGGAGAGGATTCCTGGATGTCAGTGGAGACAACACTAACCCCTCGATTAGGCGTTGTTTCCCTGCCCACGCTCTAGTCTGGTGGGCATCTCTGTAGGCCTATGCTCTTCCCGGTGACTGGGGCTATTAGCACTTCGCGTGTTTGGTTGGCTCATTCAAGGATTTGAGGTATGGGGGGGGGGGTCCTGTGATTAGATGCCGGGGCCGTATTTTTAGTGTGGCCGAGGCTATTGTTGTGGTAATCGTTGCGATTAAATCCTCTTTAAACCTCACCCGTATCATCTTCATCATCATCTCTTCCTCTTTCTCCCCCTTTCTAACTGTTCTCTCTCTCTTACTCATTCCTCTTTTGTTATTTTGCTTTATCCATAATAGGAACGTGTGCATCTCTGTCCTCATCTCCTATCTGGGGGAAAGGGTCCCGATATAGGCCTAGGAGTATTTTCACAGCGGTTTTTATGAACACTAACAACAGTATTCTGCTATCCGTTCATCACACCCTTTATAGAAGTTAGAGGAGGATGAGACCTCTCAAAGAACGCTTTACCGGCAGGGTTGGAGAGAGAATAACTAAGAGATAGGACGATAGGCCTATGACGAATAAAAAAAAAAATCGCGCGTAGGTTTTTTATTTATTTTTTATGTTTCGTCGTTATGTACGTCGTGGACAGGTACAGCACTCAGGCGGGTTTAATAAAGGGAAAGGGAGGAGTCGGCTTGGTCGTAGGCTTGGGGAAGGGGGTGGCTTACCTCTATGGGGAACATTGCCAGTTAGTCGATTTTTTTTGTTGCGCGTGTGCTGCTCTTGGGGCCTGTGGGGGGGGGGGGGGGGGGGGGGTAGGAAGAGGTTGCTCTGGCCTTGAGTCTCGCGTTTTGCTTCTTCTTCTCCTTTGGTTCTTTCTCCTTCGCTTCTTTCTCCTTCGCTTATCCTTGCTTTTGTTTTTATGTGTGGATTTTCGTTTTTGTTTGCCTTTTTGGTTTGATTTGGTTCATTGTGGAACGTCTTTATTATTTTGTGTATTTCGTCTTCTTTCTTTCTCTTTCTCTTCCGTGTGTCATTTTCCTCGCTTCTTTTCCTTACTTTTTCTCTTCCGTCTCTCTTCCTCCTCTCTCCCTTTCCTTCTCCCTTCTCCTTTCCTCCCCTTTTGCTGTGTGTAACAATTAGTTATTGAGCGCAGTTTTTCGTTTCCTTTCGTCATTTTAATTCATTGAGTTTTTTTACGGGTCAAAGGTCAACATAGTTTCGACAGAGCTTTCTTAAGCCTTCGTCTCACTCGCGAGGTCTTGCCTTTTTGTTTTTCTCTTTTCATTTGGTCTCCCTCTTCTTGTTTCTTTCACAAGCGGATGCCGGGATCTCGTCCCAGGTGGCTAAACATTGGGTTAGTCAGTCGAGGGAGGGTTGCACGCGTCTCACTGACCGATTGACTGGCACTCACTTTACTCGTTACGCACACACGGACTTTCCGCTCTCTCTCTCTCTTCTGTTCTCTCTCTCTGTCTGACTCGGCTCTCGCTCTGTCTGCTCTCTTCTTGTCTGACTCTCTCTCTCTGTCTGACTCTCTCTCTCTGTCTGACTCTCTCTGCTCTTCTGACTCTCTCTCTCTTAGTCTGACTCTCTATCTGACTCTCTCTCTCTCTCATCTCTCTCTTCTCTTCTCTTAATCTCTCTCTCTCTCTCCCTCTCTCTCTCTCTCTCTCTCTCTCTCCTCTCCTCTCTCTCCTCTCTCCCTCTCCTCTTCTCTCTCTCTCCCTCCTCTCCCCCTCTCCTCTCTTCCCTCTCCTCTCTTCCTCTCCTTCTTCCCTCCCTCCTCCTCCGCTCCCTCCTTTTGCTTATTCGCCCACTCAACGTCCTGCTTACACTTATTCAAACTCGGCCATTATATAAGTCTGTGTCATGACATGTGCGTAAGTAGGTCTCGTACACATACGCTCATGGCTACGTGTGAGTGTGCGTGTGTGAGCGTAGGCGGGACGCGACGGTTATGACTTCTGCCGCGAGACCCGCACCCTTGGCATAACATTACCAACGGTTTTGCGCGCGTATGTGCGTCTGTTGGTGTCTGTTTGTTTGTTTTCAACGCCTGTGTTTGGAGAGAGAGAGAGAGAGAGAGAGAGAGAGAGAGAGAGAGAGAGAGAGAGAGAGACGAGAGAGAGAGAGAGAGAGAGAGAGAGAGAGAGAGATAGAGATATTTTTTGGTATTTGTCGCATGCTTCGACGAGGCTGCAGTAGCGTCCGTTTTGACAGCGTCGGGAGTCGCGCTTTCCGCTGTCAGCTGACGCCACCGGCCGCTGATTCGTTTTGGTGGAGTGAGGGGACTTTAGAGGGGGGTTGTGGGTGAAGGCATCCCCGTGTTGTTATGAGTGAGGTTGTGGATGAGCGAGTTGGATGAGCGGGTGTTCCGGGCGCGGATGACCCAGGTGGGCGGGTCGGGAGGGGGAGCGGGGTCAGCCTTCGTGCTTGGGACGGCTGAGGCGGCGGCGCTTGTGCATACCTGCGGGTCTCAGCCATTTCCGATTGCATGGCACAAGGCCGTTGTCTGCGCTCTCTTCTCTTTCTCGTTCTCGTTCTCGTTCTCTTTTCTCGTTCTCTTTCTCTTTCTCTCGTCTCTTTCCTTTCTCTTTCTCTTTCTCTTTCTCTCTCTCTCTCTCTCTCTCTCTCTCTCTCTCTCTCTCTCTCTTCTCCTCTCTCTCTCTCTCTCTCTCTCTTCTCTCTTTCTCCTTTCTTCTTCTCTCTCTCTTTCTCTTTCTCTTTCCTCTTTCTCTCTCTTCTCTCTCTCTCTCTCTCTCTCTTCTCTCCTCTCTCTCTCTCTCTTCTCTCTCTCTCTCTTCTCTCTCTCTCTCTCTCTCTCTCTCTCTCTCTCTCTCTCTCTTTCTCTCTCTTTTCTCTCTCTCTCTCTCTCTCTCTCTCTCTCTCCTCTCTCGTCTCTCTCTCTCCTCTCTCTCTCTCTCTCTCCTCTCCCCTCTCTCTCTCTCTCTCCCTTCCTCTCCCTCCCTCTCCTCTCCCTCTCCTCTCCTCCTCTCTTCCTACCTTCTCTCTCTCACTCACACGTACCCACCTACATACCCACTCATCCAGTCACTCGTACATATTTTCTGTTTTTCCCCCTCCTACACCGACGCAAAACAAGTTCATTTTTAACTGGACCGCTTGCAATGTAAACGACCCAGCCGGGTTGGGCAAGCAGCCTTTGGAAAGGAAGCTGGGAGCCTAGATGCGAGAGGACGCGCCACTCGCACTAGTAAATTTGCGTGTGTTTTGGGTTGCTTGCGTGCGTGTGCGTGTGTGTGTCGGGAAGGTGGACGTTTGTGGTTGTTTTTGTTTTTGTTTGGCTCTGTGTTCCTTCGTTATCGTTCCATTCTTCTCGCACGATGTAAAAAGGAGAGCGATGGAAAGCGCAGGCAACTTGGCGTCGGTGCCAATAAGGAGATTCTTGCGAGATAACTCCATGGCATCGGTTTAACAAATTGACCTTTCTCTCTCTCTCTCTCTCTCTCTCTCTCTCTCTCTCTCTCCTCTCTCTTCTCTCTCTCTCTCTCTCTCTCTCTCTCTCTCTCTCTCTCTCTCTCTCTCTCTCTCTCTCTCCTTTTCTCCGACACCTCAGGAGAAAGGAGATAACTGTCTAGCGCGAGGAGTTCGTATTTTAAATGGGAGGAGGAAGAAGACGAAGGAGAGGAGGAGCAGGAGTAGGAGGGAGGAAGGAGGGTTTGAGTAAGGAGGGATGAAGAGGTTTACTTCCCCCTCCACTCTCTCCCCCCCCCCTTCCCCCCCACGCCCAATGCCCACGGGAGAAGAAATGTAGGAGGGTGTTGCGCTGCGTCGGGTCAAGGAGTGTACGAGGAGAGGGAGGGGAGGAGGAGGAGGAGGGGGAGAGGGCAGGGGGGGGGAGGGGCACAGGAGGAGGAGGAGGAGGGGAGAGGGAGGGGGGCACAGGAGGAGGAGGAGGATGCGGGGTTGGAGGTTGTGGGCGCGAGGACGGAACTTTCACTCCTTTTTATGTTCGTCTTTTGTCTGTTTCCCCCCGGTTTTTCTTTTCTTTTAATCGGGTAAGTCGTATGGTTTTTGGGTCAAATGTATATATCTATATATATATATATATATATATATATATATATATATATATATATAATATACATATACATATATATATATATATTTATTATATCGGAATCCTGGGCTATTTTATCTGTGATTAAATGTATTTGATCATTTTTTTCTTTCTATCGCGTATTTTCCTTCTCGCCCATCTCCGTCGTCTTTTTCTCCTCCCCCCCTCTCTCTCTCTCCCCATCCTCTCTCCCTCACTCTGCTACTCTCTCACTCATTGAGGAGACAGAAGCCATCCTCGCCATCCGCATTGCTTAAACACATCTAAATATAACAGCGTCCCCCTTGTCCTGCGGGATGGAGTTTGAGGGAGAGGAGAGGGTATTAGTGGGGGAAGGAAGGGGGGGGAGGGATGGGGTAGCTGTGCGGGGATAGACGGACTACCCACACATGTATTTGACGATGCCCCTTTGGCCCCCTCCTCCTCTCTCTCCTCCCTGTATGCCTCACCTGTGGCCTCCCCATTCACCCCCCGCTGTCTTACTCTCCCCATTGCCAGGATGCCAGGTCCCGTTTTCCGCCTCTCCCTCTTCTCTTGTTCGTTGTTTCGGTCTGCGTTACGCATCTTCCCCCTTTCTGACTTTTGTCTTTATCTCCCACCCCTTACTCACTCTCTCCACTTCTCTCAATCTCCCCCTCTTTCTTCCTCGTCCCTCCTTCTCTTTCCTCCGCTTTCTTTCCTTTTCCCTCCATTCCCCCTCCCTTGGCTAGACACGCTAACCCTCCATGCCGCCCGCCCGCCCTCCTCCGTGTTCCCGGCACGTCGTTACGCCCATCGTCTCGTTGCTTTCTTCTGGATCGACTTCATTGAGGGACAAAATCCCAGCCAGGGAATTTTGTTTTTGATGGAAGTGTCGTCGACTTTCGTCCTTTTTTGTCTGGGTTTGTTGTGACGGAGAGGTGGGTTCTTCTTATCGGGGTCGAGCGCTTTACTCGCGCGCTCACTTGCGGGGAAAGAGTTGCCGGCCGGCATTTATTCCCGGAAACATGTTTTATCGTGTTCGCCGTGGCATTCGGCGCCGTAGATGTCGATTTGGCATTTGATGCAAACACGGCCGGCGCAAAGATGTTTCTCTCGGGGCATCGTTATACATATTGGATTTTTTTTCGAATGGTGAGCCAAAGTTTTTGTATTTTTTAGGGCGGTACCTAATGGGTTGGCATCAGCGTGGCGGGAGGAGAGGAGGGCGAGGCGGTAGGGAAGGGGGGGAGGGGGTAGGTAGCTTGCGTGGTGCGTTGGTCGGGACGCGTGGGGTCGCGTCCTTCCTATTTTCACGAACTCTAACTACAGTCTGTAAAGGGAAACTGTCACCTCTCCTCACACCTTCACCGCACCCCTCCCCCCCCCTCGTCTTGTTCTGATTCCCGCCCTCCTAGTCGTCTTCCTCCCCTCCTCCTCCTCCTCCTCCTGCCTCTCCTCTCTCCTTGCCCTTTCTCTTGTGATTTTACGAGGCTGGTGGGGGCCGGGGGGACAAGTTGAACTTTACATTTTGTATATATTTAATGCGAGAGGGAGCAGAGAGACAGTTCGAGAGGAAGTGGAAGGGAGACGCGCTTGTCCCTTCCGTGATACCTAGTTCGGCCACATATCGCCGCACCATATGTTCCCGCTCCGCCATGTTGCCTTCACGATAGCCGGGTCGCTCCCTCCCTCCCTCCCTCTCTCCATCCATTTCCTCCATCCTTCTTCCGTTAACGGCTTGTGCATTCCCCGCCGTTCCCCGCCGCCCTTCCGCCCGTTGCCTCTCGATACTCCACATCGGCTTTAACGCGAAGGTCGTTATCGCTTTCTTACCGGCGATGGTCTCCTTGCTTCGGCTTACCCGTGACTCACCCTCAGGGCCGCGGAGGATGCCCTGATTCACCCCGATTCGCCCCGCCTTCCCCTAGCCCGCGAAGGGACGCCGTCGGCCCGTGATCCGTCCCGTCGACCTGGGTCATGACCTCTTTTTAAGGAAATATTTCTGTCGCGAGGAGGAGCACCTCGTTCTGGAATAAAGGTCGCCGGAATTACCCTTCATATTCGTGTCAATTGGGCTTAATTTGTTTAGATGTATTAGACATCTGTCTCTGTCTTCTCGTTTTTTTTTTTTAATCAGTTTTACTTGGATCTTCTTTCCCCTTCGCGCTTGGACGCTGTTCGTGTCCCTTGGCCTCGTCTCACGATCGATTCCTCCTTGGATGCAGCGCTACGGCCTAGGCCAGGCGGTCAGTGCATAGGTCCATGTTGCAGGGCGGCGCTGCAACTCCCGGCGCGGGCTGGCTGCATGCGCCAGAAGGAAGCGGTGCGGTTTCGCCGTGAACTCGTGAACCGAGGCCGGTGCAATGTGGCGGCGGCGTCGAGGTCGGCGTGTGCACGCTCGGGGACGGCGTGGTCACTCGATTCACAGAATGCTTGGTTTCAGAATACTTGGTTTTGGCCGAGCCTGCGGTGTTATTGTTCTAGTATTTTTTTGTCTTATTTGAGTCTTGAAATAATGAGCAAATGGTGGTTGTCTTAGAAAGCAGCAGCCTCTTTGGTTTGTTTGTTTGCTTGCTGCACAATGCACCCCGCGCCCTTTCATCGCTTCTTCACGCTGGCGAGTCGAGGAAAAAGAAAAACGCGTTGATGTGACGAACCAACGAAGGAAATGAATAGCGTGGGTGACTCACTCGCCCCCGTGACTCACCGTGGCACCATGTGGCAGATATGACCCGGCGTGGGTAGAGAGGCACCGTCCGACGCTAGGGAGGAGTGGCACTTGGTTGTAGCGGGAAGTAACTTGATATGCGGCTTTGCAGGGTCGGGGGAGGAAAGGGGGGGAGATGGGCGTGGTAGGAGGTAGATCTGTATTTCGAGTGGCGTACTGGAGGTCTTACAAATACCTTAAATGTGTCGGACGGTGGAGGTGATCGCCGTGCCCCGTTTGTCACTGCGGGAGCGCCGTTTTTTTCCCTTTCTTTTCTCTTAGCTGTTTGGCCCTTTGCCCCCGTTTTTATTTTATAGTCTCTCTCTCTCTCTCTCTCTCTCTCTCTCTCTTCTCTCTCGTCTTCTCTCTCTGCCAGATCTCTCTCTCTTTCTCTCTCTCCTTCTCTCCTTCTCCTCTCTCCCTTCTCTCTCCTCTCTCTCTTCTCTCTCTCTTCTCTCTTTCTTTCTTTCTCTTCTCTTCTCTTCTCTTCTCTGTCTTCTCTTCTCTTTCTTCTTCTCTTCTCTCCTCTCCTCTCTCTCTCTATTCATCCTCTCCTTCTCTTCTCTTCTCTTCTTTCTCTTCTCTTCTTCTTCTCTTCTCTCTCTCTCACACACAACACACCACCACACACACACACACACACACACAACACACACCACACACCACACACACACACACACACACCTTTCTCTATCTCTGTCTATCCTATTTTTCACATTCTTTCCCCTTATTTGTATCTTTGTATCTATTTATCTCTCTCTCTTCCTTCCCCCCCACCTTTTCCTGTTGAGTTTTACGGTATATCTTTATTATTTCTTGAATGGAAAAAAGATACTGTGTTATATATAGACTTTCCTGCCAGCGCTCAGCTTTCCGGCGTGTCCCTGTTCTATATCCCTTTCCTCCCCCCCCCCCCATTAAGCGTCTACCCGTGCGAACTGAGGATGAAGAGACCCCTTACGTAATGTTCGGGGAGGATCATAGGCCTTAAACACCTCTCGCGTAGTCGCGCCGGCTGCTAGTAGTAGTAGTAGTGGTGTGTGGTTAGGCCCAACGCGGACAACACGTTACATCGTTCGCAGCAGGGTCGTTGTGAAAGAGCCTTGTCCCCCTCCCTACCCCCCTACCCCCCCCTCGTCTTTTTCCCACACCGCGGCATAGGCTGATTCTCGTCCACTTTTCTTTGTTTTTATTCTTTTCTTTTTTCTTTATCGGTTCTCTATGCTACTGGAGGGTATGTGGTCATCCGGTCCGAACGCACACGGAGTATAGAAACGTTTACGACTCCACTGCCAAAACTACGCTGCTCAGTGCTCAGTGGCTGGGTGTTAGACCGCCGGGTACTCTTGCTCCTCAGATGTTTGTCAATGGGGAATGATCGAATGGGGACACCTGTAGCTTGATGTGGAAAAAAAGAGTGTTGGGGTTGAGGGTTGGATTTCAGTATTATGTAACTGAAGATGGCTGAGCGGTGGGAGGGCCGGGCTGAAGGGGGATTTGTTAAATACATGTATAAGGAGAATGATAGTTCTCTCTCCTTCTCCATATCCTGTCCCCCTCCCCTCCCCTCCCCCCCCTCCCTCCCCCTCTTTCACCCACTCTTTCCTATCCACCCCTTTCTCTCTCTCTCTCTCCATTCTCCCTCTCCCCCTCTCTCTCTCTCTCTCATTTCTCTCCTCTCCTCTCCTCTCTCTCTCTCTCTCTCTCTCTCTCTCTCTCTCTACTCTCTCTCTCTCTCGCTCTCTTCTCTCTCTCTCTCTTCTCTCTCTCTCTCTCTCTCTCTCTCTCCTCTCTCTCTCTCTCTCTCTCTCTCTCTCTCTTTTCTCTCTCTCTCTCTCTCCTCTCTCTCTCTCTCTCTCTCTCTCTCTCTCTCTCTTCTCTTCCTCTCTCTCTCTTTTCTCTCTCTCTCTCTCTCTCTCTCTCTCTCTCTCTCTCTCTCATCTTTCTCTCTCTCTCTCTCTCTCTCTCTCTCTCTCTTCTCTCTCTCTCTCTCTCTCTCTCTCTCTCTCTCTCTCTCTCTCTCTCTCTCTCTCTCTCTTCTCTTCTCTCTTCTCTCTCTCTCTCTCTCTTTCTCTCTCTCCCTCTCTCCTCTCTCTCCTCTCTCTCTCTCTCTCTCTCTCTCTCTCCTCTCTCTCTCTCCTCTCTCTCTCTCTCTTCACTCTCTCTCTCTCTCTCTCTCTCTCTCTCTCTCTCTCTCTCTTTCTCTCTCTCCTCTCTCTCTCTCTCTCTCTCTCTCTCTCTCTCTCCTCTCTCTCTCTTCTCATCTCTCTCTCTCTCTCTCTCTCTCTCTCTCTCTCTCCTCTCTCTCTCTCTCTCTCTCTCTCTCTCTCTCTCTCTCTCTCTCTCTCTCTCTCTCTCTCTCTCTCTCTCTCTCTCTCTCTCTCTCTCTCTCTTCTCACCCTCCCTCTCTCTCTCTTCTTCACCCTCCCTCTCTCTCTCTTCTCTCCTCTCTCTCTTCTCACCCTCCCTCTCTCTCTCTCTCTCTCTCTCCTCTCCCTCCTCACCCTTCTCTCTCTCTCTTCTCACCCTTCCCTCTCTCTCTCTTCTCACCCTCCTCTCTCTCTCTTCTCACCCTCCCTCTCTCTCTCTTCTCACCCTCCCTCTCTCTCTCTCCCCTCACCCTCCCTCTCTCTCTCTCCCTCACCCTCCCTCTCTCCCTCCCTCTCTCTCTCTCCCCCTCTCTTACTCTTGCCCTCTTCCTCTCTGTGATTCCATGACCTGCTCTTTACTATTCTTTCGTTGCATATTGTCTAATATTCTTATTAAATACTTTTTTCCTTCACCCTCAGGTTGCTGAAGAAGGAGCGCGACTTGAACGCTGCCGAGAAGGCCCTGACTG
>NW_020869835.1:71110-73610 GCF_003789085.1 Penaeus vannamei | reverse complement strand
GGAAGCTAGGTGGGACACCTTTCTATTTTTTATTTGTTTTGGGTGATTTGCATGTGTGTGTTACAGAGGGAGGTTTCAGAAATGAGGAGGTTGAACAGATAAACTTCCATATACAAAGCTGAAATGTTTATGGGCTCCCACCACTGTGTAGTAGTAGACAATGTCATTTTGCTCTGTATTAATTTTATTTTTGTGTGCTTTTTTCTAGGTCAATACCTTCAATCATTTTATTTAAAGCTTATTAAAGGTATTTATGAGATATGAAGTATTTTCAATGAAAACTAGGTGCAAATTTGTGTATCTTTATCTAATCAGCAATATCAACACAAGGTGTGGTAGTGTTCTTAGAGTTTACATAAAAAGGAGGAATAAAGGTAATATAGCTTAAGATTTTTAATAGGTTAACTCCATTTTCAACTATATTTTGATATATTAACTCTGAATGCAGTATTTACTATGTTAAAGTAAATGCTTTCTGGAGAAGTCAAAAGTTGCTCAGCGATGAATAATTTGTGTTTGCATATAATTATTCTAAACTGTGGTTGCAGGTTAAACATCACAGTGTCTTCAAGTGCCACAGAGAGGGAAACCCCATACAGGCGAACACCTCAGAGGGGCATGAAGCGCAAGAGGCAAGTCATTGAGGAGGAGTTCCAGAAGTCTGCATACCAGTCCACAGCCAGATCGGTGGGAGACATTGACATTGTTGAGGACTGTCCTGAGGGGAAGTTCGTCAAGTTGTACAACAAGAGTGACAAGGTATGAATGATTTTGAGTTCTTTGTCATTATTTTATTGGTGTTTTACATATGATTGACTCTTTTTTAATTGTTATAGTTTATGACCTGCTACTGTTTACTTACATCTTACTTTATTTTTGTTTATGTTTTATGCATTTTCTATGATTTATGGTTGTATGTTTATATGACTGGGAATTGATGAGATTGAATAATAAAGGCTAAGCATAGACTGAGCTGTGAATAGATAGATACATATGATTGCCAATGATTCTATATATAGAATTTTTGATGCCTATACACATTTTACTTTTTCATTTTATAAAAGATCATGAATTGTCTATTTGTAATTAACTTTCAATCATTCACATGAATTTCAAAGTAACATCCTACTCACAAGTCGTACTCTCTTCCAGGACTTTGCTATCGGTAGTTACCAAGTGATCCGCACAGCTGGTGATGCGGAAACCATATACAAATTCCACTCCAAGTCCAAGATCCCAGCTGGCGCTACAGTCACCATCTGGTCCTGCGATGCTGAGGCCACCCACGAACCCCCTCTCAACATTGTCATGAAGAACCAGAAGTGGGTAGTTTCCGACAACATGTCCACAAAGCTGCTTAGCACCAGTGAGGTAAGAATGACCGTGCTAATTTCGGATATGCTTCATTTGGGGGGAGGGAGGCTAGGTGGGTAGAATGACATGGATGTGGGAGTTATCGTGAATCTTCAGTTTTTGCTCTTATTTTGAGGGAAAAAACCATGTTCATTTGTGTGTTTGGGAGTGATTTCCTTTTGATTTAGATGGTGATTTGAACTTCAAAGAAGTTTTGATTTCTTTTTATTTACCCGAGAGGTTATGTAGAAAATTTAGTAGAAATTGTTCTAAACAGATCATTATTGCAGTTTATAATTAGATTTATTTATGAATGGGCAAGAATTTAGAAAGATACTTTATACACAATGTCCCATGAGTTACTTCAGATATTTGTAAAAGTGAAAGGAATGTTTTTGAATAAGAATCTTTTATGCTCATGAATTTTTCAGATTACTATAATTACTATAGGTATGATGTGGATCTTACAGATTTCTCTGCGTTTGAGTAAAGAGACCATAAAGTTGAATCTGTAGGGGCAACTGACACAGATGATAGAAAAAAGCAGTATCATTTTACGTTTTAATTCTTACCAGTTACCATTATCCTTTAATCTTATACGCAAATACATTACTAGCATTACATTCTGTATTCCATTTAAAGATATTTTGATGATTGATAACTTGTATAACTAGGAAAAGAAAAAGAAAAAATCAATAGAAAATGTATAGTCTCTTTCATTAAATTGCAACAGTATGTTATCTCCCATCTTCAGGGCATTTGCGGTGGGTGAATTTTAAAATCCACATACTCGCTATGATCATATGAGAAAAAAAAGGTGTATAAAACATTATTCAGAGTTACATTGTTTCACAGCTACACATATCTGATATAACTAGTTGAGACTGGTATTTTGTAATCTCAGCATTTGACTGTGAGTTTTCTGTGATTTTGTTTTGAAAAATTAGTTTCTAACAGCCCTCCTTCTAATCCTCAGGAAATGGCAGTTCGAGAGACCAAACGAGAAGTCACATTTGAAAGCTCCTCAAGATTGCCAGAGCCCAAGGTATGCGTGCAACATGGGTTTTTTGCATGATGCATATTGCTTGTGCATATGATGTTGAAAGTTTTATTTTCCCTTATTGTTATTGGAATTGTTACTTTATTT
>NW_020869835.1:61110-66110 GCF_003789085.1 Penaeus vannamei | reverse complement strand
TTCCTTCTGGTATGACTGTTGAAAAATGGAGTGTAGCTAGACATAGTGTGTTTTGTTTTTGGTTGTTTAGTTTCCATTGCCAGGTGGTTATGGACAAGTGAAAAGGTTTTGAGCAATGTCTACATTTCAGAAGCTTCATAAATGTTTTGCTCTATTGCCCAGGTAATTAAATTTTAGGCACTGTCCTTTGCAGTCACTGAAACAGTAGATGCTAATGATATGGCCCTGTGGAAGTAGTATTTTGATTCCTCTGTTTTATTTTTTATTAATAATTTTATTATTTATCTATATTTGTTTATTTTTATTTGTTTTTGTTAACTGAGAGCAGCTGTCAGGTTAGGCCGATGTTGTTAACTGTGGAAACAATCAACCTTCTCCTTTCATGATATGATTATTGTGTTATGGGCTCTCCCTCTTAGATGGATCAGGTCAATATAGGTCGCCGTGTTCTCGATGACCTCATTTTTCTCTCCCCTCTGCAGGAAGAGGAGGAGGAGGTATCGCGACTATACACTGGTTGCATCCTCGCTTAAAACACCTACCTACCACCTAAGAGCTCCTCCTGCAGTCGTAAGTAGCGTTAGGAAGTTGCTCCCATGTCCCAGCTTGCTAGCCATAGGGCTGCCTACGAGATGCTTTTTCCTGTAACGCTAATGATGATGATGATGATTATCATTCACTCTCAATCTCGACCCCAGTGTGAATAAGGGGGTTAGAGCCAGGTAGAAACACTGTGTGATCTGACAGCTGCTTTTAGGATTTTCTTTGATTTTTATTCACTAAGGCCAGAGCAGCTCGACCACAATTTTTTTTTTCTTTTCCTTTCTTTTTCATATCATTGTCAGATGATGGCAAGCACAGACTGTATTGCTCATGTGATATTATGTTGACTTGCAACTCTGACTGTTATGTGAAAGACTTAGAAGAGATTCCTTTTAAGAACTCAAAACACTGAAAAAGGAACAGGTCTTGCTGGATAAAACCTTGATGAATAAAACATGTCTTTTAAGTAGCTGACAGGGTGAGGTAACTTATGAAAAAAGGAATCCCCCAATAAACCCAAACCTGAAAGAACAGGTTTTGTTCCTTCCTGACTGACCCCACCCCCTGTGCTTTCCCTTGCAGAGAAGTGCGGACGGATCATCCCCCGAGAAGTGCAGCATCATGTGAGTGGCGAGGCGACGATGGTTAGCCCTAGGTTGCCTGATGCCTAATTGGCTCCCACCCAGTTTTACGTACAAAATGACCTCCATCCCTCTGAGCCGCACGCTTCCTGTATCAGGATGGTTTTGCTGAGTTTTGAAATAAAAAAAGGGGCCTGAGTTCTTGTGAAGGTGATTTTTTTTTTCTTTTTTTCTTAAAGTGATGTGCAAGAGTCCATATAATTGCATGTTTATCTTATTTTTCTTTTTGATTATATAGTGATTTATGTGAAAATGCTGCAAGAAGTAAGATATATATACATATATATAAATATATATTTATAGATGTATTGTAAACACATTTGAGTAGATATCATCTCCGTATCTATGTTTATATTGTACATTGAACATGAAAATTTGATTGGCTGTTGCATTGTCAAAGGAAGTGATGTGGTTTTGAGAGGACTAGGAAACAAAGGCCAGTTATTAAATTGCTTGTTACTTAAAGACATTAGTGCTGAGCATCAGAAGCTGGATGGGGTCACCAAGAGAAAGTGCTGATAGAGAACTTTTTTGTGTCGTAAAGGGATCTCACATTTTAAGAGGAGTAAATTGCATGCCTATCATGGGGCACGGGATAATTTGGTCCTGTGCTCATGATGGCCAGAATACAAAGAAGAATTTTGTTAGAAGATTCATTTGTTTTAACACACAAAAAAATAAAAAAGCAAACGGGGAAAAAATAAACAAACCAGAATTTATATGTTGGCCTGAATTGGGTAGGTAAGTATACACCCCTTGCTGTATGGAGAACATGCCGGTTCTCAAAAAGGGGAACGGTATTCGCTTACATATATATATATATTTTTTTTGTTTTTGTTTTTCTTTCATTTTAGTTTTTTTCTTTTTTTTTTTTTTCCTTTTGGTTGCTTAATGATAAAACCAAACTTTTATGGTGGTTTGTATGACGAGGTCAGAGAGTTTTGCTTCATGTGCTTATTCTTCTTGGATATTAATATAAAACTTTTAAAAAATTAAAAAAAAAAACAAAAAAGACTTAACATTTTCGAAGTGCAAGCATACTAAGTATTATAAGTAAGGAGAGAACAGTGTTAATTTACCTGTTAAGGAGGATGAGGCCTGCCATTTTTGGGAAGGGAAAATAAGGTGGGAGAGGAAGAGAGTTCACCAGAGGAAGCAAAACACCACACGGAAAGTTTTCACTCGTACAAGGGTTGTACTTCTTGTCTTTTCAGTTAGTTGTTATTATTATTATTATTTTTTTTTTTTCATTATTTACTTTATCATTAATGCAGAAGGAAACGAAATTTTGCCAACGATTGGGTTTTATAATTTTCTTTTTATGATTATATCATGAATAGTTTTCAATGTTCTAAGTATATTTAAATGATTTTGTCGTGTTTTATTGATTTGTGCCAATAGAAATCAGTGAGTCAGAGAACTTTTTATGTCCAATTAAAAATAATAGAGAGAGATGTATGTGCTATTCTCTCTCGCAAATGTTCACTGCCATTTTGTTTCCTAAATGTAAGTGGTGGCAGCTCCATGTAGCTGTCACTTGTTAAGAATACCTTGTAGGGGTTAACTGTAATGCTTTTTGTTTTTCTGTATCATTGTCTCTCTTTGTTTTTTGATTCATGTTTTTATTTGGCTCCCCACATTACTTCAGGTCTATTTATATCACGTTATGTCTTTGCTTACGGCCAAGCCCAATGATTCCTATTGTAAGTAAGATGTGGTTGTTTCTAATAGGGATTTATTTTTTATTTCTTCAGCTATAAGGTAGGATGATTACCCGAGTCCCCTCCCTTTACACACACACACACACAAAAGGGAAAGAATTTATAGGATAATATTTTTTTTCCTATTGATTGATTATATGTTGAAGAAAATGGGAAGAGAGTATTGGAAGAAAAGAGAGGGGAAGAAAAAAAAAAAGATGATTTTTAGATTATTTTTAAGTTTTGTGATGACCAGATTCTGCTGACCTAAACCTTGGAACTTGTGACCACCCCAAAAATTTGCAAACTAGTGGACACAAACCAAGGCTTAGCAAAGTTGATGGCCTCTTTAACATTGTAATGAAGGCTAACACTCGTTTGCACGCTTATCTCAGCACACTGCCGCTGCAACCTCTCTGTAAGGGGATAGAAGGCCAGGCATGTTTCATGATCCTCATAGTAAAGGAAGTTATTATTATTTTTTTCTCTCTCTCTCTTAATATTCCCATTGAATTTTTATTTTATTTTTCCCCATTGCTGATATACAAATCTTTTTTTTATGTTAATGCTAGCATCATTCTTTTCCTTACATGGGTTGCAGCAGCTTATAAGTTTTACAGAGGAAAAAGTCTTTTTATGTTTGTTAGCCCAGAGAAATAAAAATGAATATATATGTATATTTTCATGAATCCCACTCAGAATTGTAAAAAAAGAAAGAAAAAAAAAGAAAAAACGGCACTTGAGGTATGATATGGGAATTATTCCCGCATATTCCCTCAAGAAAATTATATATTGTAAAATTAATGAAGAAGAAAGACGTGTTTCAAGTAATGCTGAAGAAACAAGATCTTTTATTGAAGAAGGAAAAAAGTATATCAGTTGTGTAACCTTTGATCAACCTGGCTTTGTAGCGTCCAAAGTGGTTCTAGTAGTGTGCCTTCAGTGGATATTCTAAAAAAAAGAATAATAATAAGCTCTTAAAAACAAAGAAAAGATATGTACTGTATAATGTTAAAAATTGTCTTTTAAGAGTATGGATTTACTTTAATAAAAGTTAATAGATTCATATGTATTTTTTGTTGTTGTTGTAGACCTGTGAAAAATATTTGTAGAATTCAGGATATAAAAGCTGTGCATTTGAGAATTGTTCTTTGTGTGTACCAGTATATGGATTATATATACACAGATTGAGAGTGAAGTATAATGCATATATTTAAAGAATTTCAGGTCAGTTCAGTTTACTTGCTCTTATTGATAATTGATTGCATTTTTTTTTCCTTAGAATTATATAGTCATTGAAAAATGCACTATGAAAATTATTTTGTATATTTTAAAACTGAGAGAAGAGAAGCTGAAATTATAGAAGGGAATATTTCAATATTTTGACTAAAGTGAAGGAAAATAGGAAATTTAGAAAGCAAGGGTTTGGCTACAGAACGTACATTGTGTGTAATCTCATTTTACGGAAAGATTACATTTCTCGACCTTCCACTCCTGCTTCTTGTTCCTCACCGATGGATTTTTTGGAAATACACAAGTGAAGATAGTACTGTGTTTTCTTGTGGTGAGAGACCATTTGCATCTAATGAGTATATACCTGGCACTTACAAGCATGTATTCATATATGCATTGTAAATGATGACTAAGGAATATGAAACAGATGGTAAAGACAGAGCAAAATGATTATATAAAGGGAAATATGTGTATTTCATGTCCAAAAGACAAGAACTCTTGTGTAAAGATTTACAGGTTGTTAGCAAGAGGAATAAACTAGAATTAATTTAGAGATTTATTGTATTAATTTACATGCTCTGAAGAAAATTGAAGTTCTTTAATGTGATGAGAATTGGTCAGTTAACTTATATTCTAAAACCAGCTTTATATCTACAATAACAGCTATTGTTCAAATTGTTTTTGTAGCTATTTGGCTAAATGTAATATTGTATGTGGTAATTGGAACTTGCTATGCCACTTGCCTGGAGAGTACTATTGAATTGCAAGAAAAACATTACAGAATTCACATACCTCTTGTTTGCTGTGTATGAAATGCCACAGATTCACCAATCTAAATAACAGTACGTCCCCATATATTTATCTTTATTTACTAGCATTAATT
>NW_020869835.1:46582-61010 GCF_003789085.1 Penaeus vannamei | reverse complement strand
TTCGACTTCTTCTTTACTTTCTCGTATTCTTTGCTCAATTCGATTCCTGCTCTCTTCAACTCCTCGTCTCTTCTGGAAGGCCCATCAAATGTGCAAATAAAGTTATTCGCATTCCCGAACCTACTCCTCCTACTCTACTATCGACCTCTCATACTCTCTCTCTTCTGCTTCTCTCTCTCTCTCTCTCTCTGCTCTCTGCTCTCTCTCTTCCTCGTCTTCTCCGTCTCTTGTCCTACTCCATCTCTATCTACTCGCGCATTCCTCTTCTCTCTTCCTCTCTCTCTCCTCCTCATCTCTCTCTCTCAATCTTTTTCTTTTATATTTATATAATATAAATATAATTTATATTATAGTGGTGTGTTTTGTAATGTGTTGTGTGTGCGTGGGTGTGTGTTGTAACAGTTATGTATATTTAGAATCAGTGTGGTGTGTGTGTGTTCCCTACAGTGTGTGTCGTGCGTGTGTGATGTGATTGTCCATTGCTTTATTACTATAAGCGTCTTGCTCACGCGGATCCTCTTAAAGAGATTGCCTTAAGTTGCTTGTCGAGATTCATGTCCTCTTAAAGAATAGTTTTAATCTCTTGTGCCATTTGAATAATTGCGGATTCGAGACGTACGCACGAACCACAACTCACAGACATGTATGCAATATAAATGACACGAAATGAGAGCAAACAAGAACGGAGAAAAGGATGAAAGTAGAGAAGTTAGAGGAAGGAAGAGATAAGAGAGAGAGAAATAAAAATGATACGAAAAAAAGACGGAAGGAGGAGAGAGAAAACACGCACACACCAAAAGGAAATTTCGCATTTATCATACATTCTCCGAAACCGAGTCCAGAATGTAGAATATACATATATTTCCTTATTTTCACCGGTTGAAAAGTTGTTGCCGCCGTGCAATTACGCTATGACGTCACGCGTGTCCGGGAATTGCGCGGGAACTCCTCTCATTGGTTGAATGAACTCTGGTGCTGACGTCATGGGCAAGCTTTAGAATATATCGTGTTTTTTCTCATACCGATTTTCCCCTAATGTCCCAGACTAATTACGTAAGATGTTCGGATTAATTACATGACAACTGTCTGCCTTACTTCCTCTGAACGGACATTAGGAGCGAGTTTAAGGGTTAAAAAACTGACCGGAAGACGCACTGACGCGTCCTCCGAGTGCGTCATCGCTGACGTCACTGTGAAGACGTCACGGATTCATGACGTTTGTCGTGTTTGAAAGCGAAGACGAGTCAGTGGCTATACGAAAAGAAGGAAAAAAAGGACTTGAGTGAGTGACTCATGCAGTACAGATTATGGGATTTGTGATTGAGGCAATGGCGGGAAGTGGAGGATGAGGTGAGGTTTTCATCCGTTTTGGTTTTTACCGCCTTACACTTTATTTATTTTTTTTTTTTACTAATATCTTCTCAATCAACGGATTTTCGATATAGTAATATAAATAAAATAAAAAAACATTCCTCGTTATTCGCACAAAAATGCCAATTATATTTGTTTACCAAAATGTTTGTAAAGAAACCTGAAAAGAAAAAAAATATATTCAGAATGTGTTCGGCCAGATGGCTTGTTGAACACCAGTCAATTCAACTTAAATATCGATGTTATTGCTTTTATTGTTGTGTGTTGTGATAGTAACACACATCACCCTAACCATAATTATTAATGTCATTTATTTCCACAACTTAATTCTTTTTCACACACTATGTCCTTAGGTTAGGTAATTGGCTAGTTACTTATGGTTAAATATCTCTTTGTCTCACGTGTCCTTATGGTAATAAAAAATATGGCTGACTTTATTTTGAAGGTCATTGTAACAGCAAAGACACACACACACACACGCACACACACACACACACACACACACACACCACACACACACACACACACACACACAACGACACACCACGACACGACACAGCACACACTACACACACTCACACAGCACAACACACAATTAAAATTTTGCTTCTTAAAACTGGACACCACGTAGAAATATCTTTACGTAGGCCTATTGTATGTTAATGCCGAACTAAAATATTGAGAGTGGAATGTGAGATATTTGACAGCGTGATTTACTTTTTTGAGTGTGTGTGTGTGTTGTGTGGTGTGTGTGATGTGTGTGTGATGAGTGTATGCGTGTGTGTGATTGGTGTGCGTGTCGTGTGTGTGTGTGTGGGTGTGTGTGTGTGTGTGTGTGTGTCGTGTGTGGTGTGGTGTGTGTGTGTGTGTGTGTGTGTGAGTGTGTGTGTGTGTGAGTGTGTGTGTGTGTATGCGTGTGTGTTGGAGTGTGTGTGATTAATGTGCGTGTGTGGATGTGTGCGTATGTGTGATCGTGTGAGTGTGCGTGACTGTGTATATATGTATGTCTGTGTCTACCTATAAGTATATAAGTATCCATGAACGCAAATATCTATGCATGTACACACCTACACATTCCACATCCAAAACCAACACACCATCAACAAGCCATACTAAACCACGCCATCACACCCACCTCTCTACCCAATTTAACTGAAAACCCCACAAACCCACTAAAAACAAACATTAGTATAACCCAGCCTCCTTCCCCCCTCCCTCATTGTCACACACACACACTCCACATACACCACATGCACACCACACTCAAACATACACACACATCACACACACTCAAACACACACGCACACTCAAAAAACACACACCGCACTCAAACACACACTACAGACACACACAAATATACACACACTATAGACAGACACCACACACACACCATACTCTCAAACACACACACCACACCTCAAAACACACACACACACCACCTCCACACAACCACACACACACACACACACACTACCACACACACACCTCAAACCACACATCTAACACACACACACACACACAATACCACGCCACACCACACGCACCCCCACCCCACCCCACACCCCCCACAAACACGTCGTTACCTCTGAAAACATTCAATATAATCCCCCCTCCCCTCCCCCCTCCCCCCCTCCTCCTCCCTCACGTTACACTATCTCCCAAGACGCGGTTTATGACACGACTATCTGTTGTCATATCACAGGATGCGGGTGTGATGTAAGTGGCTGTGCGTAAGTAAGAGAAGGCCTCTCTTGTCTTGCCACATGACGAGAGAGAGAGAGAGAGAGAGAGAGAGAGGAGAGAGAGAGAGAGAGAGAGAGAGAGAGAGAGAGAGAAGAGAGAGAGAGAGAGGGTTGTCACGTATACTGGTGTTTTTTTTTGTTTTTTTTTTCTTGGAGATGGTACGTCGGTTTTTTTTTTTTTGTCTTTTTTTATTTATTTTCTTGTTCTTTCTTTGTGTGTGTGTATGTATTTATTTATCTGTGTGTTTGGTTATATTCTTCTTCTTTCTTAGTTGCTATCTTTTCTTTCTTCTTACTCTCTCTTTCTTTCTTATTTGCTATCTTTCTTTTCCTCTTCTCTCCTCTCTCTCTCTCTCTCTCTCTCTCGCCTCTCTCTCTCTCTCTCTCTCTCTCTCTCTCTCTCTCTCTCTCTCTCTCTCTCTCTCTCTTCTCTCTTTCTCTTCTTTCTCTCTTTCTCTCTCTCTCTCCCTTCTCTTCTTCACCCCCCTTCTCTCTCTCCCTCTCCCTCTCCTTCCCTCCCTTCCCTCTACCCTCTCTCCCCTCCTCATACATATACTCTATAAACACTATCACTGACTATTCCACAAAAATAACCACAAGGATTTTTTTTTTAATCATAACCCACAAGGAATTTTTAAAAAAATCAGAACCCACAAGAAATTCTAAAAAACAAAATTAAAAAATAAAAGAAAATGTCAGAGATTGCTGTTAGTTTCTGGGCTGTTTCCACCTTATCTCCCTAGTCTTCCTGAGCCCACCTACGTCACCAGCTTCTCTGCCAAGGGGATAAAAGCCTTAATCTTAGCCCTCTTTATCGAGATAGCGTCCCATGACAGTCGAATTGTCTTATCACCACTTGACCCAAACTACGTGCGTGTCGTTATTGTTGACGCCATGTAGCCTAAGCCTATTTATTTTTTTTTTTCCCACTTTTTTTTCTTGTTTTTTGGATTCATAATTAATGATTTTCAACGAAGAATAAATAGTACGTGAATTGTTTCGTGTTTTTTTAAATTATCATTTGGTGTAAATACATTGCGTAATCTCGATTTAGTAAGTTTATTTTAGGCACTTATTCCATCCGGTGTCGTGACGTCATTAGCCTTCCCGGGAGACTCGCGCATACGTATCTAGAAGTTAAGAGAGAGAGAGAGAGAGAGAGTGAGTGAGAGTGAGTGAGTGAGTGAGTGAGTGAGTAAGTGAGTGATGAGTGAGTGAGTGAGTGAGAGAGAGAGAGAGAGGAGAGAGAGAGAGAGAGAGAGAGAGAGAGAGAGAGAGAGAGAGAGAGAGAGAGAGAGAGAGAGAGAAGGAGAAAGAGACAGATATATAGAGAAAGAGAAAAGACAGATATAGAAAGAAAGAAAGAAAGGGAGAGAAAAAGAAACAAAGCCAGAGACAAAAAAGAAAGATAGAGAGAGGGGAAGAAAAAAAAAAACTATTTGCGTGTTGTGTGACGTGTCCAACAAGACAACACTGCAGGCGAGAGCGAGATCGAAGAAGGAAAATTTTGTTGTTGTTGAGGCGCGCAGAATAAGCTTTCAGAGGAGTAGAAACAGCACAATCACTGACACCATTTCTCCTGACGAAGCAAACAAGCATTTACGATGATTATGCCAAGAGTTATTGTCTGGTAATCTGCTGAGAGTGTGTGCATGTAGAAATAAATGTTATTTGGTAAATGAAAGCCAAAAATAAGATTGATGCTATGTGGATGTTGAAATGAATGTTGTTTCGTAAATGAAAGCCAAAAATAAGATTGATAATGAGTATATGCTTAAATGAATGTTGTTTGGTAAATGAAAGCCAAAAATAACGAGAATTAATTGATAACGAGTATGTGGATGTTGAAATGAATGTTGTTTGGTAAATGAAGACAAAAATAACGTTGATAACGAGTATGATGTGTATGTTGAAATGAATGTTGTTTGTAAATGAAAGCCAAAAATAACGATTGATTGTGTATGTTGAAATAAATGTTATTTGGTAAATGAAAGCCAAAAATAACATTGATAACGAGTGTGTGGATGTTGAAATGAATGTTGTTTGGTAAATGAAAGACAAAAATAACATTGATAACGAGTATTTGTATGTTGAAATGAATGTTGTTTGGTAAATGAAAGACAAAAATAACATTGATAATTTGATGTGTATGAGGACGTAGATAGGTTATCTGAATCGATGGCTGAGGCATTTCATGTGGTTTTGTGTTCATAGCTTTTCCATGATATGCATGCACAATGGGTATGTATACGTGTTCATACGCAAGGTCTCTCTCTCTCTCTCTCTCTCTCTCTCTCTCTCTCTCTCTCTCTCTCTCTCTCTCTCTCTCTCCTCTCTTCTGTCTGTCTGTATATTATCTCTCTCTATTCTCTCTATATCTATAACACATACACATATATATATACTATGTGTATGAATATACAGTATATATATATTATATATATGTATATATATTTATATATATGTGTGTGTTGTGTGTGTGTGTGTGTGTGTGTGTGTGTGTGTGTGTGTGTGTGTGCGTGCGCGTGTGTATACACACACATAGAGAGAGTGTGTGTGTTCAGTGTAATTTCCTGTTATTCAAAACAAAAAATGTAGTTCTGTTTTTCACCAATTACGCATTTCCGTGATAGGTGTACCATCAATCCGCCTAATGAAGATACCTTAATGACACATAACAAAGAAAATCATAAAACAAAAAAAAAAAAAAAAAAAAAAAAAAAAAACATCTTGTAGAAAAATTTCATGTAAAGATTCTCCTTTTCCGCCATACTGTCCACTATCTCTCTCACACAAACATGATTCATAGTAATTTTCGAATAATGTTAAATCATTCATTTCTCGCTTCATTTATAGGAAGTTGATTTACTGGAAAGAACGTTCTAGAACATTCTTCTCCAAAACACATCACGTCAGCAGAGATAACACACGAGTATCTGTGTGTGAGTTACGTATCTATTCATCTACCTGTCTGTCTGTTTATTTGCATTTATATCTATATTCACTTCCATTCACACACATACAAGCACACGCATAAATAAGGGTGTTGTGTGTCATTGCTATACCTGTCATTTGCATATCATTCACTTCCATTCACACACATACACACACACACACATAAATAAGGGTGTTGTGTGTCATTGCATTCATATATATACATATATAACATGTATCTATCTATATAAACATATATCTGTATATACATATATAACACACACACACGCATTTTATATATGACTTTGTTTATACACAAGTCTACGTTACAACGGTCTTATACTGATGAAACAGATGTAAACAAAAAGAAAAAAAGAAAAAAAAAAAAGCGTTGGTAGCAGTTGTTTATCTAGAAGACCTAGTTACTCACTGGGCGCAAGGTAGATAATTTTATCAAAGGCACAATCGTTCAAGAATAACATTTTCGTGCAGTTTTATCTCTGAACTTCTAGTTTATATTTTGATAATTAAAGATGGGGGGAGGGAGGGAAGAAGGGAGGGAGAGGGAGGGAAGGAGAGAGGAGGGAAGGAGAGGGAGGGAGAGGAGGAGGGAGGGAGAGGGAGGGAGGGAGGGAGAGGGAGGGAGGGAGAGGAGCGAGAGGGAGAGGAAGAGGAGAGGGAGGGAGGGAGGGAGGGAGAGGGAGGGAGGGAGGAGAGGAGGGAGGGAGAGGGAGAGGAGGGAGGGGGGAGGGAGGGGAGGGAGGGAGGGAGGGAGGGGAGGGAGGAGAGAGAGGGAGAGGGAGAGGAGAGGGAGAGAGAGAGAGAGAGAGAGAGAGAGAGAGAGAGAGAGAGAGAGAGAAAGAAGACAGTCACAGAGGTAAAACTAAATAAAGGACGATGAAAAGAAAGAGAAAAAAATCCACGCTCCACTTTTCAATCCCCTTCAAACACACCCTAAATATCAATACAAAAAAATGAATAAAAGATAAAAAAAAAAAAATAATAATGATGATAAATAAATAAATGAAAATAAAGAAAATAAATGTAAGCAAAGAGGAAAGAGCGAAAGACATGCTTTCCACCTCATCCTCCGCCGACAGAAACTGCGAGTCCATGAGCCACTCGAATGAATCACAGAACCATGAGTCAGCCGCCAGTGTGACGAGCTGTTCCTGCAGGTCAGCTGGTCTTCACACACTCCGAGGTTATTTAAGTCTGAGAATGAAACGGGGTATGTCGTGGTATAAAGAATGGGGCAAAACGTAGCATAGTTTATGAATAAAGTGGAGAGTATTTCACTGTATAAAGAATGAGGCAAAACGTAGCATAGTTTATGAATAAAGTGGAGAGTATTTCGTTGTATAAAGAATGAGGCAAAACGTAGCATAGTTTATGAATAAAGTGGAGAGTATTTCATTGTATAAAGAATGAGGCAAAACGTAGCATAGTTTATGAATAAAGTGGAGAGTATTTCATTGTATAAAGAATGGGGCAAAACGTAGCATAGTTTATGAATAAAGAGGAGAGTATTTCACTGTATAAAGAATGGGCAAAACGTAGCATAGTTTATGAATAAAGTGTAGAATATTTCATTGTATAAAGAATGAGGCAAAACGTAGCATAGTTTATGAATAAAGTGGAGAGTATTTCGTCGTATGCGAATGAGGCAGAATATGGCGTAGTGTGAGAATGAAGTAGAGAGTAATTTCATAGCCTAAGAATGAAGCAAAATATAGCATAGTATAAGAATAAAGCGGTGTTTATCGTAGTGCAAGAATGAAGCAAAACATAGCATAGTATAAGAAGGAAGTGGAGTACTTCATAGCATAAGAATGAAGCAGAATATACAATAGTATATGCAGCATAGTGTATATATACAAGAATAAAGCCGAGTATTTCTTGGGCCGAGAATGAAGCAGAGAATTATAAAAAAAAAAAAAAAAAAAAAAAATCATAAATATCTGTTCATAACTTTCTAAGCTATCCCGCAAACCAACAAACGAACAATCAAACAGACTAACCAACGTTACCAAAAACATAACCTCTTTGCCCAAAGTACTTAAAGCATGAAATAGAGTATTTCTTGGTGTGAGAAAGAAGCCGAGTGCACAACAGGACGAGAAAGAAGCGAAACACATTGTTTATTTGCTTTAATTGAGTCCACTGAAGATGGTCAGCCATTGTTTTGTTGCTGTTGCCGCGAATCTTAATTATTATCCCAATCCCCGTTACTTCTTAGTATCTTATTCTCTAAAGAAGCAGAATTGATACACCTTCTTAACTAGACTTACTAGAGTAAGTATCTCTTCAGCGTCTCGTAAACATGATCTATAAGAAGTATTTTTTTTTTCGAAATTCAAGATCTTAAAAAGTACTTTCGATGCATTTTATAGTAACCCATATTCCATGTTCATACACGACTTCCTGAAAATTCTTTATTTTGTTCTTAATCATCAGTGCATTCCAGTACTTAGCCCAGTAAGGAAATTTTAAGCTTATTTTTTTTCTCTCTTATCTTACTTATCACAACAGATGATTATTCAAAGCATGATAAGGTCAGAAGTCAGTAATCTTTGTTATCAATGAATTTTTGTAAAAAGAAAAAAAATACTTAACAAGAACGTTTTTATCACTTATGCTTCCTCTGTGTACCACTTTATCTGTCGGATCATTATATAGATAATGTACATGTGATAACAGTTATGAGAAAATATCACCAATATTTTTTTCTTTTTTCTGTTCAAGCAGTAGATTTTGTAGTGAAAATAAGTAAATTTAGAAGAGTTTACCCTTTCACTTTCAAAGAAAATGGACCTGAAATTTGTAAAAGAAAATTGTGACAATCTTTTTCATAACTGTTTTAATCATGGATGTTCGTTCCCATTTATCTTTTATTTTTGATAAGCGCATGTGTGTGTGTGTTTATGTGTGTTTGTGTGTGTGTGTTTATGTGTGTTTGTATGTGTGTGTATGTGTGAGTGTGTGAGTGTGTGCGCGCATGTATGTGTGCTTCTGTCTATCTGCCTCTGTGTCTTTCTCTGTCTGTGTATATCTGTATCGAAACAAGCAAAATCACATTACTTGATCAAAAACACAGTGAAGAAATTAGAAAATTAGAAAATAACGTATGATGAGAAAATACAAAAGAAATGATAAAAATACTATAGTCCCCCTCAATCACATACGCTAGTTTTCTGTTTCTCCACAAAAAATGAAAAATTGGGATAACTAAATAAAATTATACATCTAGGATCAAACATGAGGATTATCTGAGTGTAGTATTCACGATTTCTAAAGTAGATGCTTCAAAAGAGAGAAAGGAGAAGGCAGTGTCACGCCATGATTTTATGGGCTTATATAGGACAAAGATAGTGTAAGAATGACTGTGACTGTAAATTATCATGGTAAAGAAAAACTCAAGACTATTAAGTGACTGAGTAGGTGGTTGTGACGCCAATAGCTGTCAATCATTTTCATTATCTATCCTATTTATCTCTTGATTTACATATTCATTTCTGAAATCGAAGCAAACTACCACGACCAAATTGAAGACCTCCATATTAAACGTTTGTTGTCACTGCACCAGGGTTTTTTCGAAAGAGTTGTGCCTGATTTAGAAAATAGCTGTCAGAGAGAAATGGTCTTTGTCGATTCTCTCTTCCGTCACTTATGCTTTATCTTGGTCTTTTAAGGAACAGACCACAGGCTTTCCAAAGGGGCTGCCGATTAAACCAAAAATTAAAGATTCTTAAATATATCTTTTCCATTTTATCGATAATTTTGTGCATAACTAGTGTGGGATTACATTATTTGTATATAGCATGTATCTGTATGTCTTTTAATCATATTATGCTATATTGCTTAAAATATCTTGCCCACGTGAAAAAATGTTTGTTGAAATAATTCTCAAGAAGGGCCAACATCATCTGGTAAAATAATTAAATGGTATTTCTTACTTAACTCATTGACAGTCTAATTCTGGCACGAAATTCCCTTGAATGAACTATATGCAACACCGGTAAATTGGATTAGTTGGCCAGGAATTGAACGAAGTACCAGCTTACTATGAAAGATCTCCACTAATATATCACACACACACACACACACACACACACACACACACACACACACACACACACACACACACAACACACACACACACACACACACACACACACACACACACACACACACACACACGCAACACACACAACACACACACACACACACACTGTATTGACTTCCACAGCAATAACACTGTATACATAAAGTTAAAATTTTAAGAGAGGATCTTGTAAGCTGGCACTTCGTTCAATGTATATGAGTTTGACCAATTCCTCTGACCAACTATATCCAGTTTACCGGTGTGCTTATGGTTCATTCAAGGAATTTTGTGTCAGGATTAGATTGTTAACACATATATATATAATATATATATATATATATATATATATATATATATATATATATATATATATATACATACATACATATATACACATATATACATACACACACACTCACACACACACACACACACACATACATATATGTGTTTATATTTATGTATATATATATATATATATATATATATATATATATATATATATAATATATATAATATACATACACACACACATATACAAATACATAATATATATTATACATATGTATATACATATTATATATTATATATATATATATATATATATATATATATATATATTATATATATATACATACATATATATATATATGTATATAATATATATATATATATATATATATATATATATATATATATATATATATATATATATACATATATGTATATATATATATAATATATATATATATATATATATATATATATATATATATATATATATATGTGTGTATGTGTGTGTGTGTGTGTGTGTGTGTGTGTGTGTGTGTACACATCCATATGTATATAAAGAAAACAAATAAGAAATTAATAAAATATCTCCTTTGTGTACACGTTACTGTTTGTGTTATCTTCACAAAACATTATATACACACATCTATTTGTATATTGAATATATATCCATACACCAATGTATCTGTATACGCAGATATAAATCTTTTAATGAAATGAATCCAAAAAAAACAGCACAATACTCTCACCGAGAGAAGTCGACGTTCCACCCCGCACGAGACGTCAAACACCAAACCATCCATAAACCCCAAACCCCTCAACCAAACACCCAAACACCCAACCCCAACCCCAACCTCAAAACTAAATAACCCAACCCCCTAACCCCCTCCAAAATACCCCAAACCCCGGAAATAAGCAGACCCCGAACCCCCCAAGAGAAGGGAGGAAGTCGACGGTCGAGCGGCGGATGACCATTGTAAACAGCGGCTTCGAGAGAGACAGAAGATCAGGGGGACTTTTAACTATTTTTCGACATAATGGCCAATTTAGAAGAGGATCCTATGCTGCAGGACGATGACGTGAGTGGGAATTAATGACTGCATATCGGAGGAGGATTTTTAGAGAGATATTTAGGGAATTAATCGTATTTTTTAAAGATTTTTACAGATTGTTTACTTCGTGAGGGAGAAGGTGAGGGTTTTCGTGTCATTTTGATTGTCATTTTTTTAAGGAAGTTTATTCGGTGTAAAGGTCACAGGTCGAGGTCATATAACGTGTCAGGAAAGCCAGGTAGAAGGATTTAATGCTCTTTCACGTCGAAGATGGATTTTAAGGGATTTTTGAAGTCTTGGTGAAGGGATTTTGACTTAAGTGAGTTTGAGAGTTTGTGTTGACTTTTTTTGTGGTTTGTTTTGGGTGGTTTTAGGTCTAGGATTATGTTCGCTGGAGGTCCTGTGATCGCAGTGATTTCTGGACTTTAAGCGCACTGGCAAAGGGCTCGACGCGCAACTCAATAGGCAAGAGAGAATGGTGTGTTTCGAAGTGTCGCACGGCTGTCTTACCTGGGAATTATTATTCTTTATTTTGATTATGGTGATTATGGGAATATCTTTTTTCTCGCACTCCTGATTCTCCGGGGAATCTACAGACATTGTCGTCTGAACCCAAAACCTTCCTGACAAAGGAGGTCTAGCTGCAAACCCCCATGTGATTGCTGTATTTCTCTATTTCTCTATTTCCTTGGATCCCAAAACTGATGTGAACTTGTGCTCCGTATGGCATTCATTTCAGTCTCTTTACTTCATTTCTGTTACTATTATTTGCCAATACAGCTCATTTCATGTGTCAGTGACTAGTTTTTTCTATCTCAATGAGTGTCATTAGATTTTCCCAACTTTAATGCAGTCACTGTCTACATGTAAACCAAAGTATTAGGTGTTGCAACACTTGTGTATTATCGACTTGAGGATTCGTATTTTTTATCGTTATGGACTTTATAGACCCTATGGCTCTGTGAAGCAGAAATTATACCAATAAGATGTGGAATGAGTCTTTATTTGACAGCAGATACCAGGGAGGTTTACAAGGAGTGTCTTGCTAGAATAGGCTACATGTAATAGGAAAAGCCCAGTTGCCTTACTTTTTTTTTTCTGTCATTGTAGCCTGCCATGCGTGAAGTGTCGTCCATGTCAGCTGATGATGTGGTATCAAGGACGAGGCTGCTGGAGAATGAGATTCGCATCATGCGGTTAGAACTCACAAGAATATCACACGAGATCCAGAGTCAGCGCGACAAGATCAGAGAAAACACTGAGAAGATTAAAGTTAACAAGACGCTACCCTACCTTGTGTCAAACGTTATTGAGGTAAGTTGATGTCATTTGCCTTATTCTGTTTTTAAGCTTGATATAGAAAAGTAAATGATACATAAACTTTGATTTATTTATTGATTTATTTTATTTTATTTTATTTTATTTTTTTTTTTCTGTAAGTCGTTTTTTCACACCACACGGGTTGCTGGATTTCCTTATTGTGGAATGATTTTATAGTTTATACAGATCACTTGTGGATTGATAGACATGAGATTGGACATGTGAATGAAAAAAGGCAGACAACAGACTATAATGACTTTGAAGCTAGATTTATAATCATTAATTCTATATTTACTCCTCCCTTAGATTTTAGATGTAGACCCCAACGAATATGGCGAGGAAGACGGAGCCAACGTCGACCTGGACTCACAGCGGAAGGGCAAGTGTGCCGTCATCAAGACCTCCACCAGACAGACTTACTTCCTGCCTGTCATTGGCCTGGTCGATGCCGAGACCCTCAAGCCAGGTGACCTTGTGGGTGTCAACAAAGACTCGTACCTGATTCTGGAGACGCTCCCGGCAGAGTACGATTCCCGAGTAAAGGCCATGGAGGTCGACGAGAGGCCCACTGAACAGTACAGCGACATTGGTGGTTTGGACAAGCAGATCCAGGAGCTTATTGAGGCTGTCGTCCTGCCCGTCACACACAAGGAGCGTTTTGAGAATCTAGGTATGAAATAAGCTGTTTGGAATACGTAATGAAAATGTGTATATTATCTTGAAGATGAATTTCATTACAGAACTTTTATCTCCTGTTATTTGAAATATCACAAGGAAACTTTCTCTTAAAGGCAAATGAAGAAAAAAAAAGCCCAAAAGTCTATACTTTGTCATAAAAATAAATGGTAATTTGTGGTTTTCAGGTATCCAGCCACCAAAGGGAGTGCTGCTGTATGGCCCTCCTGGCACTGGAAAGACGCTCTTGGCCCGTGCCTGCGCTGCCCAGACAAAGTCCACCTTCCTGAAGCTGGCCGGTCCACAGCTGGTGCAGATGTTCATTGGTGACGGTGCCAAGCTGGTTCGAGATGCCTTTGCTCTGGCCAAGGAGAAGGCCCCGGCTATCATTTTCATTGATGAATTGGATGCCATTGGTGAGTGCTGCTTCTGCTGGGTTGGATATGCTATGTTGTTAGTTTGATCTGTATTATATATTTTGGAAACTTGTTCTGAGTTGAGATCGAGTTATAACTTGGGTCGTAGTATTCACTTTATGTGGACATTAAAGATCTTTGTGCTGTAGATGTAATGTGATTTTTGTCTGGAGATGGAATGCTTCTGTAATTTGCTATTTTGTCATTACCAATTATTTTGTACTTCATTTTTTTTCTTTTGACAGGTACCAAAAGATTTGACAGTGAAAAGGCTGGTGATCGAGAAGTACAGAGAACTATGTTGGAATTGTTGAATCAGCTCGATGGTTTCTCATCAACAACAGACATCAAGGTGAGTGTGGTGGTTATCCGGTAATTGTACTCATTATTACACACCTAATCTATGTACGTATTTTTCTTTCAAACTCTCATATGACTGTTTATGTTGGTCAGGTCATTGCTGCTACCAATCGTGTCGACATCCTGGATCCTGCCTTGCTGAGATCTGGTCGTCTGGACAG
>NW_020869835.1:39082-41582 GCF_003789085.1 Penaeus vannamei | reverse complement strand
CTCCACCAATCTCTTTTTCAGCTTCTCCCGCTCCCTCTTTCTTCTCTCCACTTTTGTGTCGTTCCACTTCTGTCTTCTCAAAAGCTTCTTCTGCTGTCTTTTGGATAACGGCTGAGTTTCTCCTCCATTGGCACTCTGCTCCGGATCGGGTGAAGGCTTGTTGTCGTCGTTGTTGTTCATGTTGCTGTTTTCTTCAACTGAGGGAGGTCTGTTGTCGAGAAGTGTATCCTCTTTATGAACACCGTTGATAACCTCTGTCGACTCCATTGTGCTGGCGAATTAACCTGAAACACAAGAAATGCTTTCTGAAATAATGCATTCAAACACTTACAATAGAGAAGCATGCAACAATAGCACAATAAATAGAAAAAAAAAGAAACTTTAAATGCCCTCATTATCAAATATTACAATAGAGAAGCATGCAAAACAATACAATAAGTAGAAAAAAAAGTTTAAATGTCTTCCTTATCAAGTTCTCAAATATTAACTTACTGGCATTGATTGCATACATCATCCACTGAAGCTTTGTTTAATTTTGTTTATAGATGGATGGCTTCACGTGCTTCATCCATCTTTGCACAAAATAACACAAAACACAGTGGATTGTGCATATATAAAGGGTGTCTTGTTATCAATAAGTCAATATCACAATTTGAGCTGCTACTCAAAATATCACACTTGTTATCAATTACCTTACACATAATATACATAACTGTATACTGCTTACAAGATAAATATAGACAAACTGGAATAGTTATTTATAAATAACTATGAACAAGCTAAACTCAGAATTTAGAATTTGGAATGTAAATTCTAGTTCACATCATTATTATTACTATTGACATTATCATTATCATTATCATCACACAAATATCATTATCATTATTAATATCAATATGTTTCATTATAATTACTGTTATCATAACAGTATTAGGTTAGGTTAGGTTATAGGTTAGGTTAGGTTAGGTTAGGTTAGGTTAGGTTAGGTTAGGTTAGGTTAGGTTAGGTTAGGTTAGGTTATAGGTTAGGTTAGGTTAGGTTAGGTTATAGGTTAGGTTAGGTTAGGTTAGGTTATAGGTTAGGTTAGGTTAGGTATAGGGTTTAGGTTTAGGTTAGGTTAGGTTAGGTTTTAGGTTAGGTTAGGTATAGGTTAGGTTAGGTTAGGTTATAGTTAGGTTAGGTTAGGGTTAGGTAGGTTAGGTTAGGTTAGGTTAGGTTAGGTTATAGGTAGGTTTTAGGTTAGGTTAGGTTAGGTTAGGTTATAGGTTAGGTTATAGGTTAGGTTATAGGTTAGGTTAGGTTAGGTTAGGTTATAGGTTAGGTTATAGGTTAGGTTAGGTTAGGTTATAGGTTATAGGTTAGGTTAGGTTAGGTTAGGTTAGTTAGGTTATAGGTTAGGTTAGGTTAGGTTATAGGTTAGGTTAGGTTAGGTTAGGTTAGTTAGGTTAGGTTAGGTTATAGTTAGGTTAGGTTATAGGTAGGTTAGGTTTAGGTTAGGTTAGGTTAGGTTAGGTTAGGTTATAGGTTAGGTTAGGTTAGGTATAGGTTTAGGTTAGGTTATAGGTTAGGTTAGGTAGGTTAGGTTAGGTTAGGTTAGGTTAGGTTAGGTTATAGGTTAGGTTATAGGTTAGGTTATAGGTTAGGTTAGGTTAGGTTAGGTTAGGTTATAGGTTAGGTTAGGTTAGGTTTAGGTTAGGTTAGGTATAGGTTAGGTTTAGGTTAGGTTAGGTTAGGTTATAGGTTAGGTTAGTTAGGTTATAGGTTAGGTTAGGTTAGGTTTTATAGGTTAGGTTAGGTTTATAGGTTTGTTAGGTTAGGTTAGGTTTAGGTTAAGGTTATAGGTTTAGGTTAGGTTTAGGTTAGGTTAGGTTATAGGTTAGGTTTAGGTTAGGTTAGGTTAGGTAGGTTAGGTTAGGTTATAGGTTAGTTAGGTTAGGTTAGGTTAGGTTAGGTTAGTTAGGTTAGGTTAGGTTAGGTATAGGTTAGGTTAGGTTAGGTTAGGTTATAGGTTAGGTTAGGTTTAGGTTAGGTTAGGTTATAGGTTAGTTAGGTTAGGTTAGGTTATAGGTTAGGTTTAGGTTATAGGTTAGGTTAGGTTAGGTTATAGGTTAGGTTAGGTTAGGTTAGGTTATAGGTTAGGTTAGTTAGGGTTAGGTTAGGTTAGTTAGTTATAGTTAGGTTAGGTTAGGTTATAGGTTAGGGTTAGGTTAGGTTAGGTTATAGTTAGGTTAGGTTAGGTTATAGGTTAGGTTAGGTTATAGGTTAGGTTAGGTTAGGTTATAGGTTTTAGGTTTTAGGTTAGGTTTAGTTAGGTTAGGTTAGGGTTAGGTTTAGGTTAGGTTAGGTTATAGTTAGGTTAGGTTAGGTTAGGTTAGGTTAGGTTAGGTTATAGGTTATAGGTTAGGTTAGGTTAGGTTATAGTTTAGGTTAGGTTAGGTTAGGTTAGGTTTTAGTTAGGTTTAGGTTAGGTTAGGTTAGGTTATAGGTTAGGTTAGGTTAG
>NW_020869835.1:24082-31582 GCF_003789085.1 Penaeus vannamei | reverse complement strand
CAAGCTGTACTGAAAGTTCATTTTCATGGCAACTACATTACATTGTATTCTTGTCTTATGTGAGCCTTTGATATTTTTTCCTGGGAAAACCAGTCACAAATGCCTATAGCGTTCAAGTCCTTTGTCAGCTCAAGTTCTCTTTATAGATAACTCAAAAGTGTAAAATCCTAGAAAGAGGTATTCTATGGTCTGTACCCACAATTTACTAACCACATACAGACCTCATTAGGCAGAGTTAGTTTATACTTATAAGATTCCAGCAAGCGAAGGTATGCAGGCAAGAGTATATAGCATGTTCCCTTTCCATTTCTATCACTTGCATTTTTAAGACTCTTTGGCGTGAGTACCCAGAGCATAGAAAGCACTCTGCCTCCAAAAACTAAGATGCCAATTCATTTTGCCTTGTGCTATGTAGTTTTTTTTTTTAGTTTAGTCCTTTATTTACCACCCTGGCTAACTGCACAGGCGTGGGCAAGCTGTGGTACATTTGATGCATGGTCAAAACATTATATAATAGTATTACAGTGTAAATGTAGATCATAAAATTATTACGTAATTGAAAGCCGTGTTAAACCTGTAGATTTTGTATCGCTGGCACCGCGGCAACAGGTTTGAGTTCCACAAGTCCAGACATTCTCGTTTTTTTAGTACATACCAGCGCGTCCTCATTATTCTTTTTCTTTATGAGGATTCACTGATGTGATTCGGGACCATTAGGCACACATTTTGATGTATCAATAACAGCTCATCGATATGAACAAATTTGAATTCATCATCCAGTCCATCTTATTATCAATCAAGAATCTATCAACTGTATTTGAAGAAAATGCATTGCCTTAAAATACATGCCATATGCTAAAAAAAAAAGGTTTGAGGGGGAAATGAAAATACAGTAATAATAATCATATATTTTTTTATTAGACCTAATACAACTATTACTTTTCCCACGCTATTCGGTTCCGTGTTGCAGCAAGACATGGATATCACAGCTTGGTATCGTTTCAGGTAAGTGAAGAGAACTGACTATGGGTCTCCGATAATGAGTTTGTATTCATTGATAATGGTGTGAATTTTTTGCTAAAGTTATGTGTTCCCTGCAGAAAGTTATGTGTTCCCTGCAGTATTACATTCAATTCATTTTGGAAAATGTGAGTTTGTGAGATGTGAGATGTGCACCTCAGTGGTGAGCTAGTATAGGGCATATACTGATGTGGCTTGTATATGTATGCAATTGTTGTAACCACAAATAAACTTTTCTTTTTTTAGACGTCATGATAAAATTCTTAAGTATCATTTTTGTGAGAACCATCACTATTTGTTGACTTCAAATGACCTGTATAGTCTTCACATGAGTATGTCACTTCTTTAATATATAGATAATAATTTCAAATTATAATTCCAACAAAACTCATCACTAACATTATTTCAATTTATCTTTTATTTTTTTACAAATTTTTTAACTACTCACATACACAATTCTAAACACATGCACACTTTCCCTGACTCAGCGGCCAACGTTGCTAGTACAGATATCTAGTTTTCCTTTATGTCTATTTAGCATACCTAGATGGCCCGTCTTTTATTTGGACAAATACAATACTGTATGACTTCTCTAGAATAATACTACCAAGTATAATACAAGGCTTCCCTTAAAACCATAGTCAGAGTTAATTTACCATTCAATTTACTTGTGTATGTGGAAGGGAAGGATAACAAAGAGAAATTGAGAAATTAGAAAGAAGAATAAAAAGGCCAATGATACATTTAGCTATATCACAACTCCAACTTGAAGCTATTCAATGTTGTATTTACACCTTTTAATTACCAAGTGTTGTGAGAAATATGTCAAAATATTAACATTCTTCAAAACAACAACACTGCAGCACTAGAACATGCTGATATAACAGTGTCTTTTATATACTACTTTATACAGGAGAAATAAAGAATAAAAAAGAAATAAAGAAAAATAATAAAGAGCTGTCATAACTTCTTGTGCTTGTCAGCATATCATAACTCGAACTTCAAAAAAAAAAAAAAAGTTTTAAGAAAATAATGATGGACATGAAGCCAATTTCTGAAATCAACTTCATTCTGTTGTACTCCCTATACGGTCTTCTGTTCCAGGTATATGCTGTGCCGTGCAAAGGTGATCCCTGCAGCCACAGTTTGCAGGTTAGTGATATGAGCCACAGTCAACGCTTGTTTGTGTTTTTTCCCTGTGATAGCTTGATAATAGTTTCCTTCTTCTATCATTAAAGATATGTTGCTGAAATGTGTTAATATTTCCCCAAACCATTAAGCTAATATATATTCATTCCTCTTCTCCCAGGTGAAAATTTTGAGGATGAGCATCTGAAATAACAGGAGAAAAAGATGTAAAGACTCTCACAAAATAACAGCAAATATGTAGATCTCATAAAACAGCTTCATATATTATAGTGGGACATGTATGCATATCATGGTATATGGAAGAAATGCACATTATATATAAACATTAATATATAACATCATCATAACACTACAAGCCTCGAAGTTCAAACCTTATACTTACCATTATGATTCTTACAGTAAATGAGCAGACAAGCAGGTTGAGCAATTTACTCATAGAGCTTGAGGAAGTTGGAGTGGAATTCCCGGAACTTCTCAAGCATGACCTTGAGTTTGTCGGGCTGCGGCAAGATGGTGGTTCTGAAAAGGAGAGAGAGAGGGGGTGGTGACATTGGGTTTAAATCTTTGGAAATTGCAAGAGCATAACCAATGTTCTCTTCATCCTTCTGGTTATGTTCATCTAAGTAGTCAAGAATTCTTTCGCTCTAACATAAAAGGTATAAACAGAGTGGTAAGATAAGAATGATACAAACTGGAAAGAAAAGACAGAGGGTAGAAAGGATTATGATAGAAAAACAGACTGAAGGCAGAAACAAGTAGCTTACTACTTTCTTATACAAAACACATAAATAAGAAATTACCTGAAATGATATGTTCCTGGTCGCTGGCCAAAACCACTACCTGGGACAATGCAGATGCCTGTGTTCTCTAGAAGCTGGAATGCATAAAACACATCTGCGGCCTGACCTTCTTTCTTGGCAGCCTCAATAGCCTTTTCTGGCAATGTGATCTGAAAAAAGAAAAGAAAAAAATCACTATACCATCAAAGGTAACCTAATACAAATAAAAAATGTTCATATTCAATCTGACATCACTCGTTAAAAACAGACAATAATGCAATGCAAATATACCTGTGGGAAGGCATACATTGCCCCCTGGACAATATTACAACTCATTCCTGGCACAGAGTTGAAAGTATCTGCGACCATCTTCGCCCGGGTGGCCAGGGAGCTCAGAACACCTTGCTTTTCCTTCATGAATGACTCGTAAGATGGCTCGCCTTCCTTCGGAGGGTTGACAACGCACTCCATTACAGCCTGTGAGGATATTAGATTTTCAGTTAACTTTGGATTAAACAGAGCCTGGAGTATAGCATGAATCAAGTTTCAGAAAGGATATATCTTGTATGAAATGAAGGAAGAACTTATGATGGAATTAATGGTTTTAGCATGGTATGAAAACAAATAAAATGAAGGTAAAATGGTATATCAAGGAAGTAAAATAATTTAAGATTACGTAAAAGAATTAAATCAATGAGTGTCTACATTCATATGACTGGAAAAGAAAAATATCACACCACACGGGTACATTAGGCCATAAATATGATTAACTAATACATATCCAAGAGTACCTTACCTGGCCCAAAGTTGTGGGGCAGAGCTTGGCCGAGATGCTCTTCAGGTACATGGCCTTCACAGCTGGGTCCAAATTGATGATTTCTGCATAACCTCCTCGCAATCCACACTCACCCATGTATCCTGAATTTTTGGGAAAAGGTTGTTAATCAGTGAAAACCTCAAAATGATAAATTTACAAAAACAAGTAAAGAATCACATAAAATGAATAAATAGTAATTTCCACAGAGCATCTACCAACTCGCACATGAATGCGGTTAAAAGCCATTTATTAATCTGTATATAAATTGCACTATCTTTGTTTGACAGAGCAACTCACCTTTGGAGCAAGACATGAACGACGCAAGTTCCATCTTATTGTAGGGCTCACCCATCTCCATCAAGACCTTCTTGAACGAGTGGAATTTGCTCCCCTCTGCATACACGTTATCTTGATACACCTGGAAAGTTGCATTGCTGGTTAATGGCTCATCTTGTACTGGAAATATATGCTGTGTTTTTTAATGATAATAAATTAATCATAAAGAATAATATCCCTTTTCATTTTGTACCTCGTCAGCAAACAGGAAGAGGTTCCTTTCGTGGGCAAACTTGATGATTCCTTCAATGTTTTCTCTTGTAAGCACATTACCTGTCAGAAAACAGATAACGCACACCTAGTAACTTGTCCATTAATCAAATCAAAAGTCCTATTCCTCAAGTAAAGAAAGGCACAGATTTACAAAAAAGAAAAAGAAGCTATGTATAACCTAAAGGATATCCTTTTATTAGCATCAACAAAATAAGACAAATAGCTAAAAGTAATGACAATAAAATGCTTTTCCAACAAAGGAACTTGAAACTAACCTGTGGGATTTCCAGGGTTGATCACACAAAGGGCCTTGGGGGTGCACACACTCTTGGCATCGTCATAGGCACGTTTCAGCTCCGCCAGGTCGAGGCTCCAGTTCTTGGACTCATCAAGGTAGTAGCCAATCTGAGGCAATGGAATAAACAGCATAATTGGATCAATCTCATATCTCATAATTGCAACTTCTGTTGTTAAGGGCTAAGAATGTTTCCAAATATCATCATATTTTACACAGTAAAAGAAGAGGGAGAAGGAATAGGATTAGTAGGAGGAGGAGAAAGAAGAGGAAGATCAGGATGGGGAGGAGGAGGAGGAGGAGGAGGAGGGAGAAGAGAAAAAAGTCAAAGGAGGAACAGAAAAGGAAAATAAACAGAAAGCATCAATAAACCATACCTGATGGAGGTCAAACTCTGCAATGGTGGCAGAGTAGAGAGGGTACTGAGGAATGGGGATCATGACGCCAGGCTTCACCCCATTTTCATGGTTGATCATCAGTTTCATTGTTCCCTGTTGGTGCAAATTCATACTGATTATTACATATATTCTATGTTTAGCATCCCTGTTGGTGCAGATTAGTACAGATTATTTCATGTTAGAAACTCTGATAGTGTAATTTAATACAGATTATTACATATATTCTATGTTAGAGTAAGGCATTAATACACAGCATCATGACTATACAGTGTATTACATTCTGGCAATGTCAACAAACACCTGCTTCTTGAGAGCACATTCATCAAACAAAATCACATTAATAACCAGACAACTCGCTTCAGTCTTTTAGATTCATATCTAAATTTCTTGGCAACTACAAAAAAGCAAGACAGTCAGGCCTCTCTAGATCCTCCCAACAAATGCTCTCACTTAGTAACACATTCTATATAGTGACAAGTTAAACGGAAACTTTGTGCAACAACAGGGAAGAGTGCCAGTTCATGTTATATTTTCAGAGAGAGGATGGCACTCTCCCCATCTCCTGACTGGTAAATAATCTATTTTCACATATACCTGCAGATGGCAGCCACAAGGGCATGAGACATCATCCTGATTGTCTGATCAGCAACACAAGAATAAAAATACACAACTCACAAAAGTATACACAAATTATCCCTACAACTTCAACAATACACAAACATCAGTTCTGCAAAAGCTATATCATTAATCATACTACTACAGCTACTACTACTAATACCATTACCACTATTACTACCACTTCCACTACCACCCTGCTATTACTACTACCACTATTACTGCTACTACTAACACTACTATAACAACTACCACTACTATTACTACCACCATTACTATTACTACTACCACTACTATTACCACTAACACTACAATTACTGCTACCAATCCTACCAATACTATCATCTCTACCACTACCACCACAACCACTACCACTACCAAAATCCAGAGAACAACAAGGCATCACAAATTCCTCTCGCACTCACTCTGATTCCTTCAGATGCCCCGGCACACAGAACGATGTTCTCCCAGCACGAAGGGAAGCCATCTCTTCTCTCGATGTATTCGGCCACGTGGCGTCGGATGATCTCAATGCCAGCAGAGTCACTGTAGGAACCCAGGGAGCCGCCCTTGCATCCTTCCAGCACGTGGCGGGCGCGGCTCTTGGCGTCCTCGGGGAGGTTGGGGTCGTCCAAGAGGCTGGGCATCAGGCAGATGGAGACGACCTGCAATGATGAAGAAATGAGTTGCAAAAATTGGATTACAAAAAGAAAAAATATTATCTAAAATAAAGAAATGTGGAAAGAGAGAACAAAATAACATGGAAATGTTTAGATGTGGGGAAGGAGGGAGGAAAGGTGGGAGAGGGAGTGGAAAGGAAGGAGGGTGAGGGAGAGAGGTGTGAGGAGAGAGAGAGAGAGAGAGAGAGAGAGAGAGAGAGAGAGAGAGAGAGAGAGAGAGAGAGAGAGAGAGAGAGAGAGAGAGAGAGAGAGAGAGAGAGAGAGAGAGAGAGAGAGAAGAGAGAGAGAGAGAGAAGAGAGAGAGAGAGAGAGAGAGAGAAGACAGTAAAGAGAAGAGCAGAGAGAGCAAAGAGAAAGAAAGATAAGAGCGAAAGAAAGAAAAGACCAGAGAAAAAATAAAAGAGAGAGAAAGAAACAAAGAGAGAGTCAGAGGGAGTTAGGCAGCATGCAAATCCATCTCGCAAACAGAAGGGTCAATAAAATTCAGTTCCAGCGATCTAATCTCTGAAATATTAATCTTTCCAGCACAATGACCTCATATATAACGAAGTAAATTAAAGTGACAATGAATCACTCTCGCTCTGCATTCATTTTTGGTTTAATAAATGACAAAAAAGCCAACTTGCAAACTTCTTGCAATCCCACACAGTTAATCAAATTGATTTGCAAAAACATGGATAGAGAAATAAGGAAAAAAGCAAAGAGAGAAGGAAGGAAATAAGGAAAAAAATAATTTACTAGCAGTGAGGAGAGGACAGGGAAGAGGACGAAAAGATAAACAGGGAAACGGTAATCAGAGGATGAAGCAAAGAGGGGAAGATGTGAGGAAAGGAAGAAAGTATAAGAGGAGGAGAAAAGGAAAGGGGGAGAGGAAGAGAGGAAGGCGAGTGTGGGAGAGGGGGACGAGGAGAGGAGTAGAGAAAGAGAGGAGGACGAAAAGAGGAGAAGAGGAGGAGAGGAGTAGAGGGGGGGCAAAGAGAGGCGTAGAGGAGATAAGAGAAGTGAAGAGGGGAGGAACGGTGAAGAGAGGGGAGGAAGGGGGGAGGGGAGGGAGGAGGAGGATGAAGAGAGGAGAAGAGGAGGGGAGGGGAAAGGGAGGGGAGAGGAGGGGAGGGGAGGAGGGGGAGGAGAAGCGAGAGGAGGAGGGGAGGAGGGAATGGAGGAGGAGGAGGAGGAGGAGAGTAAGAGGCAGACGAAG
>NW_020869835.1:22500-23982 GCF_003789085.1 Penaeus vannamei | reverse complement strand
TCAGTCTCTTTACTTCATTTCTGTTACTATTATTTGCCAATGCAGCTCATTTCATGTGTCAGTGACTGTAGTTTTTCCTGTCTCAATGAGTGTCATTAGATTTTCCTGACTTTAATGCAGTCACTGTCTACATATAAACCAAAGTATTATGTGTTGCAACACTTGTGTATTATCGACTGAGGATTCATATTTTTATCGTTATGGACTTTATAGACCCTATGGCTCTGTGAAGCAGAACTATACCAATAAGATGTGGAATGAGTCTTTATTTGACAGCAGATACCAGGGAGGTTTACAAGGAGTGTCTTGCTAGAATAGGCTACATGTAATGGGAAAAGCCCAGTTGCCTTACTTTTTTTTTCTGTCTTTGTAGCCTGCCATGCGTGAAGTGTCGTCTATGTCAGCTGATGATGTGGTTATCAAGGACGAGGCTGCTGGGAGAATGAGATTCGCATCATGCGGTTAGAACTAACAAGAATATCACACGAGATCCAGAGTCAGCGCGACAAGATCAGAGAAAACACTGAGAAGATTAAAGTTAACAAGACGCTACCCTACCTTGTGTCAAACGTTATTGAGGTAAGTTGATGTCATTTGCCTTATTCTGTTTTTAAGCTTGATATAGAAAAGTAAATGATACATAAACTTTGATTCATTTAATTATTTATTATTTATTTTATTTTATTTATTTATTATTTTTTTTCTGTAAGTCGTTTTTTCACACCACACGGGTTGCTAGATTTCTTTATTGTGGAATGATTTCATAGTGTATACAGATCATTTGTGAATTGATAGACATGAGATTGGACACATGAATGAGAAAAAGCAGGCAACAGACTATAACGACTTTGAAGCTAGATTTATAATCATTAATCCTATATTTACTCCTCTCTTAGATTTTAGATGTAGACCCTAACGAATATGGCGAGGAAGACGGAGCCAACGTCGACCTGGACTCACAGCGGAAGGGCAAGTGTGCCGTCATCAAGACCTCCACCAGACAGACTTACTTCCTGCCTGTCATTGGCCTGGTTGATGCAGAGACCCTCAAGCCAGGTGACCTTGTGGGTGTCAACAAAGACTCGTACCTGATTCTGGAGACGCTCCCGGCAGAGTACGATTCCCGAGTAAAGGCCATGGAGGTCGACGAGAGGCCCACTGAACAGTACAGCGACATTGGTGGTTTGGACAAGCAGATCCAGGAGCTTATTGAGGCTGTCGTCCTGCCCGTCACACACAAGGAGCGTTTTGAGAATCTAGGTATGAAATAAGCTGCTTGGAATACGTAAGGAAAATATATGTATATTATCTTGAAGATGAATTTCATTACAGAACTTTTATTGTTATTTGAAATATCACAAGGAAACTTTCTCTTTAAGGCAAATGAAGAAAAAAAGCCCAAGAGTCTATACTTTGTCATAAAAATAAATGGTAATTTGTGGTTTTCAGGTATCCAGCCACCAAAGGGAGTGCTTCTGTATG
>NW_020869835.1:12500-17500 GCF_003789085.1 Penaeus vannamei | reverse complement strand
TCAACTCTTCTCGGGATCACCTTCGCATACAGGCTCTCTGCTCTCTGAAGGGTTGTCTTCGCTTCTTGTCGTCTGAATTGTTTAGTCGCATCCTTTTCCAATTCGGAATCTTCACAGTCATTTTCCTCATCCTTGCCGACTGCCCCTTCCTTGCGGGATAGTCTTCAGGAAGATCCTTCCACGAACCCCCTTCGTGACTCCTAGTATAATGCGGAACACGTGATCGATGGTCAAGACTTTCTCGTCTTCATCTCAATGAATTCGTCTATTGGAAGCCTCCGTGAGCAATACCTTTCTCTTCAGCCAATCTTAGACACAACCCTTTATGCACATTGTGTCCACCAAGCCTCCAATGACATACACTTTGTTTTCCTCCACTGACGTAATCACATTCCTTGATTCACTTGTGAGGTATATTATGTCTTCTTTGGGGAAAAGATCCATATAATTCTCCTTTTTAAAGTACACATCCCAGTGTTCGTACCATTCTGTTTGGACATGACCTCTGCACATTTTCCCTCAAAGCTGTAACATAGAGTTGCATAGGGCTTACTGACTCTCCGGTTGCACTATAACAACGGCTAACTTGTTTAACGCACTGAGACAAATGCTTCTCAATCATGAGGTCATCAAAGGACATGTCTACAACAACCCGCTGTTTACACGAACTACTCGCCATGGTCATCTGCTTCAACTTCTTTCCTGATGTTGCCGCAGGGCTCTCCGGCTGCCCTCTTCTCCACCAATCTCTTTTTCAGCTTCTCCCGCTCCCTCTTTCTTCTCTCCACTTTGTGTCGTTCCACTTCTGTCTTCTCAAAAGCTTCTTCTGCTGTCTTTTGGATAACGGCTGAGTTTCTCCTCCATTGGCACTTTGCTCCGGATCAGGTGAAGGCTTGTTGTCGTCGTTGTTGTTCATGTTGCTGTTTTCTTCAACCGAGGGAGGTCTGTTGCTGAGAAGTGTATCCTCTTTATGAACGCCGTTGATAACCTCCGTCGACTCCATTGTGCTGGCGAATTAACCTGAAACACAAGAAATGCTTTCTGAAAATAATGCATTCAAACACTTACAATAGAGAAGCATGCAAAAATAGCACAATAAATAGAAAAAAAAAGAAACTTTAAATGCCCTCATTATCAAATATTACAATAGAGAAGCATGCAAAACAATACAATAAGTAGAAAAAAAAGTTTAAATGTCTTCCTTATCAAGTTTCAAATATTAACACTGGCATTAATTGCATACATCATCCACTGTAGCTTTGTTTAATTAATGTTGCTTATAGATGGATGGCTTCACGTGCTTCATCCATCTTTGCACAAAATAACACAAAACATAGTGATTGTGCATATAAAGGGTGTCTTGTTATCATTAAGTCAATGTCATAATTTGAGCTGCTACTCAAAATATCACACTTGTTATCAATTACCTTACACATAATATACATAACTGTATACTGCTTACAAGATAAATATAGACAAACTGGAATAGTTATTTATGAATAACTATGAACAAGCTAAACTCAGAATTTAGAATTTGGAATGTAAATTCTAGTTCACATCATTATTATTACTATTGACATTATCATTATCATTATCATCACACAAATATCATTATCATTATTAATATCAATATAAGTTTCATTATAATTACTGTTATCATTACAGTATTAGGTTAGGTTAGGTTATAGGTTAGGTTAGGTTAGGTTATTGGTTAGGTTAGGTTAGTTAGTTAGGTTAGGTTAGGTTAGGTTAGGTTATAGGTTAGGTTAGGTTAGGTTAGGTTATATAGGTTAGGTTAGGTTAGGTTTAGGTTAGGTTAGGTTAGGTTATAGGTTAGGTTAGGTTAGGTTATAGGTTAGGTTAGGTTAGGTTATAGGTTAGGTTTAGGTTAGGTTATTGGTTAGGTTAGGTTAGGTTAGGTTATAGTTAGGTTAGTTAGGTTATATTAGTTAGGTTAGGTTAGGTTATAGGTTAGGTTAGGTTAGGTTTATAGGTTAGGTTAGGTTAGGTTAGGTTAGTTAGGTTATAGGTTAGGTTATAGGTTAGGTTATAGGTTAGGTTAGGTTAGGTTAGGTTAGGTTAGGTTAGGTTATAGGTTAGGTTAGGTTAGGTTATAGGTTAGGTTAGGTTATAGGTTAGGTTAGGTTAGGTCAGGTTAGGTTATAGGTTAGGTTAGGTTAGGTTATAGGTTAGGTTAGGTTAGGTTAGGTTAGTTAGGTTAGGTTAGGTTATAGGTTAGGTTAGGTTATAGGTTAGGTTAGGTTATAGGTTAGGTTAGGTAGGTTAGGTTAGTTATAGGTTAGGTTAGTTAGGTTAGGTTAGGTTAGGTTATAGGTTAGGTTAGGTTAGGTTAGGTTAGGTTGTAGGTTAGGTTAGGTTATAGGTTAGGTTATAGGTTAGGTTATAGGTTAGGTTAGGTTAGGTTAGGTTAGGTTATAGGTTAGGTTAGGTTAGGTTATAGGTTAGGTTAGGTTAGGTTAGGTTATAGGTTAGGTTAGGTTAGGTTATAGGTTAGGTTAGGTTAGGTTATAGGTTAGGTTAGGTTAGGTTGGGTTATAGGTTAGGTTAGGTTATATTTTTGGTTAGGTTAGGTTAGGTTATAGGTTAGGTTATAGGTTAGGTTAGGTTAGGTTAGGTTAGGTTATAGGTTAGGTTATAGGTTAGGTTAGGCTATAGGTTAGGTTAGGTTAGGTTATAGGTTAGGTTAGGTTAGGTTAGGTTAGTTAGGTTAGGTTAGGTTAGGTTAGGTTAGGTTATAGGTTAGGTTAGTTAGGTTAGGTTATAGGTTAGGTTAGGTTAGGTTAGGTTAGGTTATAGGTTAGGTTAGGTTAGGTTAGGTTATAGGTTAGGTTATAGGTTATAGGTTAGGTTAGGTTAGGTTATAGGTTAGGTTAGTTAGGTTAGGTTATAGGTTAGGTTAGTTAGGTTATAGGTTAGGTTAGGTTAAGTTAGGTTATAGGTTAGGTTAGGTTAGGTTATAGGTTAGGTTAGGTTAGGTTATAGGTTAGGTTATAGGTTAGGTTAGGTTAGGTTATAGGTTAGGTTAGGTTATAGGTTAGGTTAGGTTAGGTTATAGGTTAGGTTAGGTTAGGTTATAGATTAGATTAGATTAGATTAGTTAGGTTAGGTTAGGTTAGGTTAGGTTAGGTTAGGTTATAGGTTAGGTTAGGTTAGGTTATAGGATAGGTTAGGTTAGGTTAGGTTATAGGCTTGGTTAGGTTATTAGGTTAGGTTAGGTTAGGTTAGGTTATAGGTTAGGTTAGGTTAGGTTATAGGCTAGGTTAGGTTAGGTTAGGTTAGGTTAGGTTATAGGTTAGGATAGGTTAGGTTAGGTTATAGGTTAGGTAGGTTATATTTTTTAGGTTAGGTTATAGGTTAGGTTAGGTTATAGGTCAGGTTAGGTTAGGTTGGGTTATAGGTTAGGTTAGGTTATATTTTTGGTTAGGTTAGGTTAGGTCATAGGTTAGGTTAGGTTAGGTTAGGTTATAGGGTTAGGTTAGGTTATAGGTTAGGTTAGGTTATAGGTTAGGTTAGGTAGTAGTTAGGTTAGGTTAGGTTATAGGTTAGGTTAGGTTAGGTTATAGGTTAGGTTAGGTTAGGCTATAGGTTAGGTAGGTTATAGGTTATAAGTTGGGTTGGGTTAGGTTAGGTTAGGTTAGGTTAGGTTATAGGTTAGGTTAGTTATAGGTTAGGTTAGTTAGGTTAGGTTAGGTTAGGTTAGTTTATAGATTAGGTTAGGTTAAAAGTTAGGTTAGGTTAGGTTATAGGATAGGATAGGTTAGGTTAGGTTATAGGATAGGTTAGGTTAGGTTAGGTTATAGGCTAGGTTAGGTTATAGGTTAGGTTAGGTTAGGTTATAGGTTAGGTTAGGTTAAAAGTAAGGTTAGGTTAGGTTATAGGTTAGGTTAGGTTATAGGTTAGGTTAGGTTAGGTTATAGGTTAGGTTAGGTTAGGTTATAGGCTAGGTTAGGTTAGGTTAGGTTAGGTTATAGGTTAGGATAGGTTATTGGTTAGGATAGGTTAGGTTAGGTTATATTTTTGGTTAGGTTAGGTTATAGGTTAGGTTAGGTTAGGTTAGGTTGGGTTTTAGGTTAGGTTAGGTTATATTTTTGGTTAGGTTAGGTCATAGGTTAGGTTAGGTTGGGTTGGGTTATAGGTTAGGTTAGGTTAGGTTAGGTTATAGGTTAGGTTAGGTTAGGTTATAGATTAGGTTAAGTTAGGTTAGGTTAGGTTAGGTTATAGGTTAGGTTAGGTTATAGGTTAGGTTAGGTTAGGTTAGGTTATAGGTTAGGTTAGGTTATAGGTTAGGTTAGGTTAGGTTATAGATTAGGTTAAGTTAGGTTATAGGTTAGGTTAGGTTTGGTTAGGTTATAGGTTAGGTTAGGTTAGGTTATAGGTTAGGTTAGGTTAGGTTATAGGTTAGGTTAGGTTAGGTTATAGATTAGGTTAAGTTAGGTTATAGGTTAACCTAACCTAACCTAACCTATTATATATATATATATATATATATATATATATATATATATATATATATATATATATATATATATAACCTAACCTAGACTATAACCTAACCTAACCTAACCTAACCTAACCTAACCTAACCAACGTAACCTAACCTAACCTAACCCAACCTATAACCTAACCCAACCTATAACCTAACCTAACCTATAACCTAACCTAGACTATAACCTAACCTAACCTACAACCTAACCTAACCTAAAATAACCTCTAACCTAACCTAACCTATAACCTAACCTAACCTATAACCTAACCTAACCTAACTTAACCTATAACCTAACCTAACATAACCTCTAACCTAACCTAACATAACTTCTAACCTAACCTAACATAACCTCTAACCTAACCTAACCCAACCTATAACCTAACCTAACCTATAACCCAACCCAACCTAACCTAACCTAACCTATAACCTAACCCAACCTATAACCTAATCCAACCATAACCTAACCTAACCTATAACCTAACCTAACCCAACC
>NW_020869835.1:0-5000 GCF_003789085.1 Penaeus vannamei | reverse complement strand
TGGTGAGCTAGTATAGGGCATATACTGATGTGGCTTGTATATGTATGCAATTGTTGTAACCACAAATAAACTTTTCTTTTTTTAGACTCATGATAAAATTCTTAAGTATCATTTTTGTGAGAACCATCACTATTTGTTGACTTCAAATGACCTGTATAGTCTTCACATGAGTATGTCACTTCTTTAATATATAGATAATAATTTCAAATTATAATTCCAACAAAACTCATCACTAACATTATTTCAATTTATCTTTTATTTTTTAACAAATTTTTAAACTACTCACATACACAATTCTAAACACATGCACACTTTCCCTGACTCAGCGGCCAACGTTGCTAGTACAGATATCTAGTTTTCCTTTATGTCTATTTAGCATACCTAGATGGCCTGTCTTTTACTTGGACAAATACAATACTGTATGACTTCTCTAGAATAATACTACCAAGTATAACACAAGGCTTCCCTTAAAACCATAGTCAGAGTTAATTTACCATTCAATTTACTTGTGTATGTGGAAGGGAAGGATAACAAAGAGAAATTGAGAAATTAGAAAGAAGAATAAAAAGGCCAATGATACATTTAGCTATATCACAACTCCAACTTGAAGCTATTCAATGTTGTATTTACACCTTTTAATTACCAAGTGTTGTGAGAAATATGTCAAAATATTAACATTCTTCAAAACAACAACACTGCAGCACTAGAACATGCTGATATAACAGTGTCTTTTATATACTACTTTATACAGGAGAAATAAAGAATAAAAAAGAAATAAAGAAAAATAATAAAGAGCTGTCATAACTTCTTGTGCTTGTCAGCATATCATAACTCGAACTTCAAAAAAAAAAAAAAAAAAGTTTTAAGAAAATAATGATGGACATGAAGCCAATTTCTGAAATCAACTTCATTCTGTTGTACTCCCTATACGGTCTTCTGTTCCAGGTATATGCTGTGCCGTGCAAAGGTGATCCCTGCAGCCACAGTTTGCAGGTTAGTGATATGAGCCACAGTCAACGCTTGTTTGTGTTTTTTCCCTGTGATAGGTTGATAATAGCTTCCTTCTTCTATCATTAAAGATATGTTGCTGAAATGTGTTAATATTTCCCCAAACCATTAAGCTAATATATATTCATTCCTCTTCTCCCAGGTGAAAATTTTGAGGATGAGCATCTGAAATAACAGGAGAAAAAGATGTAAAGACTCTCACAAATAACAACAAATATGTAGATCTCATAAAACAGCTTCATATATTATAGTGGGACATGTATGCATATCATGGTATATGGAAGAAATGCACATTATATATAAACATTAATATATAACATCATCATAACACTACAAGCCTCGAAGTTCAAACCTTATACTTACCATTATGATTCTTACAGTAAATGAGCAGACAAGCAGGTTGAGCAATTTACTCATAGAGCTTGAGGAAGTTGGAGTGGAATTCCCGGAACTTCTCAAGCATGACCTTGAGTTTGTCGGGCTGCGGCAAGATGGTGGTTCTGAAAAGGAGAGAGAGAGGGGTGGTGACATTGGGTTTAAATCTTTGGAAATTGCAAGAGCATAACCAATGTTCTCTTCATCCTTCTGGTTATGTTCATCTAAGTAGTCAAGAATTCTTTCACTCTAACATAAAAGGTATAAACAGAGTGGTAAGATAAGAATGATACAAACTGGAAAGAAAAGACAGAGGGTAGAAAGGATTATGATAGAAAAACAGACTGAAGGCAGAAACAAGTAGCTTACTACTTTCTTATACAAAACACATAAATAAGAAATTACCTGAAATGATATGTTCCTGGTCGTTGGCCAAAACCACTACCTGGGACAATGCAGATGCCTGTGTTCTCTAGAAGCTGGAATGCATAAAACACATCTGCGGCCTGACCTTCTTTCTTGGCAGCCTCAATAGCCTTTTCTGGCAATGTGATCTGAAAAAAGAAAAGAAAAAAATCACTATACCATCAAAGGTAACCTAATACAAATAAAAAATGTTCATATTCAATCTGACATCACTCGTTAAAAACAGACAATAATGCAATGCAAATATACCTGTGGGAAGGCATACATTGCCCCTGGACAATATTACAACTCATTCCTGGCACAGAGTTGAAAGTATCTGCGACCATCTTCGCCCGGGTGGCCAGGGAGCTCAGAACACCTTGCTTTTCCTTCATGAATGACTCGTAAGATGGCTCCCCTTCCTTCGGAGGGTTAACAACGCACTCCATTACAGCCTGTGAGGATATAGATTTTCAGTTAACTTTGGATTAAACAGAGCCTGGAGTATAGCATGAGTCAAGTTTCAGAAAGGATATATCTTGTATGAAATGAAGAACTTATGATGGAATTAATGGTTTTTGCATGGTATGAAAACAAATAAAATGAAGGTAAAATGGTATATCAAGGAAGTAAAATAATTTAAGATTACATAAAAGAATTAAATCAATGAGTGTCTACATTCATATGACTGGAAAAGAAAAATATCACACACACACGGGTACATTAAGCCATAAATATGATGAACTAATACATATCCAAGAGTACCTTACCTGGCCCAAAGTTGTGGGACAGAGCTTGGCCGAGATGCTCTTCAGGTACATGGCCTTCACAGCTGGGTCCAAATTGATGATTTCTGCATAACCTCCTCGCAATCCACACTCACCATGTATCCTGAATTTTTGGGAAAAGGTTGTTAATCAGTGAAAACCTCAAAATGATAAATTTACAAAAACAAGTAAAGAATCACATAAAATGAATAAATAGTAATTTCCACAGAGCATCTACCAACTCGCACATGAATGCGGTTAAAAGCCATTTATTAATCTGTATATAAATTGCACTATCTTTGTTTGACAGAGCAACTCACCTTTGGAGCAAGACATGAACGACGCAAGTTCCATCTTATTGTAGGGCTCACCCATCTCCATCAAGACCTTCTTGAACGAGTGGAATTTGCTCCCCTCTGCATACACGTTATCTTGATACACCTGGAAAGTTGCATTGCTGGTTAATGGCTCATCTTGTACTGGAAATATATGCTGTGTTTTTTAATGATAATAAATTAATCATAAAGAATAATATCCCTTTTCATTTTGTACCTCGTCAGCAAACAGGAAGAGGTTCCTTTCGTGGGCAAACTTGATGATTCCTTCAATGTTTTCTCTTGTAAGCACATTACCTGTCAGAAAACAGATAACGCACACCTAGTAACTTGTCCATTAATCAAATCAAAAGTCCTTCCTCAAGTAAAGAAAGGCACAGATTTACAAAAAGAAAAAGAGCTATGTATAACTAAAGGTATCCTTTTATCAGCAGCAACAAAAAGACAAATAGCTAAAAGTAATGATAATAAGAGCATATCCAACAAAGGAACTTGAAACTAACCTGTGGGATTTCCAGGGTTGATCACACAAAGGGCCTTGGGGGTGCACACACTCTTGGCATCGTCATAGGCACGTTTCAGCTCCGCCAGGTCGAGGCTCCAGTTCTTGGACTCATCAAGGTAGTAGCCAATCTAAGCAATGAAATGAACAACATAATTCGATCAATCTTATATCTCAAAATTGCAACTTCTCTTGTTAAGGGCTAAAATGTTTCCAAATATCATCATATTTACACAGTAAAAGAAGAGGGAGAAGGAATAGGATTAGTAGGAGGAGAGAAAGAAGAGGAAGATCAGGATGGGGAGGAGGAGGAGGAGGGAGGAGGAGGAGGAGAGAGAAAAAAGTCAAAGGAGGAACAGAAAAGGAAAATAAACAGAAAGCATCAATAAACCATACCTGATGGAGGTCAAACTCTGCAATGGTGGCAGAGTAGAGAGGGTACTGAGGAATGGGGATCATGACGCCAGGCTTCACCCCATTTTCATGGTTGATCATCAGTTTCATTGTTCCCTGTTGGTGCAAATTCATACTGATTATTACATATATTCTATGTTTAGCATCCCTGTTGGTGCAGATTAGTACAGATTATTTCATGTTAGAAACTCTGATAGTGTAATTTAATACAGATTATTACATATATTCTTTGTTAGAGTAAGGCCTTAATACACAGCATCATGACTATACAGTGTATTACATTTTGGCAATGTCAACAAACACCTGCTTCTTGAGAGCACATTCATCAAACAAAATCACATTCATAACCAGACAACTCGCTTCACCCATTTAGATTCATATCTAAATTTCTTGGCAACTACAAATAAGCAAGACAGTCAGGCCTCTCTAGATCCTCCCAACAAATGCTCTCACTTAGTAACACATTCTATATAGTGACAAGTTAAACGGAAACTTTGTGCAACAACAGGGAAGAGTGCCAGTTCATGTTATATTTTCAGAGAGAGGATGGCACTCTCCCCATCTCCTGACTGGTAAATAATCTATTTTCACATATACCTGCAGATGGCAGCCACAAGGGCATGAGACATCATCCTGATTGTCTGATCAGCAACACAAGAATAAAAATACACAACTCACAAAAGTATACACAAATTATCCCTACAACTTCAACAATACACACACATCAGTTGTGCAAAAGCTATATCATTAATCATACTACTACAGCTACTACTACTAATACCATTACCACTATTACTACCACTTCCACTACCACCTGCTATTACTACTACCACTATTACTGCTACTACTAACACTTCTATAACAACTACCACTACTATTACTACACCATTACTATTACTACTACCACTACTATTACCACTAACACTACAATTACTGCTACCAATCCTACCAATACTATCATCTCTACACTACCACCACAACCACTACCACTACCAAAATCCAGAGAACAACAAGGCATCACAAATTCCTCTCGCACTCACTCTGATTCCTTCAGATGCCCCGGCACACAGAACGATGTTCTCCCAGCACGAAGGGAAGCCATCTCTTCTCTCGATGTATTCGGCCACGTGGTCGGATGATCTCAATGCCAGCAGAGTCACTGTAGGAACCAGGGAGCCGCCCTGCATCCTTCCA
>NW_020869834.1:142176-153904 GCF_003789085.1 Penaeus vannamei | reverse complement strand
TCGTGTGTATTGTAGTAGTAAAATAATAGCAGCAGTCCCGTAGAATACTAAGTGGCAATAGAAGCCCTGTAGAAACATTATTGAATGGGAAAAGGGAAATGTGCGTGGGTAAGAGCATGTCATAACCTATGGCCAGTTTGTTAATATGATATTCACATATACGGACACACGTAAACACAGAAATAAGTGTATATCTGCTCATCTTTTCATAATATACACTTATTTTACCCTATCTATCCGGTAGATACGCATGTTTAGAACTGATAGCTACGTATATTTGTTTATGTGTATATGCACGTCTACACAAAAATTATTACAAAAAAAAGTACTAATAATGATAAAAAATAACAAATAATAATAAAAATAAAATAAATGCATAATAGACATAATAAAGAAAATTATTTCTTTAGCACTTATCTAATGCATTATTAGTTATTTTCTGAATTATGTACTGTAAGAATTACAAATTTCACATCATTCTTCTTAATGGTTAAAAAGTTCTTGAAACTCAAGTCGGTGAGCATTTTCAAATAAAGACTGTGGACTAGAAATCATAGCTTCCCTGGAATATGCGGACCGTTTTTACTTTAGAGTGGCAACATGAAATCATGTGGTCTAGATCAATTTTGGCTCTGATTTTTTTTTTTTTTTTTTTTTTTTTTTTTTTTGCCACGATGTCCGACTGCTCCCAAGGTCACCAAAAGAGGGCGCTCATCCTATTTTTACTCATTTTACGGCAAAAACAGCAGATCAAGTTTATCTTTTGTTTTTGTTTTTGTTTTTTCTATGAATTGCTTATAAAAAAAATAGATTCTTTTTCAACAATATTTACCACGAAAACAAATGACTATTCAGCACTTGGTGAGTGTTGGGCGGAGGTGGGGTGGGTAACGACCCTACAATAAGAAGGCTGATTCTTTGTCTCATATTATGTGTTCCTTTACAAGTTATTCCTGAGTTAAGACAACCTAACGTGAATTTCACTCTAGACTCAAACTGAAAGAAATTACAGAAATTTGACACTTTCAACTCCTGAAAATGCGTCACCATAGTAACTTCTATCCTCTCACTGAACTGGAAAACAAGTGGTCCTGTCATAATTCACCTCTTTATTACGGAAGGGGGGTTCCTCATTATGCATCGAGGCATCAATTTGGAAACAGTCATGTGTGATGTTTTTTTATTATATGTAAAACCATAATCAAATAATAAAATTCATTAAAATTTAGGCATAGAGCGGGTAGTCACATTTCCCTCAAATATACGTTCTGACACCTGCCATACCTACATCTAAGAGAGATGTATTCTACTATTATTTAAAAACAAAATACAATCATTTGGAATGTCCCAGTGATTAAGTTCATCAACAGTCCAAGGATGAAACCTCGTTCCAATTAGAGTCATGTTTTAACTAATTCTGAAAAAATGGTAAGACCTTTTCAGAAGGTTGACTGGGCCAAAACTTTAAATCATATCATTTTATTTCCTCTGAGGGCTATCACCTGGGAAAGCAAAATATGGCAGACGTGTCTACATATCAAAACTGAATGAATAAAAAAAAAAAATGAGGGAAAGGAGATGTGTGGAATCCCCTCTAAACTATTTATAGGTTTATCTCTAATATTGAAAAACAGGTAAGTCTCCCCCCCACTACCCCCCCCCCCCCAAAAAAAAAAAAAAAACTCAGAATTAAACTTTGCACTTCCAATATTTTTTTTGAGATTCACATTTGCAAATCAAGAGCCAATGTTACTTTGTCACTGATAAAGCAGCCATGCAAGCTAGACCATCTTGATTCAAACATATTCCATGTATTATAAGATCACTTCTCTCTTCAAAATTTCCCGAAAAAACAAAATCTTTTATTCAACCTGATGTCATCGTCACCTACCCAGGCGAGTCCAAAGGTTAAAGGTACATATAATTCCCTTTTGTATTTACAGGAACAAATACACCATACCGGAGAGATTTTTCTCTAATGGCCCTTCCGGAAGGAGTCAAAAACGGCAAAATCTTAAAATAAACATCCAGTTGTTTCCATATGTATACACATATATTTTAAGATCAATTTCAGGATTTAATTTTAGTTTTGTTAACACTTTGCATGTCACCTATAGTCTATACATTGCCAAGAACATGTTGTTGGCCTGGTAGTGTTAACAATAACACCAAAAATATATCTGCTACTGAAAGATTCCTGACAAAATTTCAGATTTTACGGTTATGCCAAGTACTGATGCAATGTTTTTTTGTGATATAAGTAATGAATATTCTCAATTATTTTTTTTATTATTCCTGACAAATTCTCGCAGTCGTGTTAAAGTAAAATCTTTTCACAATCCCAACAGAAGAACAATGAATGAAAGTTGAAACTGACCTTTATTGACACGGTTGATTGCAGCCATACTTCGGCTTCAATTGCTCGTTTGCCACGATATCTATGCTTGCCAGTGCAATATCTCTCGCCTTGCCATCTAACCCATTCCGCTGTTCACGACATTCTAGAAATTTATGCCATTTTGTTGCAAAGGGTGAAATTTCATCCGATTCTTCACAAACATGGAAAAAGACCGTCATGTTCGTGTGCGCCGCCGACTCCGAACGTCAACATGGCGGCGATAGTTTCCGTTACGTTAGTGGGATCGAACTAGTCAATGATCGAAGTTGCAATAGCGCCCTCTATTGAAAAATGCAAACGAAACAACTTTTTTCGGGGGTTTTAACGTTGAATCTCCACACCAAAGAGCATTTTTTTTCAGGGTAGCAACATCCAAAATATTGGATCATATACTATCATGAATTCAAAGCAACAAAAAATAAAGTAGTTACTCGCCACTCTCAACCAAACTACAAGACAGGCTCTGTGGCCCGCCGTCTAACAGCAGCTGCTTACTTGATTTCCCTTCATTTGCCTAAACAACCCAACCCTTTGCCCGCTTTGAAGGCATGAAGTGAAGAAAGAGACCTAAGAAAAAGATAAAATAAATATATAAAATAAATATAATAAAAATTATAAAGAAATATATACATATATGTATATGTATAGATAGATAAATAGATAGATAGATAGATTAGATAGATAGATAGATAGATAGATAGATAGATAGATAGATAGATAGATAAGATAGGATAGATAGAATAGATAGAGCGATAGATAGATAGATAGATAGATTGATTATAGAATATAGATTATAAGTATATGTGTTATATATACATGCATATATAAACATCCAAATACAAAAAGTACATTGTTAAAACTGTCTCGATTAACTTGTAAACGTCGATTAAGCCATTGATAATAATAATCATAATTATGATTATATGATTGTGATTGTATCATTTGATGACAATATGATATCATTAACAATAATATTGATACTAATAATGATAATGTTAATGATGATTATAATAGTAAGACCAACAATAAGAATAATGATGTAGATTAATAGTTATGTTATAACAATAATGATAATGATCAAAATACCTAAAGAAATGATGATAATGAATAGTAATATTAATAAAAGATAGGCAACAATAATGATATAACAGATTGGTTTTAGATTATAATAATAATAATAAAATAATAATGATAATAGGAGAAAGTATAATGATTATGAAAATAATAATAATGATAACAATGATAAAGATAAATATTATATTAATAATAATAATAACAATAATGGTATTAATAATGATAATAAAGAAAATAATAATAATGATAGCAATTATAATGGTAATAGTAGTAGTAGTAATACAAATAATGGCAATTATAATAATAATGATATAAATAATAATGACGATGATAACTGTAATAATAGTAATAAATATAATAATGATCACAATGATAATGGTAATGATAATAACGATATTAATGATAATGATAACAATGATAATGAAAAATAATAACAATAATAATGAAAATAAGAATAATTACAAAAATAATGAGAATAATAATAATAGCCATAACAATTAAATAAGAATCATCATGATCATCATAAGTAGAAAAATAATAATAATTCCAATAATAGAAATAATAATAATAATAATAATAATAATATAATAAAATAATGATAATAGGATAAATAAGAGTATAATAATAATAATAATCATGATACTACTACTAATAATAATGATGGTAAAAATAATAATAATTGTAGTAGAATAATAATAATAATAATTATTATTATTATTATTATTATTTTATTATTATCATTATAATTGTTTTATTATTCATCATTATCATCATCATTTCATCATCACATCATCATTATTATTATTATTATTTTATTATATATTATTATTATTATATTATTTATAGTAATAACAACACTAACCATAACCATGAGAGTGATAATGTTAATAATAATAACAATAGTAATAACAATAATTAGTATTATTATAACAATGATGATAATACTGATGATGATGTATAATGATAGGTAATGATAATGATGATAATAATGATAATAATGAATAATAATAATATGATAATGATAATAATGATAATAATGAATAATAACGGATAATAATAATAATGATAGTAATTGATAATATTAACATAATATTGATACTGATAATAATGGTAATGCTACTATAATGATATTGCCTCGTGATAATGAAAAAAAAATAATAGTAATAATAATATAATAATTGATAATGATAATAATAATAATAATAATAATAATAATAATAACAATAACAATAACAATAATAACAGTAATATTATTAATTACAATAACAATAATAGTGATAATAAAAATAAAAAAAAAGAATGATGCTACTAATATTAATCATCATTGTTATCACTGCCATTGCCATTATCCTGAACAACAACAATAAGAAAAAAAGAACAGTAGTAATAACAATGATAATGATGAAAGAAACAAAATGTTCGCAAAAACAACCGACTTCCATCAAATCTAGGCCACGACATACATAGATAACAGGAGGAGTGGTCTCAGCAACGTAACGTTATGGCACGCACAAACACCACACACATACACACACACACACACACACTTATATATATATATATATTATATATATATATATATATATATATATATATATATATATAATATATATATATATATATCATATATATATATATATATACATACTTATTTATATGTTTATACACTTAATATATATATATTATATATATATATATACTATATATATATATAGTATATATATATATATATATATATTTTACTTATTTATATGTTATACGTATATATATAATATATATAATATAATATATATATATATATAATATATATTATTATATATACTATATTAATAATGATATACTGTATTATATATATGATAATTTATTGTGTATATTTATCATATTATCTGTAATTTATCATATATATGATGTATTTATGCATATATATATTATATTTATATATTATAAATATATATTTAGTATATATTAATATATATATATGTGTGTGTGTGTGTGTGTGTGTGTGTGTGTTGTGTGTGTTGTGTGTGTGTGTGTGTGTGTGGTGCTGTGTGTGTTATGGGTGATGTGTGCGCCTGCTGTGTGTGTATGTGTGTTGTGTGTGTGTGGTGTGTTGTGTGATGTGTGTGCTGTGTACGTATATATATATATATATATATATATATATATATATATATATATATAGTAACATGTATATGTGTATATATATACATTTGCATACACACACGTATCTAATGTATGTATATATTATGTAGTATATACTATATATTATATATATATATATATATATATATATCTATACATATGTAATATATGCAAATATATGTGGTTATGTTATATGCGCGCAGTGTGCTGAGTACTGTGTGTAGTGTGTGTGTGGGTTGTGTGGTGTGTGTGTGTGTGTGTGTGTGTGTGTTGTGTGTTGTAAAATATATTATATATATATATATATATATATTATATATATATATATATATATATATATATATATATATGCATGATTATGTGGGCTTATATTCGTAGCCTCTTAAGAATTACTCCAATTATTACTTAAATCACCAAGCTAGCTATGTAGCAAGCTTGATGAAATAGCTACCACGTAATAAATCAGAAATTATCTCTATATCATTACCAGGATACACAATGTAGTTCTTGTCCCTTTGCTTAATGCCGTGTAAAGTGCGGATGAAACTACACTCATATGATTCCTGGTGATTTTCTTTGTATGACCTCATTAATGACCTTTCACGACCTGCTCCCTTTCTCATTTAGAATAACATTTCTCTCGTGTGTGATGAACAATGCCTTGGTTTAAATATAGCACTTACATTCTAACAGCCTTTTACTTGCTGTCAAAACCATTTTAGATCCTTAAGCTTTGTGTAGGCGCGTTTGTAGCTTGTCCATTTGAGGCTGTGATTATCTTTACTGGTGTTTGTCAATGGTCCCCAGTAATTATATGTTATGAGCTCCTGGTTCCTATTTGTCAGTTCGGTCCCAGTACTGATGTGTTACGAGTTCCTGGTTCCTGTTTGTCAATCGGTCCCCTGGACTGATGTGTTACCTCAAGTTCTTGGTTCCATCTTTGTACGTTAAACATGTTTCTTAATCCCTAGTACAGGTTCTGGTGAAGCTTTAGTTTAGGGAAGTTGGTTGGGTGTGTTGTGGTTCTGAAAGGTCTTTAAGGGATATAATTTTTTTTAGCTTTGAGGATGTCCCGGAACTTTTGGACAGCACTATAATTTTCCTTCTGCACTGGCATCCCGTCCAATGGTCCACGTATTAATTCCCTAGTTTATCTCATTTCGCATAAAATCTATGTCAGAACAAATGGGTATATTCAGAATAATGTGATGGTAGTGAGGACGTCATATGTGATACAGGTGTTAAGATATCCATACCTGTTGCTCAGAACTATTTCAGGACATGCGAGTATAGCAGAAATGTGGTGTACCAAAGTGGAAATCAGACCTGTACATGCTTTATGCACCTGTCCACCAATTGCCTAGATATGCTATTCCCAATATTATTTACAATGTATATAGTGAGTCTTTCAATTACACTACGGTCTTCAGGGTTTTGCAGTCTCAAAATCAGGGTACGGCAGAGTGATCACGAGGTGGTTGCTACCCTGCTAAGGACTAGAAACCTTGGTTTTCACGGCTTAGACTGCAAGGAATCTACGACTGATGTCATCAATAATCTGATGCCTTATTCCAGGTCATATGCCAATAGCTTACCCCTTAGTTCCTTTCCCTGGTCTTTCATGAATCATTATGTGGTCCTCTTTTGTCCTTACAAATGTAGGAAGTTTTTACCAGGGAACAGACATTTTAGAATATCAGCCTTAATTTCTTTCCTTATAACTTTGACAGTGTTTGTATATCTAATTGGGTTATGTGCAGAAATTTACAACTAATGTCCTCAGCGTCAGTAGAGATTCCCTTAGGCAGGAATTATGCAGGAATTGTTTTCGTTCTTTGGTAGTGGTTGTTGGTTAGCTTGCCGATAGACGTTTTTAGTTTCTCATCTAGTGTAGCAAATATCTGTGTATAAATGGTGGCCTAAAGGGCTGAATGTATAATTGCTTGCTTATAGTATAAGCTGTAAAGATTCAATCAAGTTTACCTTTAGGGCGGAAAGAGGTTTGTCATCAGAGAGGTGTGTTAAGGGATATTTCATAGTGGGCTGCAATGGGTGTGGTTCCTCTTAATGGACTGTTTTGTTTTGTTTTTCCTCTCATTGGCTTTTCTTTTCGTATACCTTTTTACCTATTGAGAGCATACCATGATCTGGGGCACATTGCTGTATTACTCACACACAATGTTCCTTGCAGGGACTGAACCAAATGAGGTTTAGCTCATTTCCTTTTATTTTGGATTTGCTTTAGCTACTATAGCACAGTAATTCAGTTATTCTGTTTTTTTATTCTTCTTCTATATTTATGTTGATTCTTAAATGTCTATACTTCCATCATTTCTATCTCCACAATAAATGAGAAAATAAGAAAAGTGTCACAATGCCCACTTCATTCTTGGAGATCAATGGAAAGGCAAATAATAGACGAATGTACACTAAGTTGACGTGCATAGGTTTTTTAGGTGAGGAGCAGCTGTCGTGTTATGATGTGTATTTTAGAGCTGTCAAAGAGGAATAACTAAGTACTAGCAATTGTGACTCTGGTACTGAAACATTGGTCTTGAAACACATAAGAGTGGTGACACTGTGCAAAGCCAGTTAGCAGGAAGCAATATAAGGCAGATAAGGAGTTGGTTGCTGCAGCCCACAGTAGTTTGGTGACCCTTTTTGCGTGTGTGCCAAGGTACCGGACAATCAGATTTCGCCACGAGTTGTCCACTGTAACTACTGAGAATATTTTCATCGGAGTGAAGATGGTTACAACTCGTGCTTGGCGAATGATGGATCAGGATTTTTCTGTAGCTGTCTGTTACATATCCTTCGACTATTGCTTTTATACATCCTATGATGTATGCCCCCTGTATTAGCCTCCAGTAGTAGCAACAGTAAAATTATTCTGATAAATTACTATATAAACCACATGTTGGGCTGCTAGATTTAAAATGCTGACATTATCAAACCGAAGGAATGAAAATAGCAAATTTGTAATGAAAGTAGCATTAGAGAATGTGAACAATACCTACTGTGCAACATATTCAGTACTGGAGAGGAGATTGGTAAGGAAGGGAAGTATTTGGTAAGTATCTATGAATAAATTCCAGTGATCCTAAATCCGCCTCATACCACTATTTCTTACCAACCTTACCAACCAACTCCAGAAAAATATCATTTGTAAGAATATTTCCCGTCATTCAACCCACTGGAAATCAACAGATAACATAGGCTAGTTGATGAAGAAAGCTACACATTTCTCTTATCAGGAAGCAGATGTTGGAAAGCATGGTTGATAATCTCACACTTTCTCTTGGACTCTGGATGTCGTGGTCGGGCCTTTATAATATTCTTCTAATATTCCAGCTACTAATATTCTAATATTCTAACCTAATATTCTTTTTATTAATATTGTTACTAATATTCTTCTTACTACTATATTCTAACTTCTAATATTCTTTACTAATATTCTAATATTCTAACTTCTAATATTCTTTTTACTAATATTCTAATATTCTAACTTCTAATATTCTTTTTACTAATATTCTAATATTCTAACCTCTAATATTCTTTTTACTAATATTCTAATATTCTAACTTCTAATATTCTTTTTACTAATATTCTATATTCTAACCTTCTAATATTCTTTTTACTAATATTCTAATATTCTAACTTCTAATATTCTTCTTACTACTATTCTATTCTAACTTCTAATATTCTTCTACCTACTGATATTCTTTGGGGAGGGATGGGTACCCGATGGCATATGTGTTTTGTTTGTTTGCAATGCGTGTGTGTGTGTGTGTGTGTGTGTGTGTGTGTGTGTGTGTGTGTGTGTGTGTGTGTGTGTGTGTGGTGTGTGTTGTGTAAAGCCATTCATAATTCGACAAGTATATTCACTTGATCTGGCTGTATTTCTTGATGGATTTTCATTACCTTCACTTTTTTCCATACAGTGTTGCAGTATATTAATGGTTTAAAAAACTGGATTGAATTTGTAAGAATGTTTTTTTTTTTCTATTTCTCGTGCAACGTGTGTTTGCTATTTATGCATATCTACGCAATAGGTGATTTGTTCAGAAATTCAAATAATTAACTCCTCAGATATTGAAATGTCGCTGCTTTATTTGAGGTTAGAAATTATCGATTTTTAGAAGAATATATACGTGGATGTTTGTGTATGTGTGTACATATGTATGAATGTATGTATGTATGCAATGTGTAATATAAATGAAACACCAGACAGCACATTTGCAAATTTATTCTAGGGCTGAAATAAGCTTCCCAAATCCCTAAATATCGTGCTTTGTTTCGTCTTTCTGTCATAAAGTTTGTGAGTTACAAAACCACACAGAACTTGAGTTTTCAGAAAGAGAGAGATCTGTACCAGTACTCTTCGTCGACTGTAAATGCACTTTAAATCTACATTTCATGTTATACATCTTATACTTCTACAGTGAGCTTAAGACTATATCTATTCTAGCTAAATAAATATATATATAAAGATTCTTGTTTACAAAAGGCAGTGATAAGACAAACAAAATACAAACATCAGTACACTGAAGGGAGGAGGAAAAATAACCAGTGTTACCAAATCACTAAAACACAAAACCTCGTGCTTTAACTTGGTAACATTGTTCATGGAAGTGGGTCATCACGTGATATAGAAGATCGCTATGATATATAGGAACGTTGTTTTTAACATTTTTATAGACAGATTTTGACAAGTTTTAGTTTTCCTATAATGAATGTTATTGATAAAACATTTTTATACACAAAGGCATCGGACACTTTCTTTATGTACATGTTTGCGAAATAAATAATGAATTTGTCATGAATCTAGCGGGAGGAGAACAGGAACAGCTGATCGCTTAGCAATTAACAAGGGATGGAAGATTGAAATTAGTTTTAGAATGACAAAGATATGAAAGAAAATGACACAGAAAAATCAATAACTGAAATGACCAATAGAATCTCATGAAAAAATGAACCTTCAGGACTCACAATGTTCTGAGAAAATATATGTATATATACGCGAACACACCACAAATAATACCGATTAAGCCACTAGAATGGCGAAGAAAAGGATCGACGATCGAAACCAGGGAAAGAAATCTGACAGAAAAAAAAAATCGGGAAGAAAGATGGTCGCCGAGACGATCCTCAGCGTCGGGAAGAAAATCGGCAAGAAATCTGGAGCTGAGGAAGGTGAAAGATTCGAAGGAGCGGTTGAGATGATCACCGCCGTCGAGAATAGAAGGAAGAAATCGGAAGCAGAAGGAGCGAAAGGATAGATCACTGAAGTCAACCCACGAAGGAGAGAAATCAGAGCCATTGGGAAGGACAGCGACGTGGAAGGAGTGAAGGAGAGGGCAGCGAGGTCAGCCAGCGAAGGAGGGAGAGAAGCCACTGGGACGGACAGCGGCGCAGAAGGGGGTGAAGGAGCGAACAGTGATCCACGGAGACAAGGTGCGGCGTCGAAGTAAGTGAAGAAGTGGACAGCGAGGTCAGCCAGCGACGGAGGGAAAGAAGGAGCCACTGGGACGACCCGCGACGTGGAAGGAGTGAAGGAGAGGGCAGCGAGGTCAGCCAGCGAAGGAGGGTAACCAGGGGGTCGCTGGGAAGATCTCCGTCTCCGAGGCCCTTCAAGGAGACGCCACCGCATTCGGACGTCCGTTGAAGCCCTCCTTCTCCTCCTCGCTTCGGTTCTCGATTCTCACTGCAAGATCGTGTGGGCTTTAGATACATGGATTGGGGGAAGGTGTGGAGTGAGAGGGAGGAATGACAGGAGTATGAAGCACGAGGGTGGAATGGGCCTAAGAATGGGAATGGAATGGAAGGTGTAAGGCACCAGGATGGAAGGGCCCAGGATGGGACGCAAGGATGGTGTAGGCCCGAGTAAAAATCACAGGACTGGACCGGACCAGAGTGTAAAGCATCAGGATGGTTAATATGACTTCAAATACAACAGACTTTACCAACACTCAAAAATGCGCTGAATATGACAACAGCCAACCCATTTAACACAAATCATGATTCGAAATTCTCTCACTTTTAACCACGAGAACTACCCACCTCCTCCGACCTCAGCCTGCAACATAGCACTCATGAAATTGCTGAAGAACTTCT
>NW_020869834.1:137176-139676 GCF_003789085.1 Penaeus vannamei | reverse complement strand
TGTGCATATGTACACATCCCTCTCCTTTGTTCATGTTCTTCAAATGTGATCCAGTATTTCATGTCTTAGCACATGTTCTCAAGTATCACTTCCACAGACGCGCAAGTGAGATAGCACACGAATAGAAAACATTTCCGAGAAACTGTGTAAGAAAGATAAGAAAGAAAGAAAAAATTTAGTCGAACAAAGCAAGTGAAGGTTACAAGATATATGTATATAGAGATAATTGATTTTTTACTTGTTTGCTTGATTTTCTTATGTATAAAATAATACTTTTAAGTGCTTTTACATGCAAGTGGAAAAAATTAAGCTTGAAAAATAATTTAAACTGACTGTAATTACCCGTTACAGATGAATAAAAAAGTATGTAGAGATTAGTTATTTGTAGGAAAGTTATCACGTACATTTGAAATTTTTACGTTCATATATATCACTTGCATCCTTTTTTCCCGCAATTTTTAATTAACATCCTAAATCAGGTTTCATATACTTATCTTTTTTTTTCTTTGACCTTTCCATTCTCGGCATAATTCAATGATGAATCACTTTTAACAGGAATGAATTAAAACACTTTTAGCATGCAAGTGTCTATTGTTTTCGATGGTACAACTTAACCAACGGTAATGAAGACACAGAGGAGGAGCCCACGGAGTAAAAAAAATAATAATAATAAATAAATAATAGAATAAAAAAATAAAAAAATAATAATAATAATAAAAAAGAAAGAAAGAAAAACATGCAGTTTAGTCTCTCTTTTTTTGGCAGCGATACATTTTGAAACTGGCTTTCTTTACTTTTATATATTATGGAAATGTATCATCATTCCACCTACATTAAATGTAATAAAGGGATAAGAAAAAAAGAAAAGAAAAACGTTTTCATGCTATCTATCATGGGAATGGTGGATGGAAATAATTTAGCATTCCATCTGAGTGTGATAGATATTAACCATAAAAGCTGCCAATCGTATGTAATTTAATTTAGCTTATCCTTATTATTACCCCGTTTCAGGTCAGACCAGCATGCATCTTTAAAACTGTTTTGAAAGAGTCGGTAAAATAAACCAGAAGCATAAAAGTCATGCAGATCTTTCGGGCATCAGATCGATAACTTTTCTACATTCTTTCGTTCTAAACCGACTTCAGGGTCGAGGTGCCTAGACTTAAGTATATGCTCGCTCAGTGTACGGCGGGTCGACTCGCTGGAAGGGGAAGGAGAGGCGAGGAAACGAATGAAAGGAGAAAGGGAAAGATTTAAAAGATAGGAGAGGAGAGAATAATGATAATAACAACTATGAAAACGTGGACAGAGAGATAGAGGAGGTGAAGGAGAAGCGAGAAAACGAAGGAAAGGGGAAAGGGAAAGATTTAGAATATAGGAGAGGAAAGAATAATAATAATAACAATAATGAAAACGAGGGACAGAGAGATAGAGGAGGTGAAGAAGAGACGAGAAAACGAATAAAAACGGAAAAGGAAAAAAATAAAAATAGGAGAGGAAAGAATAATAACAATAATGAAAACGAGGGACAAAGAGTTCGAGAAGGCGAACAAGACGAAGAAGGAGAACAGCGGAGACAACAAGAAGAGAGAGAAAGAAAAAAAGTTAAGCAGCGAGTGGCTTCTTGAGCGCCGGGCCCTCGTTCTCCCTGCGAATGGAGTTAGCGGCAGCGCCCGAGGCCTCACCCAGTTCTCTGAGCTCCTCGTGCTTCTTCCGCAGTCGCTCCACCGCCATGTCGTCGAACCACGAGCCGCCGGGAACGATGGGCTTCAGTTCCTCGGGGAGATCGGCCGCCTCCTTCATCGACACCGTCATGCAGGTTGCCATGGCGACCAACCCGGCTAGCACCAACAGGCTCAGCTGCGGGGAGGAGAACGAGAGGTTAGCGAACGGGGTTGGTAGAATAGGGCATGGGGGGCTCTCCGAAGGTTATGTGAGGTCGGGGGGACTCTCTGGAAGGTCATGTGAGGCCGGGGGACTCTCTGGAAGGTCATGTGAGGTCGGGGGGGACTCTCAGGAATGAGTTCAGGGGGACTCTCAGGAATATGAGTTCAGGGGGACTCTCAGGAATGTCATGTGAGGTCGGGGGACTCTCTGGTAGGTCATGCGAGTTCATGGGGACTCTCTGGAAGGTCATATGAGGTCGAGGGACTCTCAGGAAGGTCACTAAGGCCACGGGAATTCACAAGAAGGTCAAGTAAAACATGAAAGGTCAGAGAAAGACCGGAGAAACTATACGAGTTCAAGGGAGGACAGAAGACAGCCAAAGGAGGTTTGTTTCACACGAGGTCAGACGAATGTGGGGTCAGAGGAATATTTGTGGTCAATTACGTTCAGCGGAAGATGGCAAACGTCTAGTAAGTTCAGACAAGGTCAGGAGAAACCCCACGAGGTCAAAAGGAGGCAGAGGACATCAAGGGAACTTACTTCATGAGTGATCAAATAGGAATGCAAGTCCTGGAGATAAAGGAAATGACACAGTGATGACGTAGCAGATTAT
>NW_020869834.1:124676-127176 GCF_003789085.1 Penaeus vannamei | reverse complement strand
ATAGCAGCACGTAGACAAGCAGTATAATGAGAGCAGTTTATCGGAAAGGTCCATTAGGAGAGTCGTAAGGAGAAGCACTCTCCCCTACCCCGTCACGGAGTGTATGTGCGTTCCCCCCTCCCCTACTTTCCGCCCCTATAAAGAAGGGAGAAGATGCGGCTGGGAAGAAGGCCGATGGTGCAAGAGCCTGCTAGGTACCACACGAGAACCTGACCTTTCCTTGTGCCCTCCTTGGCCGGGACACTATGACGTCACTCGGATGGGTTGCCCCGCTATAACCCTCCTCGGCTGGCCCCTACCGTCGCCTTTCTTTTTTGCGTGATGTGCTGTCGGAGATTCAAGGCTCGGCGTGGTACGATCCTACTTACGAGGGTCGCCAGGGGGGTGGTGGGGTGAGGGGGGTGAATGCCCAGCGTCCGTGCGTGGAGAAGGGAGTGTAAATGAGTCTAGTGGAGATGGAAAGAGAGAGAGAGAGAGAAGAGAGAGCAGGATTCAGAAGAAAGAGAGAAAGAGAGTCCAAGAGAGAGAATGTGTGTGTGAGAGAGAGAGAGAGGATAGAGAGAAGGAGTATGAGGACAGAGACAGAGGAGAAAGAGAGCAGAGAGACAGAGACAGAGTCAGAGAGAGTGTGTGAGAGAGAGAAAGAGAGAGAGAGACAAGAGACTAGAGTCAGAGAGAGTGTGATGAGAGAGAGGAAAGAGAAGAGGAGAGACAGAGACAGAGTCCAGACGAGAGTGTGAGAGAGAGAGGAGAGAGAGAGTGTGAGAGTGTGAGAGAGAGAGAAGAAGAGACGAAGAGAGAGAGTCAGAGAGAGAGTGTGTGTGTGGAGAGAGAGAGAAGAAATGAGAGGAGAGAGCAGAGTCAGAGAGAGTGTGTGTTGTGAGAGAGGAGAGAGAGGAAAGACACGTTGACCAGTAAAGAAGATAGACTCCTCCGCACATTAGGATCCGCAGGCCCCCTCTCTCCTCCTTGCCGGTCTCGCGGCACCTCTCGCCCTTCTTGCCCAAAACACTTATGTTTTTTTCCTATTAAAGAAACCTGGAATTCTTTTTCATCGAGACCCGCGGTGATCCTAATGACAGGCAGCGTATCTGCTATGAACTGCCTCAGGGACCAAAAAACAGGCGACCTCACCGCAATGCAATACGTATCATCATGGCGCGGAATGATCAGCCCCTTTTTAGGCCTGAGTGAAAAGTGGTACTTACAGCTTCGGCTCTCAAACTCCAAGGTGACAGAAACTGAGTCATCGAGTTCCTTCCAGCACTAAATTCTTTGCAATAGCTCTTGCTCTCTCTCTCGCCCTACCTTCTCTGCGCCACTGCCGACTGTTCTCGCGTTTTTTTTTCTTTCTCCGTTTTCTCTCTTTCCTTACTGTATTTTTTTACTCTGGTTTTTTAAAGAGCCTGTAATTCTTTCTTCTTGCTTTCTGCCTTCTTTACCGTCGGTTGTATCCTTAGTATTCTCATGAGCGTTTTCTCACAATGTCTGACCCAGCGCGCAGGCACGTCGCCCATTTCTGCTCCTCGATCTTCTCGTTAGCCCACGGCGTGCTAGCTGGTGTCCGTCGATTCATGGTTGTACCTCTGGCTTGTGTGTTTGTGTCCTCGTGTGTGTGTGTGTTTGGTTTGTATATTTTAGGTATATATTATTATATTAAATTAGCTTATTATATATATATATATATATATTATTTAGTATGTATTGTATTTGTTGTTAATATGGGGATATGGTGGTGATTATTTTTGGATTTTGATTTTAATATGAGAGGTACATACACTATCACGTATCACACTCACCACATATGGTCGTTGTAGTATATATATATACTTTATATATTTATTATATAAAATATATATATATATAATATATAATAGTATCCACACATGCTATAATATAAACATGTTCATATATGACATTCATCTGTGGCTTTTTTTATATTGATCATAGACGGATGATTTTTAAAAAATTTCCTGGGATATAGACAGGGCTTGTTATGGACGGTATAGTGCTAGAGTTGGGTGTATGTGGGGAGAGTGTCCAGTTGTTTCTCTGAAACCTGTTCTGATTTTGTTGATTTGGACCGTTTGTCTCTTGAGGGAAATGCCGTTATATATGAGGGTTATGGAACAGTCCTGTAAGTTTACATAAGTTTTTGTCTCTTGTTTTTCAAAATTTTCTAGAAATTTTTGTTTATGTGGGATGTTTGTTATTGATCCGTCTTGGTGGGATGTTTTCTTTTTTTCTTTTGTTGTTTTTGTTTTTTTTTTTACTCGGTGACTGAAAAGTACTTTTGTATCTCCTTCTCTTTTTCATAAAAAAGATCGTAATGTTATTTACTCTCCTGGTATATACAAAGGATGAATGAAATGGCTGCTGAAATAGCGGTTGGGTGTATATAAGCATAATTCGTTGGTACCTTTTATGGTAAACTTTAAAATCAAGATGATAGTGTTTGGTGTCCTTTCTCTCTCTCCTCTCTCTCATCTCTCGTCTCGGT
>NW_020869834.1:122364-124576 GCF_003789085.1 Penaeus vannamei | reverse complement strand
TTATACGAAGTGTTTATACGGATGCTGTTGAATATTCTAGTGCGCTTTTCCGAAAGGTATCATGGAATGCTATGCTGTCTCAAAGATCCGAATATTGAGGGACCTGTTCTTTGATGCTTGCTTCTGAAGGGAAGCCCGCATGAGTTGAACTCTTGAAGGCTGCTAATGACTATTTGTGTGAAAGGTGCTTCGAAAGTTGTTCTTAGGGTGTTGTCTGCGAGACGCTAAATACATTATTTTTTTTCTTTTTCTTTCCCTTTATATTATCGATTCCGTTCTTTTTTTCCTTTTTTTTTTTTTCTTATACAGCGGTTAGACAGACAATCACATCTAAAGTATATTAAGTTAGAATCTTCAAAATAACTTTTTTTTTTTACCCAAGCTCCGAATAGAACAAAAAAAAAATCATAAAATATGTCTATCCATTAAATCAGTACTGAAATCCCGGGGTTCTGTCGTTAAAGAACAAAGGTTTCCGCATTAAAGCTACCCACCGGTTTACCTTATCTACCCAAGCACGTTGCTGCAGAATCCCCCCTAACCTATTTAGCAGATGGTCGACAGGTGTTGAGATGACTCAAAGAGATTTTATAGACCAATCAACCCTTCTCCACACACCCTAATTGGCTCTTTCTAATACTGTCTACCTTCAAAATTATTGAACTCAAGCACATTTCTTTCTTCTTCTTCTTTTTTTTATTCTTTTCCTCTTCTTCCAGGAACTGTTGCCGCCGTCCGAACAGCTGGGACATCATGTTTGCCTTTGCCTGGAGTGCCGGGTGGTGCGTCTCTGCGGCAGTATTATGTCCAGGGGTTTGTCAGAATGGGGGGGTCCGTTTTCCTTTAATCTTAAGTTGTAAGGGGTGAAGGAAGAATGGGACAGAGAGGAGAAAGAAGAGAAGGAAGAAAGGGATGGATGGAGCGAGGTGGGGGTGAAAGAGAGAGAAAAGAGGAGAGAAACAGAGGGGGCGTGAAAGAGAGGGAGAAAGGATGGGGAAGGAGGAGGAGGTGGAAAGAGGAGAAAAGGGGGAAGAAAGAGAGGAGAAAGGGATGGAGGAGAAGGAAGGGTGGAAGAGAGAGGGGAAGAGAGGAAGAGGAGGGTGAAAGAAAGGTAGAGAGGTGGTAAAAGAGAGGAGTAAGAGAGGAGAGAGGAGGGTGAATTAAAGGATAGAGAGAGAGGAGGGTAAAAGAAAGGGAGTGAAGAGAGGGAGGTGAAAAGAGAAGGGAGGAGAGAAGTGAAGTAATAGAGAGGGAGGAACGAGCGACGAGGTAGGGAGTGAGGTAGGTATGGTGTGAGGGAGGAAGGCGAGTAGGGTGGGAGGTAGGTTATGACGGAGGAGAGAAAGTGAGAGATCAAACAAATAAACAGAAAGAGAGACGGACAGACAGACAGGAAAGAGAAGAGGAATAAATGATGGAGACGAAAAAGAGGATGGGAGGTGGGAGAGAGATGAGAGAGAGAAGAGAGAGAAGAGAGAGAGGAGAGAGAGAAGAGAGAGAGAGAGAGAGAGAGAGAGAGAGAGAGAGAGAGAGGAAAGGGGAGAAGTGAGGTGGGGTGAGGGAGAAGAAGAGAGAGAGACACCAAACACACCAAAAGTAAGGAACAAAGAAAGAGGCCTCGCAAAAAAGAGAGAAAAAAAAAAAAAAAAAAAAAAATCATACACAGCAAATAACCCAGTCCCCCTCTTAGTCCTCAGTCTATCACTATAAATCCCGAACTTCTAAGTTCCAACTCCTCACACATGTCCAGCGACCTTATATATAGCAGGAAGTGGCGACGTGATCCCAAGTCATAAAAGCATAGCAACATGTCGGCCCAATGGAAACACATAAAAAAGAAAAAAAAAAACATTTATTATTAGGACGAAGGTCAAGAGGCGCAGGTGTGTTGGAAAGGCGGTCGCACACTGTGAGATAGTTGTCTCAGACGCCCGAACAGAGATGGGGAGTTGATATTGTGTGAGCGTAAAGCCTGTTGGTAGGTTGGGGCGGTTTGTGAGGGGGTGATGAGTCGGGGAGGGAAGAGGTTTGGAGAGGGAGGGAGGTGAGATGTTGGAAGGGCGAGGGAGGAATAGTTGGAGTGATGGTGTTTGGATGGAAGGGGAGGGAAGAGTTTGGAGTTGGAGCTGTTGGGATGGAGTGTGGGGGGGGGAAGAATTAGAGGTTGGTGGATAGGGTGTTAGGGAAGGGGTTGATAGAGTTGTTCTCGGGA
>NW_020869834.1:104864-109864 GCF_003789085.1 Penaeus vannamei | reverse complement strand
TTGGTAGTGAGTGAAGGGCTTAATTCATTCGACCTTTCGTTGCATGTGAATTTGTATAGCCTTTTTTAGCATATGATAAAGCGTGTTTTCTTTTCGCCGGGGAGTACAATGGTTATTTATTTTCCTGGGGCTCTTTTTGTGCTGTTTATGCAACGATTTTTTTTCCGCACATCCATTCTTGCAGAAGTTGGCATCTCGGCTCTAACTGGCAATTTATTTCAACATTATTGCATGACTGTGACAGCGTTAGCATTATCGTCATCGCAATTTACAATATACTTTAATAGTTTTTTTTTCTCGACCTCGTTATTAGCGACCTAAACCCGTTCATCGCAATTACAAAGAACACGGAGAGCTTGGCTAGTGAACGACCTGAACGCCAAACGAGCCACGACGCTAACAGAAAACGACACCGCAGTCCTTTGAAGCGCTAACAAGCAGAACGAGACAACGCGCAAATAACAATACGCGAAACTCACACAAGCTAACGAGAGGGAAAGTGGATTCTACCTACACCTCCCTACCCACTCCTCCCCTCGCCTCCTACCCATTATACCCCCCCCCCCCACCTTCTCTCTCTCTCTCTCTCCCCCACACACCCACGCCCCGTGCGCTAATCCACTCCTACCTCGCTCCCTCTCCCTCCCCACCCGCAATACCTCCTCTCCCACTCCTACCCACACGCCCCCTCCCCCATCCCTCCTACTCCTCCACTCTCCCTCCCTACCCACGCCGCCCCCTCCCCCACCCCTCCTACTCCTCCACTCTCCCTATCCAACCCTCGGGACCTCTCCTCCACGCCCACTCCTCCCCTCGCACTCCAGTCCACTCCCTTCCCAACACAGCAAGGTGAGAGGGAAGAGGTTTGCGTAGGAGTGGCAGGAAAGCGAGTGTTATGTGGGAAAACAAGTGAACAAGGCTGGATGTCGCTAATGGGGTGCGTCTTGTGAGTGGAAGGGAAGGGAAATATTTGCTTGATACGTTGCTTGAGGGCACACACACGCGTGCACACAGACACACACACACACAACACACCACACCACACACACACACACACACACACACACACACACACACACACACACACACATATATATATATATATATATATATATATATATATATATATATATAAAACACACATGCATGATATATACATACATATATAGATAAAGAAATAGATAGATAGACTGATATATACTGCATATAGAGATAAAGTGATAGATAGATAGGTAGATAAATGTGTGTGTGTCGGTAAAGATGTATGTAAAAGTGTATATGCTTGCTTTACACATTCATAAATCACAGTAAAAGAGTCAGAACGAGGATGAGACTGATGCTGGTAACCTCACTGCGAGTTAGAAAAAATAAAGACACATGAGAAATGCTCCTCAAGACCTTCAATAGATCTTAAGTGACCGTGACTGTGTTTGATCCGTCGATCACTCGCCACTTAAGAGGGAACCGCTTATCCATACACAGCATCTGGCCCTGAGCATGTTTCTGTTATGAGAATGCGTGTGTGAGTGTTCATGTATATATGTGTGTGTGTGTGTGCGTGTGTGACATGACACACACACACATATATATACAAGTATGTTTATATATATATGTGTGTGTTTGTGTGGGGTATATATATATATATATATATATATATATATATATATATATATATATATGTATAAATGCATGCATGTATGTATGTATATATCTGTATATATGTATGCAATTATTATATATATATATATATATATATATATATACATAGATAGATAGATAAAGATTTTTTTGTATATGTGTGCTTATACTTATATATCTGCATATACATACATATATATGCATATATATATATATATATATATAATATATATATATATGTCTACACACACACATATGTGTGTGTGCGTATGTAGACGTATGTATACAATATGTATGCATTGTTAGATTACATAAATGTGTATACAAATGACCAAACCTATATGTATGCATATATACACGCACACACATACATATATGTATGTGTGTGTGTTTGTGTATTCATTTATACATTTTACCATATATATATATATATATATATATATATATATTATATATATATATATATGTATGTTATGTATGTATGGTGTGTGTGTGTGTGTTGTGTGTGTGTATGTGTGTATATATACATATATATACATATATACATATATACATTATTATATATACATACATATATACATATATACATATATATATATATATATATATATATATATATATTATGTGTGTGTGTGTGTGTGAGACATGCATATACATACATAGAAAAGAGAGAAGGAGAGAGAGATAGAGGAGGAGAGAGAGAGAGAGAGAGAGAGAGAGAGAGAGAGAGAGAGAGAGAGAGAGAGAGAGAGAGAGAGAGAGAGAGAGAGAGAGAGAGAGAGAAATAGGCAGATTTATTGCTAACCAGCGTGTGTTTGCATCTATATGTATATAGTATTATATGTGCATAATATGTATGAGTGCATACGCTCAAACACACATACACACAAAGATGTATATGTATATATATATATATATATATATATATATATATATATTATATATAATATATATACATACATATATATACATATATATTACATATATATATATATATATATATATATATATATCATGTATGTACATAAAATATATACATATGTATAAATATATGTATATATGTATATGTATATATGTATATGTATATGTATATATATATGTATGTATATATGTATGTATATATATATATATATCATGTTTGTAAGTATACATATGAACATATATATACTCATATATATGAATACATATAAGGTAATATATATATGTATATATACATATATATATTACATATATAAGTTTATTTATATATATGTGTATGTATGTATACATGTATATCTATATTTATATATACATATATGTGTGCGCATGTATGTGGTTGTGTGTAAGTACGTTTGTATGTATATATACACATACACCGGTGTGAGTGTACCTACATACATAGAAATGATAGATGTATGTGCGTATTTTTGCGTTCAGTATTATAAAGCAAGTGGTATTTGTAAACACTGATGCCACAGTTGCAAGAGCCGAAGAAACACTACCTGCGGAGACTTCAACTCCCCGTGAGAGAGTGATCCAGATCCGAATGAACCCTGTTTGGCTACCTGGGGAAGTTTTTTTTTCTTTTTTGTTTATGAAAGATTAAGATTTTCCTTTAAGGTGTGAAATTCGTTTTGACTTTGATCTATCTGAGTGGAAGTGGGATTATTTCAACCGATTTACAGCTGATAAGTAGAACGCAAGAACGTTTTTTTGTTTTGTTTTGTTTTTTTTTAGCCGGTGATGGAAACAAGTTTGGATTTCATTTTCTCGCACTTGCCAACAAGTTTCTAGAAACCCTCCTGAACCCATTCCTTTTAACGAAGAAGAACCGCTTTCAAACGCACCCACACGCCCCAGCAGCTCCCCGAGACCGCCAGGAGCCCGCCCCCGCCCAGAGACCGAGTCCAGAAGGCAGCTTACCTGGGAAGCCGTGACGGGCGGAGCGAGAGCGCAGGTAAAAGCGGGTCCGACTCAGGCACCGAGGGAACGCTCACTGGTGGCACGGGAGGCGAGGAGCCGGAGTGGCGGGTGAGAGGCACCAGCAGAGGCGGGTCACGTGAGGCGAGTGAGGAGTCGGCGGCCGAGTCCTGCAACCAATCCTTTTGAAGGTCTGAGCGGCGCGCGGGTCATGCGGTGCCAGCCAATCAGCGCGAAGGTCTCGGCGGCCCCACGGGAGTACTCGGGAAGCAGTCACGCACAGCAGAAGTTTCCGGTAAAGCGACCACCGCTGCAAATCACGCGCCGGAGACAGGAAAACAGGACACAACTTTTTTTTCAGGGACGTAAGAAAAAAAAAAAATCACACAAAAGGGAAAGGAAAAGCTGCAGACAACTGCCCCATCCTCAGGGCAGGGAAGTAGGAAAACTGTAAACAACTGCCTATTCAAGGAAAAGGAATAGCACCCGCGTCATTTTCAGGGAAGGAGGAAAAGTGTGAACAACCGTGTCGCTTCCAGGGATAAAAGCAACCTTCAACCTCAAGTACAAAGCTCATGTATCCTGTGCAAAGAGATCGGATTTGCGTGAGACTTCGGCGTGCAATTACGTTCAAGGGAACAGAGATCCCCCGAACCAAACGCTTACGATTTCGACATTTTCCTTCTCTCCTTTTTTTCTTTTTTCTTTCTTTTTCGGCAACGGTCACATCGACAAAAATGATCCATAGTAAACTAAAGCACTAAATCTAACTTCCCCATTTCCTGGTGTAAAAAAAGAGGCACACAGGAACATGTTGAAACAAAACCCTGCAAAAAAATGAACTCTAATGCGAGGGTTGGCAAGAAAGGCAAGAGAAAATTACGGATCTTGGTATCTTTTCTTGAAGACTGACAAGGCTGCCGTTTCCACCGCCATCTTCCCGCCGGAAATGAAATCTTAAAAAAAAAAATCTTCACTGTGGCTAAGGAAATTTATTGCCCAACATAAGCTCATAAGTTCCCTTTAGCAACGATTATGAATTGTACATCACATGTCCTGCCTCTTTATACCGTAAGTCAACTGGTGATAAGTCCATAGCATATTATTTATTCTTCATTACATCATTGTGTATATTTTTTTTTCTCTTTTTTTTTCTTTCTTTCTTCTTTTTTTCTTTTTTTCTTTTTTTTAATTCTGCATACACTTTAACACACTGTTATGATCGAGCTTAACTTGCTGTGTGAATTCTACAAGGACGAGCAAGACATTTTCCATGCAGTAGTTTCCATTTGCATGTATTTTTACAAAGTGCAATATCCATATTAGACTTTAAAATTTTTCACATAACCTACCGTAAAGATAATTTTGTGCACTTTTGATAGCGCACCATTTTCTCTATATTTTCTGATTTCGTTTTTTTTTTGTTAATTTCCTTTGTTCAGATTTTTCGGGGGGGGGGATGG
>NW_020869834.1:64864-69864 GCF_003789085.1 Penaeus vannamei | reverse complement strand
CACGGACAGAAGTTTCGAAACCTTCCTAACCTAATCAATGGTCACAGTCTTTGGTGTTAAAGACCTGTGAGACAAGAATTCTGACCATGACTAAACAACTAATCAAGGACCTCGCACAAAACACGGACAACTAGCTCACCTGTCACTTCGTACACCATCTCTGTCGCAATTCCTCCATTCCCCACAATCAATATTCTCCGAGCACCCTTCATTCTCGCCTGAAACTGGCACACGGATTCTGTGTCACGTATCCACATCACATAAGGGCTGTCTTCTGCTATGACTTTGGGAATCGCTCCGGTGCAAATGCATAGCTTTTTTATTTGAATTTTTTGCCTGAAGATACGTAAACACACTGAAAAAACAAGATCGAGAGAGAGTTGCTGATTAACATCAAAACTCTTCCCGTATATTTTTTTCTTACACCACCTGTAATATAATTCAATCTCTTTTTTTCTTTAAAATCATAAATGTCTTATCTTCCAGGTGAATAAAAGAATAAATAAAACATACAATAGCAATACAATAAATAGTTTGTCTCAGTGAGTTTAATGCATAAATATCCAGTGCCATTTTATCTAATCTAATCCTAATATGAAAATAACCCCAATGAAAATAAGTAAATCTCTTCGTAAGATATGCCGAGACAATTCATATTTCACTAAAAATACTCATTATGATTCCCTAAACAGAAATCTTTAAACAAGGTCTCTGCTTAATCGTTACAAAAGAGAATAAACCTGGCAAAAAAATAAAGTACAATCCCTTTCCTTCACACCTGTTCTTTTGCATCGAGCCTTTCCACAGCATCTCGATAACAGTGCAGTGACGTTGGGGCACTGATTCTCTAAATACTCGGCATTCCTCTCTTCCACATCAAAGGCATCAAGTGTTTTCGTTAGTGGCAGGACGTTGGTGACTGCCTTGATGAGTGCCGAGGCAGTGATGACTAATGTTCTCTCCTCTGGATGTAGGATATACAACTGTAAAGACAAACTAATGAGTTACCTAAAAAAAAAAAACATTATACTATTCCCTATATCTTTTTCACTTTTTTCAACAAATCAAAAAAATAAACTACTGTATAATATAAGCCCAACAGGTCAACCTCTAGCAAATTTTCCTAATATAATATCAGTACTAACTCCATTTCTCCTTACTAGTGTACCAATACAAATTAGTTTATCTCAAAAAAATCTTCAAAATAGTTTTCAATTCTTCAAAGGAAAAAGGCAATAACTATCTTGTGTGAATTGGTTGCCAAGCCTCATTCCAATATGCAGATCACTCTAAATATTATAAAAGATAATCAGAGACAATATTGACGTTCTGTTGCTTTTCCTATATTCTCTGAAACATAAATATAGGCATCAAAATAGCAGGAATCACTTAATAATCCCATAATCCCAGCATATGAATACATACTATGCATGTATAGATATAACTCAGTTGCTGACAGTACTTAATACAATCTCTTCAAAAGTGTTGGAGAGCATATATAAAGATTAAAGTTATAGTTGAAACAAAGTTTTCTGACACTGAGGACTATAAGCCATCTAAATACCTGAAATGATTTACCTGCATCATGATTCTCACCTGGAGTCAAAAACCCAAAGTTATGACTGCTGCTCAATGCTCTGTGAACACTTTAAGTCAGCTGTTCTCTAACGTTTTGGTTTCATTTTCCCTCATGACAGATCATCATTACCCCTCCCCCCTTCCTCTTTCTCAAGTTATGTGAAGTTCAAGGAAAGTATAATATTGAAATGCTTATTTTTAACCATATGCTGCAGAGGATGGCACGTACATGCTTTAACTACAGTGAGCTCAGTATATCAATTGTATTTACACACTGATGGTCCACAAGCATTTAGTCACCAGTAAGTCAATCACTAGTCCAACCTATCTAAATTGTTTCATTAACTTTGTTAATAACACTATAATAATTGTAATGTCAATATAAAAAAAAAACAGGAATATCAATGTCAATAGAAAAAAAAATCCCCAAAACTCTAAGAACGGGATATAGACTATTAGCTGACTCCTTGGTGGCTGAACACTTGTTGAGCCATCCATGTGTTGAGACATTTCACAAAACAATACTACACTAAATATCACAATTTCCTGGCAGCATTGGGTTTATGCATTAGATTGTCACTAATGTGGAGGAGGGGGGTTCTGTGGCATAAATTTGATATATTTGGACAGTAGAGGAATTTTCTATGATACCACAATTATCATTATATGTTATGCAAAAGCATTCAGTAAAATTACCAAAAAAATGCAGAGAAAAAGGTTTCACACAATTACACACACACACAAAAAAAAAAAAAAACAGGGATTTTGAAGTGTATCTATAGCCATGAACTGGCTATGTTCAAGAAACACTTATTTTGCCATGGTGCGCTCTGATTGGCTGCTAAGTCTGAGCATGCGCAACATCAGGCTTGCTGTGATTGGTTGTATTACAGCAGCAGGAGCATACGGATCAGTTGGAATCCTGGAATCATGGAGGTAACAGCATTACTGAAAATTAGTGATAAAATTTCAGACTTTCTTGAGATTGAAGCAGCCATAAAGCGCTTGGAGTTGGAGCACAGTATCAATTTGGTTAGGTTACGTTGAGTTACGTTAGGTTTGTTTGGCTTGGGCTTGGGCTTGGGCTTGGGCTTGGACTTGGGCTTGGCTTGGTTTAGGTCTGAATTGGTTTGGTTTGGCAAATGGCAAAATAGTCCAATAGCACTGCTATGCACAGTATCTGCATGTGGCATCCCCTGTATGTGACATCACAGCCATTGGCCAATCAGAGCACTTCACACCTGAATATTTCCCGAATGTTACCAGTTCACGGCACTATATCCACTACCAAAGGATTTTAGTCAGCTATTTCCTTGGTATGCTGCATATTGTCCCAGTTTACTTGTGTTATTATTCCTACCTCATTCCTATTATCAATTCAAAATCTCAAAAACTCACGTGTTCCGCACAAGTGACTCCAGCGATGCCTCCTCCTACCACCACGTAAGTATAATTTTCCACTTCTGCCATGTCAAAAGTTGCAGAAGAGAGGAGGCATCAAGTTGTTTTTCTTCTCCTTTCTTGTAATAGGGTTTTAATATTGTCTATATCCCCCGAATCCTCTTGTTTTGTACTTCTTGTTTCTTATATTATGTCAGTTAGTTTGGTTCTTTGTAGGAAAATCTTTGTAGGTCTCAATATGTAGTACTTTACTGATGATAGATGGTCTGCACCTGTAATCAGAAGATTAATATTAATATTGTATATTAGCTTATCTGAAGGCTTGTTTTAGTTTTATTCTTTGGGAATTGGATCTTGGACAGTGTAGCATTATATGTTATGGTTTCTTCTTGATTTCGGCATCATCTGCAGAATGGATAACTTTCCATTTTTTGTCTATAAATGTGTGATACAAATAAATGTGCTCGACGTCAAAAGTTCTATAGCACTATGATAAATTATTGTCTTGAAAAGGGTAAAGAGGAGTTCAAGATTCGAACAAAATGTGCTAGATGTCAAAGATTAGAGAATATAGGATAGTATAGGATAGCGTAGGATTCATTGCCTCTGGGACACTTGCATGACCAGTAACGTTATTTTTGTTACAATGGAAGTAAGATAGAAATAAGAAAGAAGATAAGTAGAAGGAGAAATAGATAGAAGGAAGAAAGATAGAAGATAAGTAGAAGGAGTAGAAGGAAGTAAGATAGAAGATAAAAGATAAGAAGAAGTAGATAGAAGAAGGAAGACAGATGATAAGTAGAGTAGATAGAAGGAAGATAGAAGATAAAAGATAAGAAGAAGAAGGAGATAGAAGAAGGAAGTAAGATAGAAGATAACTTTCTTAGAATCACTCGCTCTACCGTTTGCTTATATTTTTTTTCGTCTAAAAGGCTATATGAAGCTGGACCTGAACCAAGTTTGTTGGTGCAGATCCATCTGTTCATTGAATCAGTACCACGGAATCCTCACTTCCTTCCTCCATGTCTCTCGTTTATCTTTTATTACCTGTTGTCAGTTGGGTTTCTTCCTTTTCCATCCGGATTCTTTGCTTTTCTGTTTGTTTTCTTCGTTATAACTTTCTAATTCTTCCCTTAAAAAAAAAAAAACTCTTTTAATTAGATATCAATCATAACGTTCTCCGGATCTTCATCGCCCTCAAACTAATAAAAAAAAAAAAAAAAACTAAACTGTTTCCATTAAATTGATAATTATGTTAGATTATCAGGGTCCCTATAATGTGACGAAATGGTTGGTACTCGTCTGCCGCAGGGATTGCGAGGGACCCTGAGTGTAATTGTTTACGTCAGAGGAGGCAGAGGGAGTTGCATTATAAAGGGAGATGCATATGTGTGTGTTTGTGTATATATATATATAATTATATAATATATATATATATATATATATATATATATATATATATATATATATATATATATATATATATATATATATATATATATATATATATATATATATATATATATATATATATATATATTATATATATATATATATTATATATATATATATATATATATATATATATATATATATATATATATATATATATATATATATATATATGCACGTGTGTGTGGTGCAGTTGAAATAAACCTTTTCCACGTATATATATATATAATATATATATATATAATATATATATATATATATATATATATATATATATATATATATATTAGATGTGGTGTGTGTGTATATATATATGTGTGTTGTGTGTGTGTGTGTGTGTGTGTGTGTGTGTGTGTGTGTGTGTGTGTGTGTTGTGTGTGTGTGTTGTGTGTGTGTGTGTGTGTGTGTAGATAAATACACATACACGTATACACACAGAGAATTTGTTTATATATATATATATATATATATATATATATATATATATATATATATATATATATATGTGTGTGTGTGTGTGTGTGTGTGTGTGTGTGTGTGTGTGTGTGTGTGTGTGTGTGTGTGTGTGT
>NW_020869834.1:45359-47001 GCF_003789085.1 Penaeus vannamei | reverse complement strand
CCTCCCCCTCCTTCTCTCCCCCTCCCTCCCTCTCCTACCTCCGAGGCCTGGGTCTGATCGTGACTTCGTTGGAGAAGACGCGGATCTCCCCGACGACGAAGCCAAAGGGCGCCGACGGGGGGATGAAGACGTTGTCCAAGATGAACTTCCTGTCGTCGGTGATCCCGCGGGGCAAGGAGGCTGCGAGGGCTGCCAGGGACGCCGTCAGGAAGATGCACTGACGGAGAGACGGAGAGGAGGTTGTGGGAGGGGATGCTGTTGCTTCGGGTGTTTATGGTGTTGGTTTGTTTGTTTTTGGTTGTGGGGGAGGGGTGTGTAAGTGTCTCTTCTGTGTGAGGAGATTATGTATACACGCACACACACACACACACATACACACGCATACACAAACACACACGCACACAAACACACACACACACACACACACACATACACACACACACACACACAAACACACACACACACATACACACACACACAAACATACACACACACACACACAAACACACACACACACATACACACACACAAACACATACATATATATACATGCGTGTGTTTGTGTGTATGTGTGTGTGTGTGTGTAAATGAAGACTGACAACGTTTCTTCGTTGAGTTCAAAAAGTGCACATGCGCTGAGCTTATGATTATCCTCTTTTTTTTCTTTCTCTTCATTTATATCTATTTCGTATTTCTATCACTCTATTTCTCTATCGTTCTCTCTTTTCCAACTTTGCACAGGTATACAGAAATGGAGACTTGATATATTGATGTTTATATTAAATCAGAATCTTACAATTTTTATTTGAAGGCTGTCTATCGCTTTCTCTCTCATTTTCTCTATTTTTATGCCTCTCTCTCTCTCTCTCTCTCTCTCTCTCTCTCTCTCTCCCATCTCTTCCTCCTTCTTTCTCCCCTCCTCCAACCCCTCTCATTCTCCTTTTCTCTTTTCCTCATTTCCTCCACTAGCACTCTCTCCCTCCTTCTCTGTCTCTCTCCCCCTCCTTCCCTCCCTCTTCCTCACTTCATCCTACCCCCTCTCTCCTTTCTCTGCCTCTGTCTCTCTTCCTCCTCCTCCCTCTTTCATCCTCTCCCTCCCTCTCTCTCCCTCTCATTCTCCCTCCTTTTCTATATCCCCCTCTCTCCTTTCTCTGTCTTTTTCTCCCTCTCCCTCCTTTTCTCCTTCTCTCCATCACTCCTCATTCGTCCTGTTTTTATGCGTAGCAGACCACTCGGCCAATTGCTTCGGCTATTGCTAGTTTCTCTCGCTTAGTTCAAGGTTTGAATAATCTTAAAATCAGCACGGAATTTGCACGTAAACGCAGAAGCCAATTGCAAAGTGGCTTTCCATATATTACATAGGGAAAATATGCAACTATAAGGGTTGGTGAGAGGGGAAGGGATGGGGGAGGGATGGAGGTGTGTGTGTGTGTGTGTATTTTATATAGAAAATAAGGAATATGGAATAGTTAAAAATTTACTGCTACTATTTAGCGATTTTTTTTTCTGTCCTTCACAGGTATCTCTCCTTATTTAGGAAGTAACATCACTCTCTCCTAAGACATGTTTTTTTTTCTTTTTTTAAGGGGGGGGGGGTTGTTGTTGCTACAGCTCGAGTGAAAACAAGAGTCCTCAATTTATG
>NW_020869834.1:30359-40359 GCF_003789085.1 Penaeus vannamei | reverse complement strand
AACCTCGTGCTCTATTTATGACTCTCTCTCTCTCTGTTTTCCCTTTCACTCTCCCTTTTCCCCTCCCTCTCCCATTCTCCTTCTCTCTCTACCTCCCACCTTCTTCTTCCCTTCTCCTTCCCACTCCTTCTAACGTCTCTCCTTACATAAACCTCGTGCTCTATTTATGACTCTCTCTCTCTCTGTTTTCCCTTTCACTCTCCCCTTTCCCTCCCTCTCCCCATTCTCCTTCTCTCTCCACCTCCACCTTCTTCTTCCTTCTCCTTCCCACTCCTTCTAACGTCTCTCCTTACATAACCCGTGCTCTATTTTGACTCTCTCTCTTCTTCTTTTATCTCTCTCTGTTTTCTCTTTCACTCTCCCTTTCCCTCCCTCTCCCATTCTCCTTCTCTCTCCACCTCCCGCCCATCCTTCCCTTCTCCTTCCCACTCCTTCTAACGTCTCTCCTTACATAAACCCCGTGCTCTATTTATGACTCTCTCTTCTTTTATTGTCTCTCTGTTTCTTCTTTCACTCTCCCTTTCCCTCCCTCTCCCATTCTCCTTCTCTCTCTACCTCCCACCTTCTCCTTCCCTTCTCCTTCCCACTCCTTCCAACGTCTCTCTCTTACATAAACCTCGTGCTCTATTTATGACTCTCTCTCTCTCTGTTTTCCCTTTCACTCTCCCTTTCCCTCCCTCTCCCATTCTCCTTCTCTCTCCACCTCCCACCTCATCCTTCCCTTCTCCTTCCCACTCCTTCTAACGTCTCTCCTTACATAAACCTCGTGCTCTATTTATGACTCTCTCTCTCTCTGTTTTTCTTTCACTCTCCCTTTCCCTTCCTCTCCCATTCTCCTTCTCTCTCCACCTCTCCCACCTCATCCTTCCTTCTCCTTCCCACTCCTTCTAACGTCTCTCCTTACATAAACCCCGTGCTCTATTTATGACTCTCTCTCTCTCTTTTATTCTCTCTCTGTTTTCCCTTTCACTCTCCCTTTCCCTCCCTCTCCCATTCTCCTTCTCTCTCCACCTCCCGCCTCATCCTTCCCTTCTCCTTCCCACTCCTTCTAACGTCTCTCCTTATAAACCTTTGCTCTATTTATGACTCTCTCTCTGTTTTCTCTTTCACTCTCCCTTTCCCTCCCTCTCCCATTCTCCTTCTCTCTCTACCTCCCACCTTCTTCTTCCCTTCTCCTTCCCACTCCTTCCAACGTCTCTCCTTACATAAACCGTGCTCTATTTATGACTCTCTCTCTCTCTCTCTCTCTCTTATTCTCTCTCTGTTTTCCCTTTCACTCTCCCTTTCCCTCCCTCTCCCATTCTCCTTCTCTCTCCACCTCCTACCTCATCCTTCCCCTTCTCCTTCCCCACTCCTTCCAACGTCTCTCCTTACATAAACCTCGTGCTCTATTTATGACTCTCTCTCTCTCTGTTTTCCCTTTCACTCTCCCTTTCCCTCCCTCTCCCATTCTCCTTCTCTCCCACCTCCCGCCTCATCCTTCCCTTCTCCTTCCCACTCCTTCTAACGTCTCTCCTTACATAAACCCGTGCTCTATTATGATTCTCTCTCTCTCTCTCTCTTTTATTCTCTCTCTGTTTTCTCTTTCACTCTCCCTTTCCCTCCCTCTCCCATTCTCCTTCTCTCTCCACCTCCCACCTCATCCTTTCCCTTCTCCTTCCCACCTCTTCAACGTCTCTCCTTACATAAACCCGTGCTCTATTTATGACTCTCTCTCTCTCTCTCTTCTCTTTTATTCTCTCTCTGTTTTCCCTTTCACTCTCCCTTTCCCTCCCTCTCCCATTCTCCTTCTCTCTCCACCTCCCACCTCATCCTTCCCTTCTCCTTCCCACTCCTTCTAACGTCTCTCCTTACATAAACCTCGTGCTCTATTTATGACTCTCTCTCTCTCTGTTTTCTCTTTTCACTCTCCCTTTCCCTCCCTCTCCCATTCTCCTCCTCTCTCTACCTCCCACCTCTTCTCCCTTCTCCTTCCCACTCCTTCTAACGTCTCTCCTTACATAAACCCTTTGCTCTATTTATGACTCTCTCTCTCTCTCTCCTCTTATTCTCTCTCTGTTTTCCCTTTCACTCTCCCTTTCCCTCCCTCTCCATTCTCCTTCTCTCTCCACCTCCACCTCATCCTTCCCTTCTCCTTCCCACTTCCTTCTAACGTCTCTCCTTACATAAACCCCGTGCTCTATTTATGACTCTCTCTTCTTTTATTGTCTCTCTCTGTTTTCTCTTCACTCTCCTTTCCCTCCTCTCCCCATTCTCTCTCTCTCTCTCCACCTCCCACCTCATTCTTCCCTTCTCCTTCCCACTCCTTCTAACGTCTCTCCTTACATAAACCCCGTGCTCTATTTATTCTCTCCACCTCCCACCTCATTCTTCCCTTCTCCTTCCCACTCCTTCTAACGTCTCTCCTTACATAAACCCCGTGCTCTATTTATGACTCTCTCTTCTTTTATTGTCTCTCTGTTTTCTCTTTCACTCTCCCTTTCCCTCCCTCTCCCATTCTCCTTCTCTCTCTACCTCCCACCTCATCCTTCCCTTCTCCTTCCCACTCCTTCTAACGTCTCTCCTTACATAAACCCCGTGCTCTATTTATGACTCTCTCTCTTTTATTCTCTCTCTGTTTTCCCTTTCACTCTCCCTTTCCCTCCCTCTCCCATTCTCCTTCTCTCTCCACCTCCCACCTCATCCTTCCCTTCTCCTTCCCACTCCTTCTAACGTCTCTCCTTACATAAACCCTTTGCTCTATTTATGATCTGATCAAAGATGCCTTAAAAATTCGGATCCCGGTAAAAAGTCCATCCATTTCGGAGGATTCAAGCTGATGTAAGTCATTCATGTAAATTCTCTTTCGATGAGATGATATAAAACCTACAGTGACATTTAAGGGAGTCTGTGTCTACGTGGTCTGTGTGAGTTTTGGTTGTGTGTGTCTTTTAGTGTGGTTTTGTGTGGGGTGAGGTGGTGTGTGTGTGTGAGAGTGGGTTGTGTGGTGTGTGTGTGTGTGAGAGTGTGGTTGTGTGTGTGTGTGTGTGTGTGTGTGTGTGTGTGTGTGTGGTTGTGTGTGTGTGTGTGTGTGGTGTGTGTGTGTGTGTGTGTGTGAGAGAGAGAGGTGTTTGTGTGTGTGTGTGTGTGTGTGGTGTGTGTGTGTGTGTGTGTGTGTGTGTGTGTGTGTGTGTGTGTGTGTGTGTGTGTGAGAGAGAGAGAGAGAGAGAGAGAGAGAGAGAGAGAGAGAGAGAGAGAGAGAGAGAGAGAGACAGAGAGAGAGAGAGTGCGTGTGTGTGTGTGTGTGTGTGGTGTGTGTGTTTGTGTGTGCGTCCGCGTGTATGTGTATCTACATATATATCTGTATGCGCGCTCGTGTGTGTGTCTTTTAGTGCACCCTGTGTGTGTGTGTTGTATGTGTGTCGTGTACCCATGCTTTTATATGGGCATCTTAAATACGACTGACCCTATACAGTGAATCTTCGAGATATATTCGAATCTGGAATGGAGGCAAAAACCTGATCCTTATCATAGAATCCATATGGTTGGAAATTACAGCCCCATCTCTCATGCTGGGAAGGCCATAAGTCGCGGGCAGTGAACAAGCATAGGGAGAGATATATTAAGGTAAAAAGAGGGGCAAGAATCAACATTCCACACTGGAGTCACCGTTTTCAGAATTTAGTTTCCAGATGTTTCGTGTGTGAGGAACGAAGCTTTGTGAAATGTCTTGAAGAGAGAGAGAGAGAGGGGAAGGAGGGAGGGAGGGAGGGAGGGAGGGAGGAGAGAGAGAGAGAGAGAGAAGAGAGAGAGAGAGAGAGAGAGAGAGAGAGAGAGAGAGAGAGAGAGAGAGAGAGAGAGAGAGAGAGAGAGAGAGAGAGAGAGAGAGGAGAGAGAGAGAGAGAGAGAAGAGAGAGAGAGAGAGAGAGAGAGAGAGAGAGAGAGAGAGAGAGAGAGAGAGAGAGAGAGAGAGAGAGAGAGAGACAGAGATCTTGAGAGATAGATAGAGAGAGAGAGACAAAAAACATAAACAAACAAATCAATTTGATATAAAAAGCTAGACCTGCAATGCGATGTTAATGCATCAAATATATCCCATAAACGATGATATTATATATAAAAAAACAATTGTTTATTTGCTAAGACATTTTTCTCCGCATTCTAAAACCAATTCCAACAGCCATAAACTCATGACTTATATCATGAACGCATACATATCGTCAATAAGGGTGGCAGTTACTTATATAATGTATATGCTTTTCGAACGTATTATAGTTGATGATCTTGTAACTGGGAAAGAAAGAAGGAAGGGGAGCCAGTGAAGACGAGGGAGGAAGAGCGAAAGGGCGAGGGTGACGAAGAGGAAGAAAGGCAGAGAGAAAGAACGAGGGAGAAGGGAATGGGGGATAAAGAGGATGAGACAGGGGAAAGGATGAGGGTGAGGAAGGAGAAGAGAAAAATAAAGAGAGGAAGAGGGTGAGGGTTGGGACCAGGCCGAGGATGAGGAAAAGAAGGAGAAAGAAAGAGACAGAGAATGAGAAGATATATATATATATATATATATATATATATATATATATATATATATATATATATATAGAGAGAGAGAGAGAGAGAGAGAGAGAGAGAGAGATGAGAGAGATAGATAGATAGATAGAGATAGAGATAGAGATAGAGACAGAGATAGAGAGAGAGAGAGAGAAAGAAAGAAAGCAAGAAGAAAGAAAGAGAGAAAGAAAGAAAGAAAAGAGAGAGAGATAGATAAATAGAAAGAGAGAGAAATGGACAGACAGATAGATAGAGTTGTATGTGCATGTATTCATATATATTTGTGTGTGTGTATATGGATTCATAAGCGTGAATATGTACCTGTGTGCGTATGCAAATGATACATGCTGAGGTGGAACTGTCACTGTGCGAGCTTCTCTTACATGACCTGTACGTGAAAAATTGTTCCATTCTTCTAAAAAGGCGACCCCTCGGCATGCGACAAATGCACAGTATTACGTGCAAATATGCGAGCGATCTTTGTGCAATAAACCCTGGCACCTTTCTTTGGCACTCTGTCCACACGTACTGATGACCCGTCGCGAAATAAGATGGCACACACACTTTTCTTGCTATTGGATCGAGTCGGCTATCAGTGGAATGTGTGTGTGTGTGTGTGTGTGTGTGTGTGTGTGTGTGTGTGTGTGTGTGTGTGTGTGTGTGTGTGTGTGTGTGTGTGTGTGCGTCTCTCTCTCTCTCTCTCTCTCTCTCTCTCTCTCTCTCTCTCTCTCTCTCTCTCTTCTCTTCTCTCTCTCTCTCTCTCTCTCTCTGTGTGTGTGTGTGTGTGTGTGTGCCGTCTCTTCTCTCTCTCTCTCTCTCTCTCTCTCTCTCTCTCTCTCTCTGTGTGTGTGTGTGTGGCGTGTGTGGTGACAATAGTGATGATGATAATGATAAAAAACAATGATAAATAAGAACGCAATAATGCTGGTAAAAATGATATACACAAACAATAGTAATAATAATAAAAAAGAACAAAATAAACCCTCTGACTCAAATAAAAAACACCCCCCCCTCCCCCCCCCAAAAAAAAAAAAAAAAAAAAAATCCCCCAAGACTCACCTGTTCAATTAAACCCACGTTTCCGATCCGCGAATTCCTGCAGATTTGCGTCCGCTCAGCCATTCCCTTTACCGATGCAGCTTTGAATCGAGTCCGGAGTCGAATTGCTCATTAGCCGCTCCCGACCAAGGTGAATTGATACTCGACGGTGTTGACACGATTCACACTCCAGGGGATTCCCCTCTGTTATGCTATACTTTGTGATCCTCCGCTCTCCCTTTGATAAAATGGTGGCAGCTGAAAGTTAGATGAGGTGTCAGCTGTTTGATCTAATTTGGGTCATTCGGTTTGGTAATTAGGAGATAAAAGGTGGTTGAAAGAATTAATGGAGGAAAAAGGGTGATTTAGGATGGTTGTGATAAGTGTATGGAGAATATGGGATTGGTGTATTCGTAGTAATCGTTATGTGTTCTGTCTATAAGAGCGGTTATCTTACTGACATGATAGCTATTAAGAGAATGATTTTATTAAGAAAAGAGAAAAGAAACACACACACACACACACCACACACACGCACGCACGAACGCACGCACACAGACACACATGCATACACATTCCACTGATAGTCGACTCGATCCAATAACAAGAAAAGTGTGTGTGATGCCGTGGTAGCGCTTTCATCTAGCAATCTTGCTGACCTGCGTTCGATTCCCGCGCTCTGCCAGTGGATGGTCACCCCGGCCATTCCTCGCACACAGAGGATACTCTAGAGCACAATAAACAGACAAGCCACAATTTGTCTGATGCCACAAGAGCCTGTCACAGCAAACCCTAAATTATTATTATTATCATTATCATTTTCATCATCATTATCAATATCATTATCATTATCATTACCATTATCTTTATTATTATTATCATCATCCTGCTGGTTTTTAAGTAGGAAGCATCTCTCATCATCATCATCATCATCACATTATTTTTTTTATCCTGTTTTAAGTAGGAAGCACTCACACCGGGAAACACCAAGACGGAAGAGAGAAGAGAGAAGAAAGCTCATTAGAGCCTCCACGGAGTAGTCTAAGACTCCAAGAACAGGGTAATTGCATCTCCATAGTATAGTGTTCATCAGTGTATTGGAAGTTAACGAGAGACAGGGAGGCGGAGAAGTTACCTTGTCCTAATTAAGGTGTAGGAGGGAGACTTGTTTCTTGGGAGACAGGGCGAGAGGAAGCAAGGAGATGAGTGGGGAAGGGAGGGAGAGATGAAGCAAGAAAGGGAATGAGGAAGAGAGGGAGAGATGAAGCAAGAAGATGAGGAGAGAGGAATAAAGGGGAATGAGAAGAGAGGTAGGAATGAAGAAAATGAATGAGAAAGAGAGGGAGAGATGAAGCAAGAAGATGAGGAGTGATGATGAAGCAAGAAGGTGAATAAGAGAGAGGGAGAGATGAATCAGAGGGAGAGAGGAAGCAAGATGAGTGAGAAAGAAAGGGAGAATCAAGGTGAACGAGAAACAGAGGGAGAGAGGAATTAAGTTGAATAAGAAAGAGAGGGAGAGAAAGGAAACAAGATGAGTGAGAAAAAGAGGGGAAAAGGATTTTTTAAGAGGGAGAGAGAAACAGAATATAATAAGATGAAGAATGAAGAAGAAATGGGAAAATAAGAAGAAGGGGAGATTGAGGATGACAAGAGAGAGAGAGAGAGGAGAGAGAGAGAGAGAGAGAGAGAGAGAGAGAGAGAGAGAGAGAGAGAGAGAGAGAGAGAGAGAGAGAGAGAAGAGAGAGAGAGAGAGAGAGCAGAGAGAGATAGAGAGATGATAGATGCTATAGAGATAGATAGAGAGGAAAGAAAGAGAGAGAAAGAGAGAGTGAATGAGTGATAACAAAGAAGACATTACTTTGCTGGAAGTTAGGGAAGCGGACTGATAAAAAACAACAAAAAGAAAACAAAGAAATAAAAAAGTAGGAAAAGTGGGAACAAAAAAACCCCACAAGAAAACGAAATAAATAATAAGAAAATACATAAAAAATATATTGGAAAGAAGGATAACAAGGGCGACATCAAATATTTCATTCCCCCAAAATTAGATCACAGGATCCATTTGGGCCAAAATGGGGTTTGAGTCAACATGTGCGTATGAGGCCACACTTACCCTCAAAGCCCACGTGATGAGTTGAGATGCGGATCTGAGAAAGGTCTGGGAGATTAAATGGGAAAATGTTGACTCCTATTTTGAGAAGGTCACAACTGACGGCGAAGGAAATTTGGAAATGTAAAGTTCAGTCAGTTTATTTATTTTTAGGTTTTTACTTTTTTTTTTTTTTTTTTTTTTTTTTTTATTTTACATTTCGTATTAAGGCACTCTAAGGCTTCGAGTTGTTTTATTGATTTTTTATGATTGGCATCATTATAACATCTTTATTGCTGTTGTGTTTCTTGCTCTCGTTTATAATGTATCACTTTAATTACTTTTGTCATTACGGGCTTTGATAATTCTCTCGCCATGATTAAATTTCATAATCTCGTCGGTAATATGTCAATGTTTTCCTATTGTATGTTATTATTATTATCATTACAACTGTTTTTATCACCTTTAATCCCCCGCCTTCAGTGTCCATCACTTCAAGTAATGAAAGACACTCCTTGTAAACAACTTCGATTAATTAAGGATGAGAGAGGTTGTTAAGGTATTACTTAAGAAAATCCTTGTGTTTTTACGTCGAGGAGCACCGCCGTCTTCTGCAAAGGTATCCAGCTGTGTTCGTCTCGAGATTAAAGTGTCTTGTTTAATCAGAGGTTTCCGCCGATACGAGACCACTGATAAAGATGAGCGCACGACAGCGGGTTCCCAGAAGACGTGCAGGTCAGATGCAGATACCTTTCCTTTTTCCTTCTTTTTCTTTTCTTTTCCTCCCCCCTTCTCTTCTGCCCCTCGTTGGACGCGGCGTCAGATGCAGATACCTTTCCTTTTTCTTTCTTTTTTTTCTTTTCTTTCCTCCCCTTCTCCTCTGCCCCTCGCTGGACGCGGCAATTCAGCGGAAACGGGAATGTCCGTGACGCTGCCGTGGCGGGCTTCCTTGTCGTGCTAAATTATGCGCTATCTGTTGGCCTGCGTGGAATTACTGTGATTATCTGTCAGGTCAGTCTCCCTGCTAAAGAGCGGGCGAGTTAAAGATGTTAGGTCATTATTCCGAGACCTTTGGCCTTTCGTGTCGTGGTTGCCGACCAACGCATGCAGTATTGAGAGGCGTCCATCCTTGGGTACATTATTTGTCAGGGTTCAATGTTGTGTAGAGTGATGCGTTTTGCATAGATGACGTTATTTGATAAAAAAAAGGCGCAGTGAAATATAAAATAATGTTTGATATGCTGTCCTCTTGTTTAGTTCGTTTTCTCTGGATATATAATATATATATATATATATATATATATATATATATAGTATATTTATTTATATATATATATTATTTTTTTTTTTTTTTTTTTTTTTTTTTTTTTTTTTTTTTTATTTTTTTTTAAATTTATTATTATTATTTTTTTTTATTAATTATTTTTTTTGTCATGTCAACATCCATTTCTTGGTGCCATTCAGTCTTCTGTGAGAAATATTCATGACGGCTTCCACCTCGCCTTGACACCGGATTTCCCCGATTGGGAAGACACCATTACCAGCAAGTCAGATGACGTGGATGATGTCCGACAAGCATCAGTCATTCTGCCCCAATACCGATGTGTTATTTGAATGGAGCGAAGCAAGACGGAGAACCAGACAGGCTTAGCAAGACATATAGAGATGTCCCGGCTTAGGTGATCAATGATCGACCCTTGCAAGCTATGATTTAGTGGGCTGACTCGGTGAACGATGGTCGTCACAAACCAGATACGTCACCTGTCGTACGGAGAGTCAGTTAGTGGCAAAGCAGCGACAGAGGCAAACGAGGCGATCCATTGTCCTCAAATAAGCGTTTATACAAGACGACTTATTTGCCGAAAGAGGCATCAGACTCATCGCTTCCTCATTATTCCAAAGAGACCACGACTTCATCCCCCTTACTTCTCGCTCTCGTTTCTTCCACGTCTCTCCTCATCAGCTCGTGCTAACATATATCTCCTCTCGCTGCTTAGGATATCGCTTTTCTTAGTATATAATATCCCGCTGGGTGGCTAATGGACGAGCCTCCTTGATGTCGGCTCGTTGTCACTTTCACACACCACTTTGGCCTCACTCGGGGCGCTATCCTGCTGTTAATTGCTTGCTTTATCGTGAATACCATGGCGACGTCCCTCTTCAGATGGGGTGAAGAGGCCCTTCTAGGCTCATGGCTCACGAGATCTTAAGTCTTCGGGGGGTTTTCACGCTCGTCCTTGTATTAGAAACCGATAATGTTCATGCCAGCGTCGGGGCTCCGAGGGCTAGGTCAATAGCCAAATCAATGGGCTGGTTGGAAGTACTCTCTCTCTCTCTCTTCTCTCT
>NW_020869834.1:15359-22859 GCF_003789085.1 Penaeus vannamei | reverse complement strand
GTGCCTTCACTTCGTTAACTTTCTTGGTTTTATTTGTTTTCCCTCCTTCTCCCCTCCTCCATTTTTCTGTCTCTCTTTCTTTTACCTTTCTGTCTTTCTCTCTCTCTGTTTGTCTGTCTGTCTTTCTGTCTGTCTGTCTGTCTCTTTTTCTCTTTCTCTCTCCCTCTTTTTTTTCTTTTTTTTTTGTCTTGATTGTTCTCATTTTCTATTTTGTTATTCTCCTTTTCTTCGTTTCTTCTTTTCTCTCTATCGCCTCCATTTCTGTTGTTCGTATTCTTTTGCTTTTGTTTTCTTTTTACAGTTCTCTCCTTTTCTCTTCCTGTTATCTTTCTTTTATTTTTTTTTTGTTTCATTATTGGTATTATTCCTGTGCTTATTCTTCTTCTTTTCTTTTCTTTTTTAACTTTTCTTTCTCTTTTTTCTTAAAGTTTTGTTTGTTTCGTTCCATATTTATCTTTCTTTTTTGTTCTTTCTTCTCTTCCTCCTTCCTTTTTCGTACAATTATCATCAGCTCTTCTTTCCCGCTTTCTTCATCTTCCTTTTTATTCTTTCTTCTCTTTCTCCTTCCTTCTACGTACAATTATCATCAGCTCTTCTTTCTCGCTTTTTCATCTTCCTTTTTATTCTTCTTCTCTTTCTCCTTCCTTCTACGTACAATTATCATCAGGGTCGCTTTCTTCATCTTCATTTTTATTCTTTCTTCTCTTTTCCTTCTACGTACAATTATCATCAGCTCTTCTTTCCCGCTTTCTTCATTTTTTTTATTCTTTCTTCTCTTTCTCCTTCCTTCTACGTACAATTATCATCAGCTCTTCTTTCCCGCTTTCTTCATCTTCCTTTTTATTCTTTCTTCTCTTTCTCCTTCCTTCTACGTACAATTATCATCAGCTCTTCTTTCCCGCTTTCTTCATCTTCATTTTTATTCTTTCTTCTCTTTCTCCTTCCTTCTACGTACAATTATCATCAGCTCTTCTTTCCCGCTTTCTTCATCTTCATTTTTATTCTTTCTTCTCTTTCTCCTTTCCTTACGTAATTATCATCAGCTCTTCTTTCCCGCTTTCTTCGTCGGTGAAATGTGAGGTCATATATCACCCTTATATCCACTTGACATAATGCAATTTTCCGTCAACTGTCTCTCTCGTCTTACTCTCGCTCCTTTTCTCTTTCTTTTTCTCTCTCTCTCTCGTCCTACTTTTTCTCTCTCTCGTCTTACTCTCGCTCCTTTTCTCTTTCTTTTTCTCTCTCTCGTCTTACTCTCGCTCTTTTCTCTTTTTTTCTCTTCTCTCGTCTTACTCTCGCTCCTTTTCTCTTTCTTTTTCTCTCTCTCCTTTCTTCCTCCCCACTCCTCCTTTTTCTATTTCTTTCTCTCTCTCTCCTTTCTTCCTCCCCACTCCTCCTTTTCTATTTCTTTTCTCTCTCGTCTTACTCTCGCTCCTTTCTATTTCTTTCTCTCTCCTTTCTTCCTCCCCACTCCTCCTTTTCTCTTTCTTTTCTCTCTCTCGTCTTACTCTCGCTCCTTTTCTATTTCTTTCTCTCTCTCTCCTTTCTTCCTCCCCACTCCTCCTTTTCTATTTCTTTTTCTCTCTCTCCTTTCTTCCTCTCTCTTTTCTACTTTTTCTCTTCTCTTTCTATTTTTCTGTTTCTTTTCTCTCTTCCTTTCTTCTCCCCACTCCTCCTTTCTTTCTTTTTCTCTCTCTCCTTTCTTCCTCCCCACTCCTTCCTTTCTCTCTTCCTTTCCCTTCCTCCTTTTCTATTTCTTTTTCTCTCTCTCTTCTTCCCCCACTCCTCCTTTTTCTATTCTTTTCTCTCTCTCCTTTCTTCACTCCTCCTATTTCTCTCTCTCTCCTTTCTTCCTCCCCACTCCTCCTTTTCTATTTCTTTTTCTCTCTCTCCTTTCTTCCTCCCCACTCCTCCTTTTTCTATTTCTTTTTCTCTCTTCCTTTCTTCCTCCCCCACTCTCTTTCTCTGTTTTCTATCTCCTTCTCTCGTCCCTCGTTGTCTGTCTGTCTGTCTGTCTGCCTGTCTGTCTCTGTCTCTGTCTCTGTCTCTGTCTCTCTCTCTCTCTCTCTCTCTCTCTCTCTCTCTACTCTCCTCACCTCCATATATCTTCCATCCACCCTCATTCCCTCCACGTCCCTCTCCCTCTCCCTCTCTCTCTCTCTCTCTCTCTCGCTCTCTCTCTCTCTCTCCTTCTCTCTCCCCCCTCTCCTCTCTCCCTCTCTTCCTCTCTTCCCTCTTCCTCTCTCTCTCTCTCTCTCTAACTCCCTCCCTCCCTCCCTCCCTCCCTCCCTCCCCTCCCTCCCTCCCTCCCCCCTTCTCTCAATCTCTTTCTCTTTCTTTCTCTCTCCATGTCTCTCATTCTTTTTCGACGTTGATGATTTCAAAAGCTGGACTGTTTCCAAACGGAGACAGACACAACGTGGTCAAATGCATAATATATTTCTCTCTGGAGGATTTTTATTTTTTTAAATTTTTCGTTGACATAATTTATAGATGCCATATTTTCTCTTCATTCATGAGTTGGTTTGTTTGTTAATTTATTCCCACATTTATTATTACCTACTTCATTGTCTATTTATTTATTTATTTATTTATTTTTTATTCTTTTAAAGAGAGAGATATTGGTAACAGTAACAGTTTTTTTTTTTAGATATAATTGTATAGTTTTTTGTATTGATATTCAAATATATATATTTTTTCTGTCTTTTTTCTTTTTAGATGAGTGAGTATTTTTCCATTTAATTTTCTTTTCATATATATATTTAGTATATAGTTTTTTTTTTTCCTTTTTAGATGACTGACAAAGATTTTTTTTTTCGATTTTTTCATATTTATATTTAGTTATAAAAGTTCTCCTTTCAATTTTTTTTCATATCTTTATTGAATTATATATATTTTTGGTTTCTTTTTTCTTTTTAGATGACTGACTTGATTTTTTTTTTATCTTTTAAATTTCTTTTATATTTATATTTAGTTATGTTTTTTTTTTCTTTTTAGATGACTGACTAGAAGATTTTTTTTTCTTTTAGTCTTGTAGCCCCACGAAGTTTTTTCCCCTTTTTTTCTCATATTTATATTTAGTTACGTAGTTTTTTTGTTTCTGTTTCTTTGGTTTCTTTCTTTTTCTTTTTTTAGATGCCTGACTAGATTTTTTTTCCTTTTAATCATGTAGCCCCACGAAGTTTTTTTTCCCCTTTTAATTTTTTCTCATATTTATATTTAGTTACGTAGTTTTTTTTGTTTCTTTTTTTGGTTTCTTTTTTCATTTTAGATTGTTTTTTTTTCTTTTAGATTGGTTTCTTTTTTTTCTTTTTTTAGATGATTGACTAGAAGATTTTTTTTTTCTTTTAGTCTTGTAGCCCCACAATGGCGGCTACTTTTTTCCCTTTTTTTTCTCATTTATATTTAGTTACGTAGTTTTTTTTTATTTCTTTTTTTTTTGGTTTCTTTCTTTTCGTTTTAGATTGGTATCTTTTTTTTCTTTTTTTAGATGACTGACTAGAAGATTTTTTTTTCTTTTAGTCTTGTAGCCCCACGAAGTTTTTTTTTCCCCTTTTTTCTCATATTTATATTTAGTTACGTAGTTTTTTTTTGTTTCTTTTTTTTTTGTTTCTTTTTTCATTTTAGATTGTTTTTTTTTCTTTTAGATTGGTTTCTTTTTTTTCTTTTTTTTTAGATGACTGACTAGAATTTTTTTTTTCTTTTAGTCTTGTAGCCCCACAATGGCGGCTACTTTTTTCCCCTTTTTTTCTCATATTTATATTTAGTTACGTAGTTTTTTTTATTTCTTTTTTTTTTGGTTTCTTTTTTTCTTTTTAGATTGGTTTCTTTTTTTTCTTTTTTAGATGACTGACTAGAAGATTTTTTTTTCTTTTAATCATGTAGCCCCACGAATGTTTTTTTTCCCCCTTTAATTTTTTCTCATATTTATATTTAGTTACGTAGTTTTTTTTTTTTTCTTTTTTTTCTCGTATTTATATTTTAGTTACGTAGTTTTTTTTGTTTCTTTTTTTTGGTTTCTTTTTTTTCTTTTTTTAGATGCCTGACTAGAGGATTTATTTTTCTTTAGTCTTGTAGCCCCACAATGGCGGCTACTTTTTTCCCCTTTCTTTTCTCATATTTATATTTTAGTTACGTAGTTTTTTTTATTTTTTTTTTTGTTTTTTTTCGTTTTAGATTGGTATCTTTTTTTTTTCTTTTTTAGATGACTGACTAGAAGATTTTTTTTCCTTTTAATCATGTAGCCCCACGAATGTTTTTTTTCCCCTTTTCATTTTTTCTCATATTTATATTTAGTTACGTAGTTTTTTTTGTTTCTTTTTTTGGGTTTCTTTTTTCTTTTTTTAGATGACTGACTAGAAGATTTTTTTTTCTTTTAGTCTTGTAGCCCCACAATGGCGGCTACTTTTGCTTGAAGGCTGGAGAAACACAGTTCCTTACTCCGCTGTCTCATTTGCAGGGGAGTTTCGAGAGATTTTCACTCCATTACCCACTCTCTTTTTTTCTCTTTTTTTCGTCTGTCCGATTCTATCTTTCTCTTTTGTTGTATCTTTGTCTGACTGTTTTCTTTTTTCCATTGTGTTTTTTTCTTATTTGTCTGTCTGTATTTCTTTCTCTTTGTTTTTTCTTTGTATGTTTTTTTTCTGTTTGTCTGTCTGTCTGTCTCTCTCTCTCTCTCCCTTTCCTTCTCCTCTCTCTCTCTCTCTTTCTCTTCTTTCCCTCTCTCTCTCTCCCTTTCCTTCTCCTTCTCTCTCTCTCTCTCTCTCTCTCTCTCTCTCTTTCCTTTCTTTCCTTCTCTCTTCTCTCTCTTTCCTTCTCTTCTCTCTCTCTCTCTCTTTCTTCTCCTTCTCCTCTTCTCTCTCTCTTTCCTTCTCCTTCTCTCTCTCTCTCTCTCTATCTTCCTCCTTCTCTCTTTCTTTCTTCCTCTCTCCTCTCTTTCTTTCTTTCTCTCCCTCTTTCTTTCAACCTCCTCCTCTCTCTTCTTCTCATATAAATTGCAACTTGCAAGCCATTCCCATCGTCGAACACATCCTAAAGGCATCATGAATACCTAAATACCTTTAAAATTTCCTTTAATTAAATCAATGCTCAAATTCTTACACATTTATCGAACTTCTTCTTTTTATTCTCTTTTTTCTTATTCATTTCTTCTTCTCTAGTATTCCGAAAATCGCATTAAGGAGGAAATTTTCATCACTATATTAATTCTTCCATCTGTTTTCGTCCTCCCTCTCTCTCCTAATTGAATAAACTTCCCTAATACGTGTACATCACTAAAACACTCCATTTTACGCTTCTCTTTATATCAAAGGATATTAAATTTATATCATGTTTGGATGCAGGAAATGGAGTGTTTTATATATAATTTTTAAAGGAAAGGTTGAGCGCCCATCGCAGTTATGTGTAAACTGGTTCATGAATTTACGTTTTAGATCAAATATGCTCAGAGAGGTTACAAAGTTAATCTTTAGGGATTTCATGAAAATTCTAGAGCCGTTTGAGGTCTAAGCTAAAACGCAGGGGTATCGTGGAGGGGACGAAGGAGAGAGGAAGAGAGAAGAGGAAGAGAGAGGAAGAGGGAGAGGAAGAGGGAGAGGAAGAGGAGGGGGAGAGGGAGAGAGAGAGAGGAAGAGGGGGGAGAGAGAGAAGAGGGGGAGAGGGGAGAGGGGGGAAGAGAGAGGAAGAGGGAGAGGAGAGAGGGAGGAGGAAGAGGGGGAGAGGGGAGAGGGAGAGGGGAGAGGGAGAGGGAGAGGGAGAGGGAGAGGAAGAGGAAGAGGAAGAGGAAGAGGAAGAGGAAGAGGAAGAGGGAGAGAGAGAGAGAGAGAGAGAGAGAGAGGAGAGAGAGAGAGAGAGAGAGAGAGAGAGAGAGGGAGAGGGAGAGGGAGAGAGAGAGAGAGAGAGAGAGAGAGAGAGAGAGAGAGAGAGAGAGAGAGAGAGAGAGAAAGAGAAAGAGAAAGAGAAGAGAAAGAGAAAGAGAGAGAGAGAGAGAGAGAGAGAGAGGAAGAGAGAGAAGGGGAGAGGGAGAGGGAGAGTGGGAGAGGAGAGGGAGAGGGAGAGGGAGAGAGAGAGAGGAGAGAAGAAGAAGAAGAAAAAAAGGAAGGGAGGGAAGGAAGATAACAAGGAAGACAAGAGAGAGAGAGACGCTACCACACACACACACACACACACACACACACACACACACACACACACACACACAACACACACACACACCACAACACACACACACACACACACACAACACACACACACACACACAACACACCACACACACACACAACACACACACAACAAACACACACACACACACACAACAACACACACGCAGACACACTCACATACGGACACAGAGAGCCAGCCAAAGCATAAGAGACAGCTGCCACACTCAAGAATATTTTAACCAAGTGATCTACAGTTTTACACGTTCAGACGCCACTGTGGCCTGTGGATCGATCAGTCTTTCTTATCGGAGAGTCCTGGCACTTAATTAATTCTCCTTGACAACCCGAAGAGACTTTTTATATAGACTTTTTCTAGATCTTTTTTGGGGGGGCATTTTTTTCTCCTCCTTCTTCCTTTTTCTTCTTACTCTTCTTCTTCTTTTCCTCCTCTCCTCTTCTTCCTCCTCCTCCTCTTCTTTTTTTCCTCCTCTCCTCATCCTCTTCTTCGTCTTCTTCCTCCTCCTCCTCCTTTTTTTATTATTTTTTTTAGGTAGTCGGGTTTAAATCCTTATGAAATTATTTGGAAATATTTATGTTTTGATGGTTTGTTATTTGACAAAGGGAGATATATGGAGAAGGGGATGGAATGAAAGGAGGGCAATAAAAGAAAGATGAAAAAAATATAACAAAAATAAAGCACAAACAATAATACAACAAGAAAGCAGGGAGGGAGAGAGGAAGAGGGAGAGAGAGAGGAGAGAAGAAAAGAGGGAGAGGGGCAGAGAGGGGAGAGGGAGAGGAGAGAAGCAAAGAGGGAGAGGCGCAGAGAGGGAGAGAGGAGAGAGGAGAGGGAGAAGGGAGAGGGAGAGAGGGAGAGGAGAAAGAGAGAGGAAGAAAGAGAGAGGGAGAAAGAGAAAGAGGAAGAAAGAGAGAGGGAGGAAGAGAGAGAGAAAGAAAGAGAAAGAGAAAGAAAGAGAAAGAGAAAGAGAAGAGAGAGAATAGAGAAAGAGAAAGACAGAGAGAGAAAGAGACAGAATTTGTGGATCAGCAAGAAAGAGATGTCACACCACAAAAAAAAAAAACACACACACACAAAAACAACACCAAAAATAACATAATAATAAAAAAAAGATAAAAAAATAGATATAAACCTTTTTACCCGGCTTCCTACACCACCGCCGAGTCACACCAGTCCCCTCATCTCCCCTCTCTCGCGCTTAGGCTATCTCTCCCTTCCTTCTCTTCCTCCTCTCCTCCCCTTCTCCTTCCTCTTCCTCTATCGTCGCAGGTTAACGGTAAAATGATCAACAGTCTTTTTTTCACTTCATATATTTCTGTT
>NW_020869834.1:2500-7500 GCF_003789085.1 Penaeus vannamei | reverse complement strand
AAGAGGGCGATGAAGAATGCTGGCTGGGACATGTTCAACTGTCTGCCCTGAGTGATAGGGGCGTAAGGGGCGAGGGGGGAGGGGGGGAGGGGGGGAAGGGGTGCATAGGGAGGAGAGAGGCAGGGAAGAGAGACAGTGGGAGAAAGCCTGGAGAAAGAGAGAGAGAGAGAGAGAAGAGAGAGAGAGAGGAGAAGAGAGAGAGAGAGGGGGGGGGGGGGGGGGGGGGGGAAAAAAAACGGGGCGAGGGAGGGAGGGAGTAGAGGAGGGAGGGAGGGAGGGGAGGGAGGGGAGAGAGAGAGAGAGAGAGAGAGAGAGAGAGAGAGAGAGAGAGACAGACAGACGACAAGACAGACAGAACAGACAAGACAACTAGACAGACAGACAAGACAGACAGCCCAGAAGTGACACAGACACATGCACACACACACACCAACACACTCACATATACGCACACACACACAGAGAGAGAGGCAGAGGAAGAAGGAGAGAGGAGAGAGGGAGAGAAACTAAGAGAGAGAGAGAGAGAGAGAGAGAAGAGAGAGAGGAGAGAGAATAGATGAGAGAGAGGAGAGAGAGAGAGAGAGAGAGAGAGAGAGAGAGAGAGAGAGAGAGAGGAAGGAAGGAGAGGAGAGAGAGGAGAGAGAGGAGAGAGAGGAGAGGAGAGGAGAGAGAGAGGAGAGAGAAAGGAAAGAGAGAGCCGGAGAAATAGAAGATACAAGAAACAATAGCAGAAACTGATGATGAGGAAGGAACAAGAAGGCGAAGAGGGCCGAGAAGGGTGAGACGAAGATAAACCTCCTTTCATTCTTCCTTTTTCACTCTAAAAAAAGAAAGGTCAGGGGGCCAGGAATTTATCTCGGCAGAGCCGTCGCGCATCAATTCGAACCTACGGGGGGGCCCCACACGCTTCAACGCACAAGGAGGGAACCCAATCGCGTGAATGACCGGGCAGGTGAATAATGATGCAATCCTACCTGCGATTCCACTTTCTGTGAATACAAGGCGCTGCGCTCTCACGCCCCATGGGTGGGAACGGGGTTTTCTTCTGGAAGACGATAAAAGCAGGCGGGGACATTGGGACGGGCGTCCTTATCGGATAAAGGGTGGAAGGAAGGGGCGAGATTCCTGGGTGGGAATAGTCTCGGCGGCTGAGAGAGGGTGGTTTGAACCTAAATTAGGATTTTATTTATGTGTTATTTATAATAAAATACACAAACGCCGCGCGGCACGCAACAACGATGCACACACATATACGCACGGCAAACCCACGCGCCGCGGCGACACACACACACACACACAATTGCGGACACAGATACAGACACACACACACACGACACACACACACACGATCACACACACACACACCACACACACACCGCGCGCGCCCTCGCGCGCGCGGGCGGCACAAGCACACACACACACAGCACACACATCACAACACACACACACCACACACACACAACAACACACACACACAGCGGGTTCAGAACGACACACGCGCGCAACACACACACACACACACACACCACAACATCACAACACACACACACACACCTCACACACACACACAACACACACACACAGCACAAACACAACACACACACACACACACAACACACACACACACACACACACACACACACAATGTCCACACACACACACACACACACACACACCACACACAAACACAGACACACACACGACATCCTCACACACACACAACCCCACACACACACACACACAGCACGCACAACACACACACACACACAAACAAAAAACAAACAAACAAAACACACACACACCAATTCTCTCTCTCTCTCTCTCGCTTCTTAACACATTCTCTCCTCTCTCTCTCAACCCCGCATCATCTGCCTCTCTCCTCTCTCTCTCTCTCGTTCTCTCATCTCTCTCTCTCTCTCTTCCCTCTCTCTCTTCTCGCCTCTCTCTCTTACTCTTTCCTCTCTTCTCTCTCCCCCTCCCTCCCCTCCCTCCCTCCCTCCTCTCTCTCTCTCTCTCTCTCTCTCTCTCTTCTCTTTCTCTCCTCTCGTCTATCTCTCTCTCTCTCTCTCTCTCTCTCTCTCTCTCTCCTCTCTCTCTCTCTCTCTCTCTCTCTCTCTCTCTCTCTCTCTCTCTCTCTCTCTCTCTCTCTCTCTCTCATCTCCTCTCTCTCTCTCTCTCTCTCTCTCTCTATCTATCTATCTGTCTTGAAATAACAGATGAAAATATAGCTTTAGGGGAACAAACAGTACGTGCAGGGGAAAATTCCGACCACTAGGGGAAAAGACAATGAAAACGAACCGAAAGACAGAAAAGAAGTTGCCGATAGTTAGGGTGGAAAATAATGAAATAAAAAGATAAATAAAAACAAGGGGAAAAGAGGAGGGAAAAAGAACAGGGGAAGGGTGAAGAGGGAAAAGAGAGAAAATCATAATGGAGAATAAAGGACATATGACAAGGGGGAAAAGAGGGAGAATGAGAGACTAGGGGAAAAATGGAGAGGACGACAGGGGAAAAAAAGGATGATGATGATTACACGCGGTCCCCGTATGGTGATTAATGAAGGTGCGATAAAGAGGACATGCAATAAGGGTGAGAATTGGCTTTATGTCTTGCCAATTGTCGACCTTACGTGGTAGCTACGTTGTGATTTGCGCTACGGCAGCTTAATTCTCTCTTTCTTTTTTTATTTATTTCCTTGTTCCTCTTCGAAAAGGGAGGAGAGATGGGAAGGAGGGAAAGGAAGAAGGAAGGAAAAGAAGTTAAAAAAGAAGTCTATGTTTTTTTTTTCTATATTTAAATTTCATTTCGGAAAATAACATTCATGTATTCCGAAATTAAAAGACAAAGCTTCGATTTTTTTTTCTTATTCCCTCTCTCCCTATCACTCTCCTCTCCGTCCCCTCCCACTCACAGTTCTCCCTTCTCCCTCTCTCTCCCTCCTCTTCCCTCTCTCTCCTTCCTCCTCCCTCTCTCCCTTTCTCTCTCACTCGCCTTCATGTGAGAGGGAAATGGGTGGGGAAAGGGTGAGGAGTGAGAGGGGAAAAGGAGGCAAGTGAGAGGGGAAAGGGATGGGATTAAGAGGGTAAAGGGAGGGGGGAGTGGAAGGGGAGAGAGGAGAATGGGAGGGGAAAAAGCGAGGAATGAGAGGGGGGGCAATAGGAGGGAGAGGAATGAGAGGGGAAAGGGGAGGAATGAGAGGGGAAAGGAGGAAGATGGGGATGAATTGCAAGTGAGAGGGGAAAGGGCGAGGAATGAGAGGGGAATAGGAGGCAAGTGAGAGGGGAAAGGGCGAGGAATGAGAGAGGAAAGGGAGAGGAATGAGAGGGGAAAGGGCAAGGAGACAGGGATTGTGGGAGCGGAAATGGGGATCGTGGAAAGGAGTATAGCGAGGTTATGAGAAAAAAGAAGATCGTAGGAGAGAAAAAAAAGTGGGAATATAAGAGAAATAAAGGAAGGAAATAAAGGCTTGCGAGAGAAAAGAAGAAACTGAGAGGGGTGTGACGAGCGTAGAAAGAGAGAATGGTGGTAGAGAGGGGAAATAGGGATGGGTAGGAGGAGGAGAGAATGAGGGAATTGCAGTGAATCCTTATCGCTTCGTGGATTTCATGGGGTTTTTATGGGTACGTTATTGGTCGTTTTTGCGACGAGGCAGGAGGAACCAGCTGATGTCGGGGATTTTTTTTTATATTTTTTATTTTTATATTGTGTTTGTTTTGGGGGGTGTGTGCGTTCCATGTGTGTGTGTGATGCTGTGTGTGTGTGTGTGTGTGTGTGTGTGTGTAGTGTGTGTGTGTGTGTGTGTGTGTGCTGTGTGTGTGTGTGTGTGTGTGCCTATATGGATGTATGTATCTATGTATGTGTGTGTGTATTTATGGATGTGTGTGTGAGGTTGTATGATATGTATGTATGTGTATGCATGTATGGATGTGTATCATTGGTTGTATTTATTTATGTATGGATGTGTGCTTGTATGAATGTGTATATGATTTATGTATGCCTATCTCTATGTGTATGTTTGTTTGATATATTGTAACGGGGAATATTTGAGTGATGCCTTTGTCTTGCAGATACAATACGCATGATATAGATACCTCTAAGTATCTACAAGTATTCAAGATAACTTAATTTCTTAAACCAGACAGGCATTTCAGGAATCAAATTTTTTTTTTTTTAATTATCCGAAAAACACATCAAAACAAAAGCCATTCATGTTTTTTTTTTTCCCATTCGGTATCAAAATACACATTCTACAACATTTCTTATCATGAAATAAACATCAACTCAAAAGCCCATACAATTACAACTGCATATTTCTTATCATTAAAAAAACTGAAAACTACAATCTACAACTGCATTTCTTATCCAACTCAAAAAACCCATTACAATCTATAAACTAAATCTTACTCAATCCATATCATCTTAACCCAGATACAACCCACCAAAACCTCTTGAAAAATTAAATATCTCTCCCATACCTACCACCTCTTATCTATTACAGTATTACCCAGTAGCCAGCAGGTATACAGTGGTTTAAGAGAGCCACGCAGTTGTTTATACAAACTCGCGTTGATCTAAACTCCCTTTTACCTAAACCACCAACTCTTCCTCATCTTCAACCTTTCAACACCACTCTAGATAGTTGACATATAACAACTATCACCTGACACTATATCCTATAGGCTAGTATTTACCCTTAGATTTTTTAGCACAATAATTAACCATTATACAACCCGGTTTCCTCACACCACGAGAGAACACGAAATGGGGAAGTGATGTTGTGAAATATCATGGGGGGGGGGATATTAAGTTGGGGAGGAAGAGGGGGTTGTTGTCTTGTTGTTGTGGGAGGAAGAGGGGGGAGGGGAGTCGAGAAGATTAGGAGGGGAATAAAGGAGATGATAGGAAGAGGAAGAAGAGGGGAATGTAAAGGAAGAGGAGGGGTGTCAAGAGGAAGGGGATAGAAAGAGAAGAGAAAGAAGGAGGGGAATAAAGAAGAAGAG
>NW_020869833.1:929259-935563 GCF_003789085.1 Penaeus vannamei | reverse complement strand
GGGGTGGGGTGGGGGGTGGGAGTGGGAGGTTCAAGGAGCAGATTGTGAACCCATGAGTGAACACAAGGACAGATGGTTGGTGTTTGTACTACGCTGCCTGTGTCCATAGTTGGTGAATGAACCTGGAGGTAAAATGAACCAGATGATGTCTGTCTGTATGAATGTCTACATATATTCACGTGTGGATTGGATTAAAATGATGTGGGCTGTGTGGATTGGATTGGAATTATGTGGGCTGTGTGGATCGGATTGGAATTACGTGGGTTGTGTGGATTGGTGTACTTGATAACTTTGCCAAAGAAAGGTATCATTTCGGGAATCGAATCTATAATCTTGATTCGAGTTATGTCTACCACGAGAGATGCAGAGACCATTCTGTAAACACAATTATCCGATTTCTCTTCCACATTTTTATTTTCCCCTCCTTTGCAATCCCCTCTCTCTTTCATTCTTTTTCTCTCCCTCCCTACCTCCATTTCTCTCTCTTTCTCTCCCTTCCTCCATTTCTCTCTCTTTCTCCTTCTCTCCCTTCTTCCCTACCTCAATCTCTCTCTTTCTTTCTCTCCCTCCCTGACTCTTTCTCGCCCTCCCTTCCTCCCTCTTACTCTCCCTTCCTCCCTACCTCCATTTCTTTCTCTCTCTCTTTCTCTCCCTTCCTCCCTACTTCCATCTCTCTCTCTCTCTCTCCCGTTTCCCTCATTCGTCTCCTAACTGGTCCAGACATCTCAAGACGTTAACCTCGCAAAAAGCGGCAAGCGCAAGGAAGCGCAGTAACAGAGCACCCTGGCGGATGATGCAGTGTTGACGGCAAGAGCTCGCATGATGGTACACTTTGCCAGATGCTGGTATGTGGACGCTCCCTGCTCTGTGACATTATACCATATAACCCCCGTGGCATACCAACACCCTGGGGGGGAAGGGGGGGAGAGAGAGGGGAGGGGAGAGGGTACAAGAAGCTCCGTACGATAAATCCCTCGATAATCATATGACATACCATAGAGAATTGAATGCCACGGTCTCGATAAACTTTCTCGTGGAAGGTTGGAGGGAGGGGGGAAGAAAATGCTTCATTGGGAGTCCATGCCAGAGACTCTGCGTTCGAGATAGCAGGCCAATTTAGCTCTTCTTGATCCCATAGCGTTTTGTCCTCCCTCCAAGCCGCGAACCCATCGCAAGCCAGCAGAGGACTCGGGGAAAAAAACACGAAATCTATCTTGGCGTTTCCTTGTTTGTGCAGGGAGCATTCTTAACCCTCCGCGTGTCTTCATTAAAAGAAATCTCTGGCGCTCTGCATTGTTTGACTGGGAGGAAATTCATGGTTATTGCAGCGCGGGTTTGTTCTTTGTATTTTGTCTCGTTGTCTTTATTTTCTCAAGTTCACGGGTATCGATTGGGTCTTCGATATAATGTTGTTTCGGTAGAGCGTCCTGGAGAATTAGCCTCTTGGAAACCTCAGAAATCAGCTAAACTAGGCCACCCCGCTGCCAGGCGTACGAGCATTAGCGCAGTACCAAGGGACGAACATTAAAAATCGTTTGTTTGTCTTGATCAATCTGATATTATTATTATATAAGAGATTTCAAATACTGGAATGATCGTGATAATAAAATTTCCCCTTGATGTAGGCAGTGTTTATATGTGAGACATGTTTTCCGAGGAGTCTGGCAGGTCCATTGCGGAGTTGCGGTCACAGTGGAGTTGTGTCTAGCGGTGGGTGAGGAAGTGACGCTCCGTGCTCTGGAAAACCGTGATTGAAAATATCCTAGTTGTGGATTTATGGTGTGTTGTGAGGAATATATATACCGTGGGGATTTTTATACGGCTTTGGATTAACACGTCTCCTGCATCCCTGAGGTGAGTGGTTGAGTACAGTTAATCCTTTTTGATTTAGTTCGTGTTTTTTTTTTTTGGTTAAGAGATGCTATGGGGGAAAAAGATGTGTGGTTTGTGTCTCCTTTTCGTTCCACTTTTGCTCCGGATGTCAAAGAAGGAGGTGGATAGGGACGATAGATTGATAAAGCATGGAAGGGGTAGAAAAACATGGACAATGGAAAATGGAGTTGAGATAGAATGAGGTTTTGAAAAGTTGTTTGTTGTAAGTCGCTACTCCGGTTCATACAACGGGCACGGGCGAAGCATACACAGGAGCTCAGACACACACACACACACNAATGAAAAGGTGTTCAATAAAAAAAGAAAGAAAGAAGAAGATCGGGCTCTGAATTCGCGCGGAAAATGCTTCTCTTTTTATCTTTCATTCTCTATAAATATGTGGCATGGTTATAAAAAAAAAAAAAAGTTAATAAAACCGGTGACAACTCGAATTCTGAAGGGATTTTTTAAAGGGCTGACTTCGAGATGCTGACTGGCACTGCTGACGGGCGGTGGAAGAGGGCGAATGAGCGAGAGAGTAAGAATACGGAGTGAGTAAGAAATAAATCTCAAGATGAAGAGAGGAGCGAATGAAGAAGAGAGAAAGGGAATCAATGAAGAATGGGAGGGAGGGAAGTTGGAAGAAGAAGTAAGAGGAAGAGGTGGAGGTGGAGGAGGAAGTGGAGGAAGAGGAGGAGGAGGAAGGAGGAAGAGGAGGAGAAGGAGGAATTGGAGGAGGGATATAAGAAATAGGAGCATGCAGACAAGACAAAAGAATAAAAAAGGAACAGGTAAGGAAGCGCGGAAGGGAAAGAGGGAGGGGGGGAGGTGCCAGAGAGACTGGGGGGGGGAGGGGTTAGGAAGCCAGCGCTGCCCCCATTCGCGGCCGCACCAAGCCGAACGTCCGAGTTTGTTTAATCCCCTCGCTCACCCCGGATCTTCGGAAGCTCCTTCGAGAGGGGTTGAGGCTCCTGGCCCTCTATCTCGCTCCTCGTCGCCTCTCCCTCCCCTCTCCACTCCCTCTCCACTCCCCACCCCCTCTAGCTGGCCAGCGCGGTCAAACACCCTGGTCTCTATTGCTGCTATCCAAACCGCAGAGCCGGCGACTGATAGCGCGGGACTCTTTCTCTCCCTCCTCCTCTTCTCCTATCTTCCTTTCTCTCCTCTTTTCTTCCTCATCTCCTTTCTCCTCTTTCTTTCTCTCCTCTCCTCTTTTTTCCTTTTCTCCTTCTCTTCTCTTCTCTCCTCTTCTCTCCCTTTCTCTTCTCTCTTCTCTTCTCTTCTCTCTTATATCCTCTCCTCTCTCCTCTCCTCTTCTCCTCCTTTATTCTCTTCTCTTCTCTCTTCCCCTTTCCTCTCCTATCTTCCAATAAACCCTCCCTTCCCCCTCCTTGCTCTTCCCTTACTTATCCTCGCCTGCCCCTTCCCAACACACTCTTTGTTCCCGTCCTAACATTTCCCTTCCTTTCCCTCCCCTCTCATCCACTCTCCACACCTCTCCACGTCACTCCAGTCCAATCCACTACCCTCCCACCCTCCCTTCCACTCCAACTCCACTTTTCCTTCCTCTCCTCTCCCTCCCCTCTCATCCTCTCCAACCTCCCTCCACTCCACTTCCTTCCCTCCCTCCCACTCCTCCTCTCCTCCCTCCTCCCTCTCCTCTCACTCTCCCTCTCCTCCCCTCTCCTCCCTCCCCTACCCGCCCCATCCCACCCCCACCCCCCATTCACCTTGCCGTCTGCCATGGATTCAAATAGTCTCGGACGCCTCTGCCGGGATCACACGCATCAGCATCCCATGAGAACCCAGATTCATCTCCCGAGGGATGCCTCGAACTCCCGGCCGCCGTATTCTTTCTTATTCTCTCGGGCAGAAAAAAGCAGGGAGGAGAGAGGGAGAGAGATGGGAAGGAAAGGAAGGGATATGGGAAGGAAGGAAGGGATCGAGAGGGACGGAGAGAAGGAAAAGACAAAAGTAAGACAAATAAAGAAATCACGAGAGAGAGAGAGAGAGAGAGAGAAAAAAAAAGAGAGAAAGGTAGTATATCCAGGACATCCACACTTTCAAGGCACCTGCTTAACGAGTACGAGAGGAGGAACTGCTACACACCAACTCCAGTAAAAAAAAAAAAAAAAAAAAAAAAAAAAAAAAAAAAAAAAAAAAAAAAAAAAAATAGCGAGAGAAAACAGTCCAAGAAAGAGATAATGCACAGCTCACAAGACCCCCCTCCCCATCCCCCCTCCCCCCGGTGCGAGTGTGAATCGACGAAGATCCCCAAACTCGCTCCGTCGCGGCTGGAGTAGTACGCCCGCGAGTGCGAGGGCGAGAGGAGGGGCGCCATTACAGCTTCAAGATAAGAAGAGGAGGACCCAAGAAGGGCCATTAGGAGCCCCGCAATTAGAGTCCGAGATGATGGACAGCTGACACACAATCCAGCGCGGTTGATAAGGGTCGGGCGGGCGAGGACGGACCCGCTTGGCGCATGGCAGGGCAGACAGACAGACACTGACAGACACTTTGGCGCAGATGCACTGACTGACTGACAGATTCACACACACACACACACACACACAACACACACACACCACACACACACAACACACCACAACGCACACACAGAAACACACACACACACACACACAAATACAACCAAACACGAAACAAACCAGGACACAAACGCATGCACACGACCCTCCCTCCTCCTCCTCCCCACAGCCACTCCCCCCCTCCTCCTCCTCCCCCCCCTCCTCCCTCTCCCCAACACACTCCTACTCCCGGTCGCGTCTGGCCAGGGAGCGAAGGGGCCTCGGGTGGATTACAAGAGACATAATTAACAAGATTTCTCCTTGACATCATCTCTCCCTTCTTGACCTCCTCCTCCTCCTCCTCCTCCTCCTCCTCCTCCTCCTCCTCCTTCCTCCTCTCCTCCTCTCCCCTCCTCCTCCTTCTCCCCTCTCCTCCTTCTCCCCCTCCTCCTTCCCCCCTCTCCTCCTCCTCCCTCCTCTCTCTCCTCCTCCTCCTCTCCTCCTCTCCTCCTCTCCTCTACTCCCCCATGCCCCTCATCCATCCTCTACTCCAATCCTCCTCCTTGAGGGCTATAATGATACTGTTGGACTACAAAAGTTCTCTTATCCTCACGGCTACTATCGCTAGGTGCGGTTAATTAATGCCATCTGTCACTACAGCTTCTGTTATTGTTATTATTACTACTACTACTACTATTACCCACCGTTTCCACCATGAATACAACAATAACCACCAAACTTTTACTACCACAATCCCTCCTACCACCCATTACCCTCCCATCCCCATGACCCATGACCCATGCCCCCCCTCCCCTCCAGCATCTACCTCTCATTCCCATGCCCTCTTACCCCCCCCTCCCCTCCAGCACCTACCCATGAGAGATTCTTGCACACATTTTCATTACGTCGCCGAGAGGTCCTGTCGCCTCGGGAAACACTCGAGCGCCGTGGGAGAGAGGGAGACGGAGAGGAGAAAGAGAGAAAAAAAAGGAGAAAGGGAGAGAGGGAAGGGGGAGGGAGAGAGGGAAGGGGGAGGGAGAGAGGAAAGGAGAGAGAGAGAGAGAAAGGAGAAAGGGGGGAGGGAGAGAGGGAAGGAGTGGGAGGGAGAGAGGAAGGGGGGAAGGAGTGGGAGGGAGAGAGGGAAGGGGGGAGGGAGTGGGAGGGAGAGAGGAAAGGGGGAGGGAGTGGGAGGAGAGAGGGGAAGGGGGAGGGAGAGAGGGAGAGGAGATAAATAGATAGATAAGAGAGAAAGAGAGAGAGATAAAGGGGGGCATGACTGGAGAAGTGGGAGTATGAGAAAAAAAATGAGAAGGGGGAAAAAGATGGAGAGGGAGACGGCAAGGCGAGAGGAAAAGAGGGGAAAGAAAGGCAGAGACAGGAATATGTCTGTCTGTCTGTCAGTCTGTATGTCCCTCTCTCCCTCCCTCACACACACACAAACGAAATTAAAAAAAAAAACGTGAAAATAAGGGAGAAAGAGATAAAATAGGTAACATAAAATAATCTCCAATTTCACCCAATCTGCTGGCACAAGGCGGGGCTAAAAATGAAATCGGCAGAGATAGAGATAACCATGTGAGAGTCAAGCGGCCGAGGGAGGAGGACGAGGATGAGACTCAAGATGCGAAAGGGGGATTAGGATGAGGCTAGGAAGATGTGGGCTAGGATGGGGGTCCGGGGCGTGGGTGAAGATGACGACGATGAAGAAAAAAAAAAGATGGAAATGAACATAGGAGGAAGGATTTCTCCCCTCTTCTCATTTCTCCTTCTCAAATGCTTTCTTTTTTTGTTTCTACTACTCTTTTTTTCTCCGTCTCTTCTCCCCCTCTCTCTTCCTCCTTTTCCTTTCTCCCTCTGTCTCCTCGAGCTGCTCTCCTCGCTTTTTCTCCCTCTTCCCGTCTCTCCCC
>NW_020869833.1:894259-906759 GCF_003789085.1 Penaeus vannamei | reverse complement strand
ATAGAGAAAAAACAATAAATGGAAAAAATATGACTAACGATGATAATATCGAGAGAGAGAGAGAGAGAGAGAGAGAGAGAGAGAGAGAGAGAGAGAGAGAGAGAGAGAGAGAGGAGAGAGAGGAGAGAGAGAGAGAGAGAGAGAGAGAGAGAGAGAGAGAGAGAGAGAGAGAGAGAGAGAGAGAGAGAGAGAGAGAGAGAGAGAGAGAGAGAGAGAGAGAGAGAGAGAGAGAGAGAGAGAGAGAGAGAGAGAGAGAGAGAGAGAGAGAGAGAGAGAGAGAGAGAAGAGAGAGAGAGAGAAGAGAGAGAGAGAGAGAGAGAGAGAGAGAGAGAGAGAGAGAGAGAGAGAGAAGAGAGAGAGAGAGAGAGAGAGAGAGAGAGAGAGAGAGAGAGAGAGAGAGAGAGAGAGAGAGAGAGAGAGAGAGAGAGAGAGAGAGAGAGAAGAAGAGCAGAAGAGTTAGGAAGAAACAAACAAACAAACAACAACAACAACAAACGAAAACAAACAAACAAACACATAGATCCAAACCCAAGAAAACAAGCAAATTAGATCGACACCCAGAGAGTGCGAAGGAAGGCTCCAGCGGCCAAGACGAAGGCGCAGGGGCGAGCTCTTCACTCCAGAAGGCGTGGCGTTTCCTTACAAGAACGCCGGCGGTTTCCCTAAGGCAAGCAAGGACGAGGCAGGAGAATGGTCGGAAGCCTGAGTTTAATGGCGTGAAATTACGGCCGCGCGGTTCCTTGGTCTCCCTCCCTCCTTCCCCTCCCCTCCTACCTCTCCCTCCCCTCCTGCTCTCCCTCCTTCCTTCCCTTAACCTCTCCTTCCTATTCCCTACCTCTCTCCTTCCTCCCTTAACCTCTCCTTCCCCTTCCCTATCCTCTCCCCTTCCTCCTCCCCTCCTTCCCTACCTCTCTCCTCCCTTTCCCTCCCTCCCCCTAAAGCTCTCTACTTCTCTCTCCCTACTTCTCCTCTTTCCTCTCTTTCTCCCTACCTCTTTCCCTCCTCCCTCTCTCCTCCCCTTCCCTCCTTCCCTACATCTCCTCTCTATCTCTCTCCCTCCCTACCTTCCTATCTGTGTCCCTACCTCTCTCTCTCTCCCTCTCTCCTTCCCTACTTCCCTCCCTACCTCCCTCCCTCCTTTACCCTGCCCTCCCTCTCCTGCCTTTCATCTCATCCTCTCTGTGTGTTACTGTTCTTGTTATTCTTGTTGTCGTTGTTGTTCTCCTTTTGTTTCGTCGTCTTGTTCTTCTCATTTTTTTCTTTTCTCTTTCTTTTGTTTGTCTATCCACTCGAAATCTTTTCTTCCCTTCATCTTCTTCTCCTCCTCCTCCACTTTCTCCTCTTCCTTTTCCTCTACTTTCTCCTCTTCCTCTTCCTCTTTATCCACCTCCACTTATTCTTCTTCTTCCTCCTTCTTTTCCACCTCCGCTTCTTCTTCTTCTTCCTCCTTCATCTTCTCCACCATATTCATTATTATGTCCTTTATCCCCCTCTTTCTCTCTTCCCGTCCGGTTCCTAAACCTTGAGGTCACCAAATCCATCATTTTTCTGTCATGTTTTCATCGCCAATTTTCTCCCGATTTTCCCTTCTGAATCCTGTGTTTTCTGCTTGATTTAACTTCCTTTCTTATTCAAATGCTGTTTTGTCTATTTTTAACTCGGGAGCGTGTTCTCTGTCTTTCTCTTTACATTATTTTCTTGTTCTTTCCTTCTAAGATTTTCTGGCAAATAATCGTACTCTGTGTGTGTGCGTGCTTGTCTGTCTGTCTGTTTGTCTGTCTGTCTCTCCCTGCTTCCCTCTCTCCCTCTTTCCCTCACTCCCCCCTAACTCTCTGTCTTCCTGCCTTCCTCTTTCCTTATAAGGAACTTGGTAAATGGATTAACTGTATTAATCAATTACTCACACACTGTCTCTCTCCTCTCTCCTCTCTCCCCCTCTCTCTCTCTCTCTCTATTTCTTTACAAGTACCAAATAACACACTCTCACCATATCCTGTCTCTTTTTTATTCTCATTTTTTTTTCCTTTTTTCGTCCGCCTTCCCCCTCCAGTAAGGAACCCTCGGCCCGTGTCTGCTCGTTATTACAGAGTTCTCGAGGTCCGCGCCTTCACCCCCCCCCACCAACACCACTCTCCCCCTTCCCCCTTCCCCTTCCCCCTCCCCCCTTACCACAGCCCCCCCCCCCCTCCTCTTCTCATGCCTCATCCGGAGAAACACCTCCAGGTATCGCTTAATCATAGGAGGGTTTCTTCCTCTCGGCCTCTCTCTCTCACTGTCTCTTTCTCTCTCTCTCTCTCTCTCTCTCTCTCTCTCTCTCTCTCTCTCTCTCTTCTCTCTCTCTCTCTCTCTCTCTCTCTCTCTCTCTCTCTCTCTTGTTTCTTGTTTCGGTTGTTTTGTCTCTTTTTATAGTTTTTTTTTTATTATGTTTTGGATTTTCTGTTCTCTTGGCTTGTCTTCCCTTCTCGAGATCCCGTTTTCTTCATTTCTCTCTTCCCTTATCCTCCACCCTTCTTCGTTTTCTGCCTTTCTCTCTCTCGCAGCCTTATCTCATTTTCCCTTTCTTTCCCCCTCTCTTCCATCATTTCTCCCAACTATTTTCGTTCCCTTTCTTCCAATCCTCTCTCCCTCCTTCTCTACCACTCTTTCTCCCTCCTTCTCACCCACCCCTTTCTCCTATCCTCTCTCCCTTCTTCTCTCCTACTCTTTTTCCATGTTTCTTTCCCACCTTCTCTTTCTCATCCTCTCCCACCCTCTCTACCTCCTTCTCTCCCACCTTTCCCGAAAACCTTTCTTCCTCCTTCTCTTCCACCCTCTCTCATACCTCTCTTCCCTCCCTCCTTCTCACCCACCCTTTTCTCCCATCCTCTTTCCCTCCTCTCCTACTCTTACACCATCCTTCTTTTCCACCCTCTCTTTCTCCTCCTCTCCCACCCTCTCTCCCTCCTTCTCTCACACCTCTCCTCCCTCCCTCTCTGCCACCCTTCTTTCCCCCTCCCCTCTCCTCCCCCCTCCCCCGCTTCTCTCACGCCTCTCTTCCTCCCTTCTCCCCCTTCTTCACACGCCTCTCCTCCCTCCCTCTCTCCCACCCTTCTTTCCCCCTCCCTCCCCTCTCCTCCCCCCTCCCCCTTCTCTCACGCCTCTCCTCCCTCCCTCTCTCTCCCCCTTCCTCCCTCCCTCTCTATCTCCCCCTTCTCTCACGCCTCTCCTCCCTCCCTCTCTCCCCCCTTCTTTCCCCCTCCCTCCCTCCCTCCCCCTTCTTCACACCTCTCTCCCCCCCTTCTTTCCCCCTCTCTCCCTCCCCTCTCCTCCCCCTCCCCCCCTTCTCTCACGCCTCTCCTCCCTCCCTCTCTCCCACCCTTCTTTCCCCCCTCCCTCCCTCCCCCTTCTTCACACTCCTCCATCCACACCGAGTATTTACAATAACATGCGTCGCCTCAGCATAGCCAGCAAGGAAACGAAGGGGAGATAGATAGATAGATATATATATATACATATAGATAGATAGATAGATAGATAGATAGATAGATAGATAGATAGATAGATAGATAGATAGATAGATAGATACATTGATTGATTGATAGATAGATAGATAGATAGATAGATAGATAGATAGATAGATAGATAGATAGATAGATAGATAGATACATTGATTGATTGATAGATAGATAGATAAAATAGACAGATAGATAGCATGATATTAGCTATGCCACGGTGGCGAAGACAGAAGCAGCATAGTCGATGTCCCGTAATTGTGTTTTAAGAAAAGCGAGGAAGAGCGAAGGGATGGGAGAAAGTTGAGGAGAAGGAGAAAGAGAAGAAGAAGCGAGGAAGAGCGAAGCGAAGGGATGGGAGAAGAGGAGAAGGAGAAAGAGAAGAAGAAGGAGAGGAAGAAAGCGAGGAAGAGAGGAAGAGCGAAGAAATGGGAGAGAGTTGAGAAGAAGGATAAAAAGAAGAAGAAGAAGGAGAAGAAGAAAGCGAGGAAGAGCGAAGAGATGGGAGGGAGTTGAGAAGAAGGAGAAGAAGAAGAAGAAAGCGAGGAAGAGCGAGGAAATGGGAGAAAGTTGAGAAGAAGAAGAAGAAGAAGAAGGAGAGAAGTAAGCGAGGAAAACGAAGAGATGGGAGGGAGTGAGAAGAAGGAGAAGAAGAAAGCGAGGAAGAGCGAAGAAATGGGAGAAAGTTTGTTTAGCAGTGTTTGTTTAGCATAAACAAATGTGGTGTGATGTTGATGGCGAGCTTTTGTTGAGGGGGGCCGGGGGGGGGGGTCGTAGATAATTTGAAATCTCTTGGTATTGGGAAGGGGGGGGGGGTATGTGAGCTAGAGAATTCTTTAAGAATGGGAGAGACATTCGCAGAGACAAACGGAACACCGAATTTCCATATGAACAAAAGTGGCTTTGAATTTATTAGATTTTAAACAAAATTTTTGATAATGATCTATTAAAAATTTTGAGGCGAATATAAAAATAAGATGATGTACGCACGGAGAGAATTTAGAATGTATTGACCTATGGAAATATATGAATATCTAAACCCTTGCGAATTAATACTTAATAATGAGGTAAATCCATCAACATACAATATATCCATATTTGCTATTGTTGTGTCATTATAATACTGTTATCGACTATCAATAACATTAAAAGTTTTATGACCTGCACAAATCTATACTAATAAATAGATATAAACGATATTGTATATATGTCCATGAAAATTGACAATAGGAAAGCTGGTTTAAAAAGTTGAAATATGGACATGCATTAAAATGGATTAAAAAGGAACAAAATATGTGAAATTTCGTTCATGAAAGGGTAATGATGTGATGATGATTGTGATTGTGGCTTTGATTGTACAATTATGAATTAGTAATTATGAATTAGGTCTTGATGTTGGCAGTCAGAGTAATAATAATGACAAAGTCTTAGAAATATAAGAAGGGGTGATGATGATGACGATGAGGATGATGAGGATGATGATGGTGATGGTGATGCTCATGATGATGATGGTGATGATGATGATGATGGTGATGGTGATGCTCATGATGATGATGATGGTGATGATGATGATGATGTGATGTGATGATGATGATGATGATGGTGATGATGATGATGATTATGATGAGGATGATCAAAACCTTTGATAATGCGACTTATATTTCAGCGAACTAAACAACAACAACAACAACAAAAAGAACCAAATAGATAAATGAAAATATCAAGATACCAAAGTTTATACCAAACTCCCTTCCTTCTTATACCTAAACATCACACAAAGTCATCACACACAAAATCTTGTCGTTCTGTTTCACTATTTCCTCTTTATCCTATTCTTCTGGAACCTCAATAAGCGACTTAGAATTTCCTGTGATGTCTTGTGGACGATCTTTGAGCGGGCCGTTTCAAAATCCATTTTTAAACATATATATATTGTGCATATTTGTTTTTATTTTTATCTTTTATTCTCTCACTCTCTCTTTCTGACTGTCTTTCTGTCTCTGTCTGTCTCTCTGTCCCTCTCTCTCTCTCTCTCTTCCTCTCTCTGTCTCTCTCTCTCTCTCCTCCCTCCCCCTTTATCTCTCTCACTCTCCCCCCCCCCGTCTCTCTCTCTCTCTCTCTCTCTTCCTCTCTCTCTCACACTCTTCTCCCTCCCCCCTTTATCTCTCTCACTCTCTCTCTTCTCTCCCCCCACCCTATCTCTCTCTCTCTCTCTCTCTCTCTCTCTCTCTCTCTCTCTCTCTCTCTCTCTCCTCCCTCCCCATCCCCCTTATCTCTCTCTCTCTCTCTCTCACCTTTTTCTACCTGACGTGGCCAGTCCTTTTTAGCCGTGCGGACAGAGGCGGAGGGGGAGGGGTGGGGAGGAGAAGGGGGGTTGGTCGCCTCAGGGAAAGGGTCCTCATCTGTTTTTGTCTTTTGACGTCTTGAAGGTCTGCCACGCCCTCTTACAGACCTGCTGGTGGACCCTGCTTTTCTCCCCCCCCCTCCCTGCTTATCTCTGCTTTCCCTGCCGGCCTACAGTTTTCCCCTGCTTTCTTCTCCTGTTTTTTTGGTATGCTCTCTAAACTATGATTTTTTTTCCTGTTTTGCTGGTATCGATATAAACCCTGTTGTATTCTGCTCGTTTCTGCTTTTACCTCCTGCTGCTTTTTCATTTTCTTTGGTAATTTCTCTTCTTCTGGTTCCTGGTGTTCGCTGTTTTGTATTATTGAAATATTTGTATTTATTTATTTATTGTCCTTTCCTGCTAATTGTTGTTTTCCTCTCCTGTTGCTTCTTTCCTCTCTTTCTCAATTCCTGCTTCTTTCTGCTGGCCTTGCTTTCTGTGTTGGGTCACCTGCTCTACCTCTCGATCTCTGCTTCTTTCTGCTGAACTCTGCTTCCCATTTTGGTTCACCTGCTCGCCTGTTAGTCTCTGCTTTTGTCTGCTGAACTCTGCTTTCGTTGATGGTTCACCTGCTCCCCATACGCAATCCCTGCTTTTACCTACTTCCCCTATCAACCCCTACTTCTTTTTATTGGACCCTGAATTCTTCGTTGGATCACCTGCTCCCTCTATCGATCACTACTTCTTGGAATCGAAATTCTCCTTACGCTTCTAGGAATAGAGATTCTACCAAGACATTACCGTGTCTTGAGGTGGAGGGAAAAATCAGACACTTGACCGTATTCATTCTTGGACCTTTGAAAAAAAAATTGCTACTTCCTTCTGCTGAACTCTGCTTTTTCCGTTTCTCTCCATAGTAATCCCTGCCTTAGCCTTCCCCCCTTATCAATCCCTGCTTCTTTCTGCTGAACTCTGCTTTGTTCGAAGGTCCACCTGCTCTCTCTCTCTCTCTCTCTCTGTTGCTCTCTGCTATCCCCCTATCACTCCCTGCTGGACCCTGCCTTCCCTATTGTTTCACCTGCTCTCCCTACCATTCCCTACTTCCCTCTGCTGATCTCTGCTATCCCCTGCTTTTTTTTCTTTCCTTCCCGAACCTAGATATCTTGAAAATGAGGACAACGCCCCACGTGTTAAGCAAAAGCAATGTTATTCCCTATTCTCTCCCTCGCTCCCAACCTCAGGATAATGATAATAATGATAATAACCGCAGTGATATAAGGGTCTACACAGTCTCATGATATTTAATATACACACCTACGCGAGGGTCGGTAATGGCATGTTATCTTGGAAAAAAAAATTGATTTTTTTTTTGCGAGTGGAGAGAAAGGTAGAAGAAGAGGAAGAGGGAGAGGAAGAGGAAGAGGGAGAGAGAGGAGAGGAGAAGAGGAAGAAAGAGCGAAACAGGAACAAGAAGAGGAAGAGGAGGAAAAAGGAGAAGGAGAAAAAGTAAAAGACGGAGAATAAAAAAGGAAGGAGAAGAAGAAGTAGAAGTAGAGGAAGAAGAAGTAGTAGAAGAATAAGACAAATAAAGAGGAAAAGAAAAAAAGAAACAAAAAAATCACCAGAAAAGAAAAAAAGAAAAAAGAAAAAAGGTACCACAGGTGTGCGCCAGGATAATGTCAAGCATGCATAAAAAATAGTCCTGTTCATGCTCGATTATAGATTGCAGTGTGCACTAACGTACATGCCTGTGCTCGATATGGGACCCAAAGAGGAGATACTGAGAGATAAGTGGTTTCATCCTCTCTTGTGTGTGGAAAGGGAGGGTCGGGTGTTTGGCTGAGTTTGTGGAAAGGGGAATCAGCGCTGGTGGTAATGTGAGAAGAGGGAGATCAGCCTGACGGAGGAGCAAGGGAGGGAGGGAGGGAGAGCAGGGACGAGGGAGGGAGGGACGAGAGAGAGGAGAGAGAGAGAAGAGAGAGAGAGAGAGAAGAGAGAGAGAGAGAGAGTACAGAGAGAGATAGATAGATAGAGAGAGAGAGAGAGATACAGAGATAGAGATAGAGAGAGAGAGAGAGCAAAGAGAGATGAGAGAGAGAGAGAGAGAGAGAGAGAGAGAGAGAGAGAGAGATACAGAGACAGATAGATAGATAGAGAGAGAGAGAGAAAGACAAACACGAGCAAAAATAACAAAACCCAACCCTCATCCACCCCACATACAAAAACCGACCTTATTACAACCACAACCCCCCACAACCAGCAATCAGGCCAGCACTTGCAAGCTATTGATCTCGACACCTCAACGTTCACACCGGGACAAGAGCCTCCGAGTCGCTAGGAATTCCTCTTCTAATGATTCCTTTGGGCTAAAAGCGAAAAAAAAAAAAAAAAATGCAACCGGCAGGTACATGGGATATAAGAGGATGGAGATGTGTGTGTGTGTGTGTGTGTGTGTGTGTGTGTTGTGTGTGTGTGTGTGTGTGTGTGTGTGTGTGTGTGTGTGTGTGTGTGTGTGTGTGTGTGTGTGTGTTTGGAGTGGGTTGTTTCTGAGGTCTAATTGCTTGGTTCGGTTGTTTGTTTTTGAATCAAAATGGGCGGGCGTAAATATCTTAGTGTGGGTATTGTGTTGATTTTTTTCTGGTTGTTCGTTTGTTTATTTGTGTCTGTGTCTGTCTGTCTGTCTCTCTCTGTCTGTCTGTCTGTCTGTCTGTCTGTCTGTCTGTCTGTCTGTCTGTCTGTCTGTCTCTCTCTCTCTCTCTCTCTCTCTCTCTCTCTCTCTCTATATATATATATATATATATATATATATATAGATAGATAGATAGATAGATAGATATAGATATATAGATATATCACCTTCCATAGCTCCAACTCCTCTAACTTCCTTCTTTCCCACGCCGGAGCAAAGGAATAAAAAAAAAAAAAAAAGAAAGAAAGAAAGAAAAATAACACAGAGCCAGCCTTTGCAAAGTCTGCATTACGAGGCCGTGCGTGCTGCGGCCACAACGCCCAGGGCACTTCGGGGTCGGTATTGTGCTGGTACCGACGGTCTTCTTGTACCACGAAGGCCTCACCCGGGTACTGGCTCTTGGTACCTTACTGGGCGGCGAGGTACCGTGGCCTGGGTACCGGCAGCATCGGAGAGAAAGAATTACGTGCGTCAGGTCTAGCATAGAGAGTTTATAAAGCTGACATTGTTTTGTAATGGCGTTGCGTATTATCATTGTTGGAATACTGTAAGCGTACACCTCGAGGGCTCTGCGGAGGACCCAGGACGCCGAGCCTCCGTCGGGGTACGAGAAGGGACATAATTCTCGGGTAAATAATGCATCTGGGTACACTATCGTCCCGGAGGAATAAGAGACACCGCACACACACTTGTAGGTCATACAGAGGGCACGTTATTATCCTCGCGAGTCAGTGCTTAGCAGCAAACGCGGTGATAACTATATTCACTTAAGTTACCCCTGGCATCGCAGACTCCATTTTCTTCGGTAATGATGGTGCTTCACAGATCTGCATAGTTATTACCAACAAATGATTTTCTCTATGGTCACTGCAAAGAAGGATTGGGGAGAACACTTCACCCTGCTATTACTGAAGCATAGGCAATCTTGCTGCGATTATTAACATACAGAACAGGATGCATTATCCCGCTTAAAAGGGAAGAAAATAGAACAAAAACAATTTTTAGAACCGCTGGCAACTCACCTTACGAGCCTATAAAATCCCTGTGAAAAACGAGAAAACATCACATGTCGCGGACTGTAAAGGAGACGACAAAGCATAAGAAAACCGTAAAAAGGAGACAGAAAAAAAGAGTAAGTAATTATATCAAAGAATAGAAAAGTAAAAAGTATAATAAATTAAAAAACTAATAAAAAGAAAAAAAAATCTACACCCACAAGAATGCACTACAACCCTAATTACCAAGCCATTCCAGGTGCCTCGGCTACTCAGGGTGACACTAATTACCTGGTAACGGAGGTCATTACCACTGCCGGCCATCTCAGACTCCACGGACTGACACACACACACCCCGCCGTCGCCCAGGACACCGCCGTACCCTGGGGGCGTCCGCAGGGTTGGTGCGGAGAACTTGAAGAACTTAATTACGGATAGAACGCTGGCCGGGTCCCCTTCCCTTTCTTATGGTAATGTTGCCTGGTTGGGATGTCTGTCAGTCGGGCCTGTCTTGTCTTGTCTGTCTGTTGGGGAAGGAGGGGAGGGAGGGGGGAGGGGAGAGGATGTATGTCTCGGGTAGGGGAGGGGAGGGAGGATGTATGTCTGGGGGGAGGGGAGGGGATGTATGTCTGGGGGGTGTACCTGTCTGTTTGGTAGGGAGGGGGGGAGAAGGGGTGGGGGGTGGGGTGTACTTGTTTGTCTGCTTGGATTAGGGGTGAAGGGGATGTGGGGGGGGGGGTACCTGTCTGTCTACTGGGAAAAGGGGGGGAGGGGGGGTGGGGGTCGGATGTACCTGTCTGTCTGTCCTGAGATTGGGCGTCTCCGTCTGTCCCTCTGGCTCTCTCGGTTCCGGGATCGCTCGGCTGTGTCTGTCTGTCTGTCTTGCCTGTCTGTCTAGCGAGAAGAGCTTAATGAAGGGTATTTACCTGTCTTCTCGTATCCGGTGGGCCCTCTCTCTCTCTCTCTCTCTCTCTCTCTCTCTCTCTCTCTCTCTCTCTCTCTCTCTCTCTCTCTCTCTCTCTCTCTCTCTCTCTCTCTCTCTTCTCTCTCTCTCTCTCTCTCTCTCTCTCTCTCTCTCTCTCTCTCTCTCCTCTCTCTCTCTCTCTCTCTCTCTCTGCTCTCCCTCTCTGTCTGAGTGGATAGAAAATAGAAGAGGAAGAGGAAGAGGGAGACAGGAAGAGGAGAGAGGAGGAAGAGGGAGAGGAAGAGGAAGAGGGAGAGGTATATAAGGGCGTAGAACTCTCACTTATTACTCAAAAGCTCTGCAGAATGTTTGGTTACTAATTCGACCTGACTGCTTAGTAAAGAGGCTCTGTAATTTTCCTGTCTATGTATTTTTTTTTCTCGAAGATTTACCAGGACTGGGGATGGGGGTGGGGGGCGGGGGTGTCCGGACGGCTAAGCGTTCGGGGAAATAACTAATGTGCACATACAGGAACGTGCTAAATTGATTTCTGAGTGTGGTGGGTTTCTTGAAAAAAAAGAAAATAAAGAAAAATAATTTGCATGTTGTCTTAATTGCTATGTTTTTTTTCTCTCTTTTTATATGTTTCTATTGCGATCCATATCATAATGCCTGAAACATTTACGTTTAAACGTGTATGTAAACCTTAGAAACATATTTCCTTCATTCCAGTACAGCAAAGAACAAAATCTCTTGACAGCAATTACTTAAAACACCTTTAATGCAAAGTGAAGGCCATCGTCTATTAAACACAAGTCATTAGTTCCTTACCAAACAACCCTTAACCTGCATGTGACATCGTATGACCTACCATGTACACAGTCGCCCCTGCATTGACCTAGGATACAAATTCTTTCGACCTCTCTGTCTCCCATGCAAGCACTTCTGCCTGTTTAACTCCCAGGCACTCCTGCCTTGCATGACAATCAAGACAGGTTCCTCTGAGCTCTACTTGCATATCCGAGAGCACCTTTCTAGCCTGTCTTTCTGCAGGACGAGCTGGCTTTTAGAGTGACTGCTCGACGCACGCCGACCTGCCCTCTCAAGTTGATGTTGTCGTATGTTAAAGCATGAGTTCTAAAATGCTTTAAAGCACGGGGATCATGTCAAGATAGAGTGAAGTGTGGGGTGGGAGAGGGTGGGGTATGTGGTGACGTCAAGGAATATATATGTATATATTTTTTTCCCTGTGAATTAAAAAAGAAGAAAATAGTCTTTGTAAGGGTATTGATATATCTAAGAGTGTTGTGTTGTGCTTGGTTTCGAAAAGTCTTGGGTATTTTAAATTCTTTTCATTTGTTCATTGACTGTAATTTTGTTTTAAAATTCATCTGCGTTGCATTTTAATGGAATAATTAGTTTATCGATTAGTCAGTGTAATTTGACACAGCTGTTGAATACACATACATATATTTGTGTCTCTATCTATCCATCTGTTTCTCTACCTACATATCTATCAATCCATCTGTCTGTCTGTCTGTCTCTCTATCTATCTATCTATCTACCACCTACTCTATCTACGCACCTATCTATCCATGTATCTATCCATCTATTAACCCATACATGACAACCACATATACAGCAAAAATCTCTAGGCTACCCCCCCCCCCCCCAACCCCACCGCCAACCCCCCAAAACAAACAAACACACACGCACGCACACAACGATAAATGCAAATAAAAACACAGACCGTTCCTAAGTGAGTTTCCAAACAGATGTCGACCTCTACAGGTGTGGAAACTACTCGTGTCCTGTGGCTGTGGTCAGAAAATGAGTGATAATGAGGGTGGTAGGGCGGGAGGTGGATAAAGAGGGGAGTGGGAGGGGAGGGGAGGTGGATAAAGAGGGAAGGGGAGGGGAGGGGGAGGTGTTGACGGTGAGGGGGGAAGGGGGAGGGAAGGGAAAGGAGGAGGAGGGAAGAGAGGAAGGGAGAGAGGGGGGAGGGGGATATAGGGAGGAGAGGAAAGTGGGGAAGGGAGTGGGAGAGGGAAGAGGGGAAGGGGGGGGGAGGAAGCGAGGACCAATGGATGGGAAA
>NW_020869833.1:884212-887205 GCF_003789085.1 Penaeus vannamei | reverse complement strand
TAAAGGGAGACAATAAGAAGCGAAGAGCGTTGTGTGTTTGCAGACAACCTTCCCGCTCTGCAATGCGAAGTTCTCTCACACACGAGCGAAGAGGACACACAACCCACGTCACACACGTCACACTCCGCCTGCATGGACGACAAAATCCCCCGCCGTGACACGCTCATTTGCATAATATATAGAGAGACTTACGTGGCACAGAACTGAATATCCACGCCCGTGTACACGCATACATGCACTCTTCACATGTTCACACGCGAATACATCCATATCTATACCCATTCACACATGTATACATCCATATAATACACATTTCATATACATACAAACGCACATACATCATACAGGCACACATATACATACATACATAAATATAAGCCTACATATCTAACTTGCTAGATTATAAATAAATATATTTCTTTTTTTTATTTCCCTTTATTCTTTTTATTATCTATTTTCATATTTTCCATTTTTTTTTTTTTTTTTGCAATATCACTTAAATAAAACATTTTACTTTTATATAATACATATTGTTTAGAAGCTGTTCTCGGCTTACTTGCCCACCACCAATTTCTACAGTATTTCCAACAAGAAAATGGCAAAAATAACATAAAATAACACAAATAATAATAATATCAATCATAATACGAGAGGAAGAGAGAGAGAGAGAGAGAGAGAGAGAGAAGAGAGAGAGAGGAGGAGAAGAGAGAGAGAAGAGAGAGAGAGAGAGAGAGAGAGAGAGTGAGAGAGAGGAGAGAGAGAGAGAGAGAGAGGAAGAGAGAGAGAGAGAGAGAGAAAGAAAGAAAAGAAAGAAAGAAAAGAAAGAAAGAAAAGAAAGAAAGAAAGAAAGAAAGAAAGAAAGAAGAAAGAAAGAAAGAAGAGAGAGAGAGAGAAAGAAAGAAAGAAAAGAAAAGAAAGAAAGAAGGAAAGAAAAGAAAGAAAGAAAAAGAAAATCGGAGAGAGAAAGAGAGAGAGAATGAAAGGAATGAAGAGAGAGAGAGAGAAGCGACCGTGCATCTGTCATCGTTGAGACAGACACACGGCCCACTCAAGGACAGGTTCAAGGCCGTAATAAAGAAGGAAAGAAAAGGAAGAAAAAAAAACATCGTTTACACAAGGTCGCGCGCTTTTGTTGAGGCCAGTAAGGGGGAGGGGGAGGGGGAGGGGTAGAAAGGGGGGGAAGAGGGAAGGGGAAGAAAGAGGGGGAGGGGGAGAGTGAAGGGGACAGCAGAAAAGTGAGTTGAGGGGGAGAGAGAAAGGGAGGGAAGGAAGATGGGAGAGGAGGAGGAGAGGGAGGGGGCGGGAGGAGGATGGGAAGAAGAAAGAGAGGAAGTGAGTGAGAGAAAGGGGAAGGAGAGACCGGAGGAAGAAGTGAAGGGGGGGGTAGGTTGTCGGAAAAGGAGAAGGAAAAGCGAAAAAAGAGGCAAAGGAAGAGGGAAGGGGAAGGCAAAGACCGAATGGGAGAAAAAGAGCGCAAGGAAGAGGGAGATGAGGAAGGAAACACGCAATGGAAGAGGGAGAGGGGAAAAAGGGAAAGAGGGAAGAGAAAGGCGGAATGGGAGAGAAAGGGAAAATGAGAGGAAGAAAGAAGGAGGAGGAAAGAGGAGGGAGAACGGGGAGACTAGTGTCCAGTGACCAACGAGTTTTTCTTGTTTTTGTTTTTGTTTTCTACTTCTTCAGGAAACGAGATTCCAGCCGCCAAATTTAGAGCTATAAGACAATGTAAAAAAACAAACTAGAAAATGGAGAAAACGAACCAGAAATAAAGGGAAAAAGACGATGAGTAAAACATACAAGAATTCAATAAAACGGAGAAAGAAATAATAAAATAATAAAAAAAGAAAGGAGAAAATCAATAACGGAGAAAGACGATTATAACAAACAAGAACAGGAGAGCGGAGAAGGAAAATAAATGAAACAAAAATAAAGCCGGGAACAAAGACGACTCGGAAAGCGAACCGAAGCCGCCGACTCGCCCACCAAAAGCTGTCACGGGAGAGACAAACAACCCCCCTTCCCCCTCCCCCACCCCTCCAACTCCGACCCATCCCCAACATTCTGCCCTCCCCCCTCACCCCTACCCCAACCCCTCTCCCACTAACCTTTCCCTCCTCCATCACAACCTTCCCTCAACACCCCTAGCCCTTCATCCCATCCCCTCCCTCTATCCATCTCAACATCCTACCCACTAACCCCCATCCCCTCTCCCCTAAAACCCCTCCCTCTACCCACCCAAACACCCTACCCCCTAACCCCCCCTACACACCCAACCCCAAACCCCTCCCTCTACCCACCCACCCCACCCCACCCAACCCAACCCCTCTCCCCAAACCCCCCACCTCCCATTATCCACCACCCTCCTCTTATCCCCCTAACCCCCCCATCCCATCCCCTCCCCAACCCCGCACCCAAATCTAAAAATAAGAAGGAAAAAGCAGTTTAATAATCTGGGCAAATAAAGCTTCCAGACCCGGCCCCGGTGTCACGACCTCCGGGCTAAAAGGGCGCACGAACAAGGGCGGCGAAGAAAGGGAGAGGGAGAGGTGGCAGTCATAAGCAAGAGAGGGAGGAAGGAGAGACAAGAGGAGGGAGGAGGAGGAGGGGGAGAAGGAGAGGGAAGAAGGCAGGGAGGAGGGAGAGGGAAGAAGGGAGGGCGGGAAGGAGGGGAAGGAAGAGGGAGAAGGAAGGCGGAAGGAGGGAGGAGAAGGGAGGAGCGGGAAGGAGGGAGAAGGAGAGGGAGAAGGAGAGGGAGTGTGGGAGTGGGAGTGGGAGTGGGAGAGGGAGAGGGAGAGGGAGAGAGAGAGAGGGAGGGAAGAGAGAGAGAGAGAGAGAAGAGAGAGAGAGAGAAGAGAGAGAGAGAGAGAGAGAGAGAGAGAGAGAGAGAGAGAGAGAGAGAGAGAGAGAGAGAGAGAGAGAGAGAGAGAGAGAAGACAGACATAAAGGAGAAGGAAGGCGTAGGAAAGAAAAAAAAATGAAGAGGAGGACACATGGGA
>NW_020869833.1:866712-881712 GCF_003789085.1 Penaeus vannamei | reverse complement strand
CGACAAAGAAACTAAAAAACAAGACTAAAAAAAGAAAAGAAAAGAAAAAAAACTGAAGCAAGTAACAAAGACACAACCGAGAAACTAAACAAAAATATATAAAAAGTAGCAAAAAAACTAAACCAAATAACAAAGACACAAAGACACTAAGACAAAAATAATAAAACAAACAAAAAATAAGCCAACAAAGATATCTCTGCAGCAAGTAACAAAGACACGACAAAGAAACTAAATTAACAAATAATAATAATAAATAAAAAATACACAAAGGAACTAAGACAAAAAACAATAAAACAAACAAACAAAAAATAACCCAACAAAAGAACCCCTTTAGCAAGTAACAAAGACACAACAGAGAAACTAAATTAAATAAATATAGAATAAAAAAATATATAATAAAAATAAATAAATAAAAAACAATACGTACACCAAGGAACTAAGACATAAAAACAAACAAACAAACAAACAAAAAATAAGCCAACAAAAGAACCCCTGCAGCCAGTAACAAAGACACGACAAAGAAACTAAATAAAAAAATAAAGAATAAAAATACACAAAAGAACTAAGAAAAAACAATAAAACAAACAAACAAACACAAAAATAAGCCAACAAAAGAACCCCTGCAGCCAGTAACAAAGACACGACAAAGCAAGCCGGCACAAGAACCAACAGTTACACACCTCGCGTCTACTAATCAGCTGAACACGCAATACCTCGCAGTTCTGAGAAAGAGGAGAGAGGGGAAAGGAGGTAAAGGGAAGGAGGAGGAGGAGGAAGAGGAAGAAAGGGGAGGAAGTAGGAGGAGGAGGAGGAAGAGGAAGAAAGGGAGGAAGGAGGAGGAAGAAGGGGAAGGGAGAGGAAGGGGAGGAGGGGGAGGGAGGAAAGAGTAAGAAGGAGGGAGGAAGTGGAGGAGGAGGAGGAGAGAGGAGGAAGGGGGAGGGAGGGGGGGGAAGGGGAAGAGGATGGGGAGGAAGGGGAAAGAGGAGGGGAGGAAGAGGCGAAGGGGGGGAGGAGGAGGAAAGTAAGAAAGAAAGAAAACAGATGGAAAAGAAGACATGAAAAAAGAGGAGGAAGAAGAAAACAGGAGGGAAGAAATAGGGCAAGGGAAAAAAGGAAGAAAAGAAGAAGAAAAAGAAGAGGAGGGAGAGAAAACGAAGAGGAAGAGAAAAAATATTAAAAAGAGGAAGAAGTAGACCAACAAAACCAACAACAACAAAGAAAAGAGAGAAAGAAGAACAGAGAAGGAATGCGAAGGAGGAAGCAGAAAGAAAAGCAAGCATATTGCATGAAGGAACCTCATTCATAAGCCTCTGTAATTAAACGCCTCAATCGATGACGAAAATGGCGATGACCGCAAACTCATCATGATAAGGATGATAATCCCAAAAATAACGATGATATGAGTAATGATGATAAAAAAAATGATAAGAACAAAGAAAAAAGCACCAAAACTATAAAAAGACAAAAAAATGAAGAAAAAACAAATTAAGCAAAATCACAATTCCGTAATAATAATACTAATAATATCAATAATCACGACCATTATCATCATCATCATCGTCAATGTCATCGTTAATATCATCATCAATATCATCGTCATCAACACCATCATCAATATCATCAGCATCATCACCACCTTCATCATCCATCATCATCACAAAAAAATAAACTCCAACACTACACCCACCATAAACCAAACCCCCCCCCTCTCTCTCCTTCCCTCCCTCCCTCCACCTCCTCCCCCTCTCCCCCACCTCCTCCCCATCTCTCCTCCCCTCTCCCCCCTCCCCCTCCCCCCTCCCTTCCCCTCTCTCCTCTTCCCCTCTCTCCTCTCCCCTCCCCCTCTCCTCTCCCCTCCCCTTCCCTCCTCCCCCCTCCCCTCCCTCCCGTCCCTCCCCCTTCCCCGCTCCTCTGAATAGGCGAATATTGACTCCATCCAAATCGAGTCGTGACCGCTTCCGCGTGTCGACTCGAGCAAGACGCCGCAGCCCTGCAACATCGAGCCGGGCCGCGGCCGAACACGTCACGGACATGTTTCTCCGAGCGCAGTGCATTTTCTTGGGTGACGCTACTTCTTGTTACTTTTGTTTATCGTCGCAACTATTTCTCGTTACTATCACTGTTATTTTGATTATCATTTTTATCATAATCTTTCATTGTCATATCACTGTTATTTTGATCTTTTTTTATCTTCATCTTCATTGTCATTTTGATCTTTATTATCTACGTAATTTTGATTAACACCGTCATCAATCATTACCATTTTAACAATTATCACTATCATTATCATAATCATTAATCATCATTAGCATCATAAATTCTATTCATCATCATCATAATTATTTGTGGTATATTTTTCTTTCTCCGTCTTCTGTTTTCTTTGATTATATCGCTTTCCTTATTCCCTTTTGCTTTTCTGCTTCTATTTCACTGAATCATTTATTCATTCATTTACACACGCACGCAAGCCAACTGCTGCAGAAAGCGCATTCATACCCTCCTCCCTCCTGCTTCACCCCCACCACAGACAGACCGACAGACAGACGTAAATATATACATACATACATACATACACATACATATACATATACATATATATACACACACACGCGCACACGCACACGCACACACACACAAACAAACACGCACAAACACTAATAAATCAAACACAAACACAATAATTCAAATGACCCAAAAAAAACAACAACAGCTAATAACCAAAACAATTAGCTAAACAGACGAATAAACAAAAGCGCCCACCGCCGCCCGCCCACACTCCTCCTCCTCCTCCTCCTTCTCACGCCGCCCTCGCTCTCCCTCGGATTAAAGACCCCCATTTTTCCGATGGATTCCCCAATTCTCCGATATCCCCCCCCCCCGATATTTTCTCAAACCCTCCCTTTTTTTATCAATATCCTCTCGGTCGGTGTCGTGTTTTCCTCTTTTTTTCTTCTTCTTTCTTCTTTCTTCTTCTTTCAAGTTCGGTGTCATGTTCGCTGTTTTAAGAAATGGATGACTAAATCGATTTTTTTCCCTCTCTTTTTCCGTCATTTTTTTTAATTCGTCTTGCCACTTTTTTGTGCGATTGACTTTTTTTTTTTTCTTTATATTTTTAAATTAATTCCTCTTTTTCTTTCTTTCTTTGGTCGTCGACGCATAATAAACGTAACGACAACAAACACAAACACACACACGATCGAACCCAGATCTCTCCTGCAAAAAAAGAAAGAAAGAAAGAAAAAAAAAAGTAAAAATAACACCCCTAAAACAACATACTAAACAAAAAACAAAAAAATAAAAAACAATAAACAATCCCATCAATACCGGCAAAAAATCAATAAAATAAACCCCTAAAACAACATACTAAACAAAAAACAATAAAAGAAAAAACAATAAACAACCCCAATCAATACCGGCGCCGCTACACCCGACACCGGCAGTAAGACATCGATCCCCCCACCCCCACCCCTCCAATCCACACCCAAAACCCTCCACCACCAACCCTCCCCTATCACCCCCCCCCCACTTCAACCAACCCCCCTAACCTCATATTAACACCCCCCTCCTCCGCCCCAACCCTCCTACCCCGTTATCAACCCCCAACCTTCTATCCAACCCTCCCCTATCAACCCCCCACCTAACCTCCTATCCACCCCACCCAAACCTACCCCATCAACCACCTACCCTCCCCCATCAACCCCCACCTCAACCAAACCCAACCTCTATCCAACTCCCCTCCACCCCAACCCTCCTACCTCCTCTATCATCCCCTACCTTAACCAACCCCAACCTTCTATCAACCCCAACCCCGCCCCCTTTGACCCCCTCCAACCCTACCCCCCACCAACCAACCCCACAACCTCCTATCCTACCCTCCATCCCCCCTCCCCACTCCAACCCCCCTTCCCCCCCACACCCCAACCAACCCCCCACTCGAAATATCGCAAACTTTTAGACCTAAAAAAGAAAAAAAAAATGATGGAAATCCTGTTAAATCTCAGCGGAATCTCGGGCGGTTGTGCTCGGGGCCTTCGAGGGGCGGCGCGAAGGGCGAGGGCGTGGGGGGAGAGGGAGAGGGGGAGAGGGAGAGGGAGAGGAGAGGGAGAGAGGGAAAGGGAGGATAGAGAGAGAAGAGGGAGGGAGACAGAGGGAGAGGGAGAGAGAGAGAGTGAGAAAGAGAAAGAGTGAGTAAGAATGATTGAGAGTGATTGAGAGTGTACGAGTGTGTGTGTCCGTGTCCGCGTGCACGTGCCTCCCACAAAACAACCCCCAACCCCCAACCCCCATCCCAGAAACCCTTCCCCGAACCCGCAACACCCGCCCCTCGACCCCTCGACCCCTGGACCCCCGGACCTTGAACCCGGCTTTCCCGCTGACCCACAGAGCCCGGCCAGGCCAATCAATCGCGTCGTCGCTCCTGGTCGCGGGGGAAAGTCTGCGGACGCCCCACGCCGCGTTCGAGTTGACGTCCCTCGGGCAGTTCTCCTGTCCTTTCTTGTTCCTTCTATTCTCGTCCTTTCTTTTGGGTGTGTTTCTCCTTTACATATTTCTTTCTCTTCTTATTTTCTTGCCCTTTTCTTGTGTGTATTTCTCCTTTATATACTTATTCCGTTTTCTTTCTTTTTCTTTTATATTTTTTTCTCTATTTCTTCTTTCTCTTCTATCTCTCTCTCCACTTCCATTTTCCTCTTCGTCTCCGTTTCATTTTTCCTCTATTTTTTTCTTTTCATTTTTCTCTCCTTCTCCTTTTACTTTCTCCTTCACCCTTCCCTTTCCTTTTGCCTCGCCCTTTTCCTCTTCATCTCTCCAAGTGTCAAATGATGTAATCAGAATAAAAAAAAAAAAAAATGAAGCTGATAATGCAAATGATATTCATATTCACATCAAGGAAAAACAACAGTAAATACACAAAATATACCACCAAAACAAAAAAAATCACAAAAAACAAAAACAAATAAACAAAAATAAATCAAAACAAAAAAATACCACCCAAGCAAAAACCTTCACAATCAAAAACAAAAACAAACAAAACTTCATAATCAAAAACAAACAAACAAAAATCAATAACCGAAAGCAAAAACATAAATAACAACAGTAAACACTATCAGGCAACCACCTATACTACGAACTCACAGTTGCGCAATAATTCTCTTTTAATGTAATTACTTTTTTGCGCGTCTGACTTCAAAAAGAAGATTCATAAGTTGGATCTTAATTAAGCCAAATGATCAAATGAAATGAGAGCCTCTGAGAACGCTAATATAGGAGAATGATATTAAAAGAAAAATATTAATCAGCTACGTGCACGTCACACCCATAAACAGTAATGGTAATAAAAATTAATTAATGAATAACAACAATAATAATAAAAAATAATAATAATGATCATAATGTGTATGTGTATGTGTGTGGGGGGGTGAAGGGATAAGAAGGGAAGGATAAAGGAAGGGAGAAGGGAACAGAGAAATGAAAGAGAAGGAAGAAAGGAAGAGGGGGAAAAGGAAGGAAGGAATGAGGAAGGGAGAAGGAAATTGAGGAAAGGAAGGAGAAAATGAGGAAGGCAAAGGGAATAGAGAAACGAAAGAGAAGGAGAAAAGGGAGGGGGAAAAAGGAAAGCAGGTAGTAAGGAAGGAGAAGGGAACAGAGGAAGCAAGAGGAGAAAGGGAGGAAAGAGGAGAAAGGGGAAAGAGGAGGAGAGAAAAGAAAGAGAGGAGAAAAAAGAATGAAAAAAGAGAGAAGGAAAGAAGAAAAGACATACGAAGGAAACAAAGAGAAAGAGAAAAAGAAAAGTAGAAAAAGAGAAGAATCCTAAAAGAACAGGAGGACGAATCCCAATCAACCCCCCACCCCTTCTTCTCCTCCCCCCCCCCTCCCCCCCCCCCACCCCCTAGGCAAACGGATCAAAAGAACCCCGCCATTAGGGCGCTGCAACAATAAGCCGCCCGCCCGAATTACAGCCGTTAACCCCGGTCTTCCCTTTCCTCCGATGACCCTAATCGTCATGGCGACTTGTCACGTGACGGAAGACTTCGTGTGCTTCTTGACTGGATTTTCTTATCGTCATACTCCCTTTCTCTTCTCCTTCTCTGTATGTCTGTCTGTCTCTCTCATTCTCATCCTCATTCACTCTTCCTGTAAATATATATATATATATATATGTGTGTGTGTGTGTGTGTGTGTTGTGTGCGGTGTTGTGTTGTGTGTGTTGTGTGTGTGTGTGTGTGCTTTGTGTGTGTGTTGTGTTGTGTGATGTGTGTGTGGTGTGTTGGTGAGTGAGTGACGTGATTCTGAACTGAAACAGTGACGAGACTGAGTAGTGAGTGAGAGGAGAGTAGAGACGTGATATGATTGATGAGAGTGAGTGAGTGACTGTGAGTGAGTGGATAATGAGAAGTGAGGTGTGAAGTGAGTGAGTGAGTGGTGAGTGAGTGAGGTGAGTGAGTGACACGTGAATGAGAGTGTGTGTGTGTTGCGTTATATCAATATAAATCTAAATATGGATATTGACATATACACAGGTACATATATATGCGTATAATTATATTAATCCACACACACACACCCCAGCATCATCAATCTCTCTCTCTCTCTCTCTCTCTCTCTCTCTCTCTCTCTCTCTCTCTCTCTCTCATCTCTCATCTACTCTCTCTCTAATATATATATTTATATTATATATATATATATATATCTATATATATAATATATATATTATACACCTATATACCTATATATACATAAAAAGATGAAAGCCACCGAGCAGCCGTCAGCTGACTAATCAGAAAAAAATGAAAATGATTATCATGACGTCACCGTCGTGTCATAAGAAAAAAGGTGTATATAAATCATGAAAGGTAGAAAAAAATGCACGCCATAATAAAAATTTAAAATACAACAAGGCATTCATCCTCTCTAATCTTTTTTCTCCTTTTTTTTTCATCTTTTCACTTGTTATATTTACTTACAAAGAGATGATGAGGCGCGGGGAAGAAGGGAGGGGAACAGAGAAGACATGGATGAGGGCAAAGCGAAGGAAGGAAGGAAGGAAAGTGGCGACCGAGGAGAGGCGCTAGGAAGAAAAGGAGACGAGACGCGTAGGCCGATCGAGAGCCGAGCTGGAGAAGAGAGTAGCGCCGAGAGTAGAGGAGAAGCGGAGACGGAGAGAGACGGTACGAGGAATGAACGAGAGGGGAGCGGAGTAAGAGACTGGATGAGAGCAGAGAAGAGAGAAAGAGAGAGAGAGAGAGATATTGTAGAAGAAGAGTGAGAGAAAGACGATGACGAATGATGAGAGAGAGAGAGAGAGATGCGCAGAGAGAAGTAGATCCGCACGGGATGTACGAGAGAGAATGAGCCAGCGCAGAGAGGAGGACGAAATGAAGTTAAGTGATCTATAGGCATCGATAATTTGAAGAATGGCAGAATAGAAGTAGTACTGATTGGAATGAATAAAAGGCGTTGGAGATGGAATAAAAGGGAATGGGATGAGAAGAGAGAGAGGAGGAGAGGAGAGGAGAGGAGAGGAGAAGGGAGTAGGAGATGGACCGAGAGGACGATGAGAGGGAGAAGGAGAGGAGAGGAGAGGAGGAGCAGAGAGCAGAGAGTCGAGAGATGGAGGACCGAGGAGGATGTGCAGAGCGAGGAGGAGCAGGACGAGGCTAGGCAGGAGGTGCGAGAAGAGGCAGAGGTAGAGGAGACGAGAGAGAGGCCAGCGGAGAGAGAGACGAGGAGGGTCAAGAAAAGAGGAGAGACGAGAAGAGCGCAAATGGAGAGTGAAGAGAGATGCAGCAGAGGAGAGAGAGCGACGAGATTTTTGAGAGAGAGAGAGCACAGAGCACGAGGAGAGCACAAGGAGAGCAAGAAGAGACTGATGCAGATCGAGACGGGGGTACTCGATGGTGTACGGGAGGCAGAAGAGAGAGGATAGAGAGTAGAGAGGAGGGAGGCAGGAGGCGGGGGAGTAGGGGAGCGAGAAAAAGCTGCATCCTCTATGTGAAGAGGGCGACTCAAAAATTCCTGAAGCTCCTCTCCAATTCTCGTTACCTGTCTCCGGGTTCTGATTTTATGACTCTCTTTCTGCCTGTCACTGTCATTATTATTATCATTTTTTTTTCTTTTTTGCCTTATTCATCATCATCGTTGTTGTGAACATCTACTCCGTCTTCCTCTATCCTTATTCCTGTCCTTGACCGCCGTCCTTTATCCAGGAGCGACCTGTCATCAGAAGACATAGTTATGACATGGGGGCAAGGTCATAGACCTAGGGGAGAAGGAGGAGGAGGAGAAGGAGAGAAGGCAAGCAAGAAAAGGGGAGAGAAGAAGGCCAAAGAAAGGGGGGAACGAAAAGGAGGGGATTAAGAGAGAGAAGAAGAAGAAGAAGAAGAGGAGGAAGAGAGAAGGAGAAGAAGAAGAAGGAGACGAGAGGAAGAAGAAGAAAGAGGTGGAGGAGAAGAAGAGGAGGAGAGAGGAGGAAAAGCATTAGGAGAGTGAGATATGGAGACTGAAAAATGGAGGTTAATGAAAGAGTCGCAGAAATAGACACGACCGCCCGCCCGCCCGCACTAATAATAAAAATTACCCTTACGTAATAAAAAAAAAAAAAAAAATATATATATATATATACCGTTACGCAGCAGCAGCAAAATAACACCCTTACGCCCTCAAATCATGCCCCTCCCCAACAGAACCAAGAATACCGCGCAACAAAACCATGCCCTTCCGTAATAAGAGAAATTTTAACGCCCTTGCCTTTCCTCAGACAAATAAATAAACAAACAAGAATTTTCTGAAGGTTGATCCTGGGCCAAAATACGCCAGGCCCTCATCACTTCGGCTTCTGAGACGGGCGGAAGGGGGGGGGGGGGGAAGAGACACCTGGCGCGCTAATAAGTCATAGGACACCTGGAGACACGGCGTCTGCCTTGCTTTCGCCAACCTCCTCCTCCCTCCGTCCCTCCTCCCTATACATTCCTCCCTCCTCCTCCTCCTCCATTTCATCTTCCTTCCTCCTCCTTCCCTCCTCCTCCATTCCCCCCTTCTCCTCCACTTCCTCTTCCTTCCTCCCTCCTCCCCCTCCCCCTCCCGCCTCCTCCTTCTTCTCCTCCTCCTCTTCCCACTTCCTCCCTCCTACTCCTCCATCTCTTCCTTCCTCCTCCTCCTCCTCCTCTTTCTCCCTCCTCCCTACAAATTCCTCCTTCCTCCTTCCTCAATCCTCCTTCTTCCCTCCTCCCTCCTTCAAACGTCGTCTCTTCGACCTTACGCTCGCTCTCTCCTTTGATGTTTTTGTCGGAATATTAAGACTGATTGCGTTTCGTTCTTTCCCTTTATCTATTTTTTTCTTTTTTTCTTCACAACGGTTTTGTTCATTTTTTTTCTTTTTTCTTCATTTTTGCCGTTCAATTTGTCCGTCTGTTAGTCTGCCTACCTGCGTGCTTGCTTGTGTGCCTGCCTGCTCGTCTGTCTGCCTGTTCGTCTGTCTGGCTGCATGCCTTCCTGCTTGCCTGCCTGCCTGCCTGCCTGCCTGTGTCTGTCTGTTCTGCCTGCCTGCCTACTGCCTGCCTTCCCGCCACTAAACCACACACAACAACCAAAAAAAAAAAAATAAAATAAAAACAAAACCAAGAAAACAACCCCAAAAGAAAAAAAAAAGAAAAGAGAGAAAAAAAAAGAAGAAGAAGAAAAAAGAAGAGGTTGGGCGCCCGCAGATCCTTTCCTTATTGAGAGCGAATCCCAGGAACGCCGCGACGGAGATACGTGTAAAAAAAAGAAGGATCCTACTCGTCCTCGTATCCTTTTAGGGAATGGAGATAACCCGTTCCTTTCGCTCCTTCGCTTCGTCTGTTTCTTCCTCCTCTTTTCTCCGTTCCTTTCGCTCCTTCGCTTCGTCTGTTTCTTCCTCCTCTTTTCTCCGTTCCTTTCGCTCCTTCGCTTCGTCTGTTTCTTCTTCCTCTTTTCTCCGTTCCTTTCGCTCCTTCGCTTCGTCTGTTCGTTCCTTTCGCTCCTTCGCTTCGTCTGTTTCTTCCTCCTCTTTTCTCCGTTCTTTCGCTCCTTCGCTTCGTCTGTTTTTCTTCCTCTTTTCTCCGTTCCTTTCGCTCTTCGCTTCGTCTGTTTCTTCTTCCTCTTTTCTCCCTTCGTCCTTCGCTTCGTCTGTTTCTTCTCCTCTTTTCTCCGTTCCTTGCTCCTTCGCTTCGTCTGTTTCTTCTCCTCTTTCTCCCTTCCTTTCGCCCTTCGCTTCGTCTGTTTCTTCTCCTCTTTTCTCGTTCCTTTCGCTCTTCGCTTCGTCTGTTTTTTCCTCCTCTTTTCTCCGTTCCTTTCGCTCCTTCGCTTCGTCTGTTTCTTCTCCTCTTTTCTCCGTTCCTTTCGCTCCTTCGCTTCGTCTGTTTCTTCCTCCTCTTTTCTCCGTTCCTTTCGCTCCTTCGCTTCGTCTGTTTCTTCCTCCTCTTTTTCTCCGTTCCTTTCGCTCCTTCGCTTCGTCTTTTCTTTCCTCTTTTTCTCCGTTCCTTCGCTCCTTCGCTTGTCTGTTTCTTCCTCCTCTTTCTCCGTTCCTTTCGCTCCTTCGCTTCGTCTGTTTCTTCCTCCTCTTTTCTCCGTTCCTTTCGCTCCTCGCTTCGTCTGTTTCTTCTCCTCTTTTCTCCGTTCCTTTCGCTCCTTCGCTTCGTCTGTTTCTTCTTCCTCTTCTCCGTCCTTTCGCTCCTTCGCTTCGTCTGTTTCTTCCTCCTCTTTTCTCCGTTCCTTTCGCTCCTTCGCTTCGTCTGTTTCTTCCTCCTCTTTTCTCCGTTCCTTTCGCTCCTTCGCTTCGTCTGTTTCTTCCTCCTCTTTTCTCCGTTCCTTTCGCTCCTTCGCTTCGTCTGTTTCTTCCTCCTCTTTTCTCCGTTCCTTTCGCTCCTTCGCTTCGTCTTTTTCTTCTTCCTCTTTTCTCCGTTCCTTTCGCTCCTCGCTTCCTTCCTCCTCCTCCTCCTCCTCTTTTCTCCGTTCCTTCGCTTCGTCAATTTCTTCCTCCTCCTTATCCTCCTCTTTTCTCCGTTCCTTCGCTTCGTCTTTTTCTCCCTCCTCCTTATACTCCTCTTTTCTCCGTTCCTTTCGGTTGTTCTCTTCTTCCTCTTCCTCTTCATATTTTCCGTTCCATTCGCTCCTTCTCTTTTTCTTCTTCTCCCTTCTCATTTTTCCATCCCTTTCGCTCCTTCCCTTCGTCTTTTTCCTCCTCCTACTTTCTCCGTTCCTTTCGGTTCTTCTCTTCTTCCTCTTCCTCCTCATTTTTCCGTTCCTTTCGCTCCTTCTCTTTTTCTTCATCTTCTCCCTCCTCTTTTTTCCATCCCTTACTTCTTCCTCCTCTTCTTTCCATCCCTTTCGCTCCTTCTCTTTTTCTTCATCTTCCCCCTCCTCTTTTTTCCATCCCTTACTTCTTCCTCCTCTTCTTTCCATCCCTTACGCTCCTTCTCTTTTTCTTCATCTTCTCCCTCCTCTTTTTTCCATCCCTTACTTCTTCCTCCTCTTCTTTCCATCCCTTTCGCTCCTTCTCTTTTTCTTCATCTTCTCCCTCCTCTTTTTTCCATCCCTTACTTCTTCCTCCTCTTCTTTCCATCCCTTACGCTCTTCTCTTTTTTCTCATCTTCTCCCTCCTCTTTTTTCCATCCCTTACTTCTTCCTCCTCTTCTTTCCATCCCTTTCGCTCCTTCTCTTCCTCTTCCTCTTCATTCTCCTCGTTTCTTACTCTTTCTTTCTTTCAATTCCCCCTTAATCATTAACTATCGTATTAACAAAAGCATTATTAACAAATGCCCAAACCTGAACATTCAAAGCCAACAAAAGAAGACAAATAAATAAATAAATAAAGAGAATGAAAAAGGCGAGAAAAAGAGAAACAATAAAATAGAGAAAAAAGAATAAAATTCCAGAGACAACGGCAATCCCCCCCCCCCCTCGCCAAGGAGTTCCTCTCGAAGCCTCCGGTCGGCCGAGGCTCTCGAAGGAGGCCCCTGCTTCCGCCCTCTCTCTCTCTCTCTCTCTCTCTTCTCTCTCTCTCTCTCTCTCTCTTCTCCTCTCTCTCTCTCTCTCTCTCTCTCTCTCTCTCTCTCTCTTCTCTCCTCCTCCTTCCCCCGTTCCTCTCCTTCCCCCGTTCTCTTCCTTCCCCGTTCTCTCCTTCCCCCGTTCTCTTCCTTCCCCCGTTCTCTTCCTTCCCCGTTCTCTTCCTTCCCCCTTCCCTTCCCCCGTTCTCTTCCTTCCCCCGTTCTCTTCCTTCCCCCGTTCTTCCTTCCCCGTTCTCCTCCCCCCGCTCTCTTCCTTCCCCGTTCGTTCTCCCTTTCTCTTCCTTCCCCGTTTCTCTTCTTCCCCCGTTCTCTTCCTTCCCCCGTTCTCTTCCTTCCCCCGTTCCTTCTTCCTTCCCCCGTTCTCTTCCTTCCCCGTTCTCTTCCTTCCCCCGTTCTCTTCCTTCCCCCGTTCTCTTCCTTCCTCTTCTTCCTCCACCAATGCTCCTCCTCCTCCTCCTTTCTCCTTCCTTCTTCTTCGCCTCCTCCTCCTCCTTCTCCGCCTCGAACCTCTCAGCTCCTCCTAGCAACGGAGAGTTATTCTGAGCTCTCTCTCTCTCTCGCCCACTTCTGGTCGTCTCGTGTTTTTTATCTCCTATGCTTCGTTAATTTTTTTCCTATTTACCTTCATTTCTTTTCTTCCTTTTCGATTGTATTTTTTTCTCTTTCTCTTTCTTCTCGTTTATTCTTTTGTTTTCCTTTTTGGTAATCAATTACACAAATCAATATGTCAATAATTTAATAATCAAATTAAAAAATATATAATATATATAAACTATAAAAAATAAATATATAAATAAACACGAAACACTGATCAATAATATATATATATATATATATATATATATATATATTATATATAATATCAAATACATAAAATACACACACACACACACACACACACACACACACACACACACACACACACACACACACACACACACACACACACACACACACACACACACACACACACACACACACGCACACGCACACGCACACGCACACGCACACGCACCACACGCACACGCACACGCACACGCACACGCACACGCACACGCACACACACACACCACACACACTCACACACATATCATAAAAACAAAATCAAACCACATCAAGCAAACACCAAACCACCCAATCAACCACCACAAAATAACCCCCCCCCCAAAAAAAAAAAAAAAAAAAAAAAAAATCTCCCGACATATTCCGCCCGCCGAAAGGTCGCCCCCAACCCCAACCCCCCTACGACCCCCTCCCCCCCCGCCGCCCTAACCCCCCTCCTCCCCCCTCCCCCTGACTGCAATTAAGGTCCGCATTAACAGCCCCGTAAGTGTGCATCGCTGCCCTAATCAAGGCGGCTCTTTGATTGGCTCCGAATCCGCTTGCCTCGTCCACCCCGCGCCCCTCGTTCGCATTCGGACACAGGCGTCGTTCGTATTAGTATTCGTTTCATATTCTCTGTCTCTGTCTTTGGCTTCGTCTTCGGTCCATGTTCTTCGTCTGTGTCATCGTCTCTCTTGTTGCTTCTTATTCCTGGTCTTCGTCTTTTTTTTCTTTCTTCTTATTCTTACTCTTCGTTTACGCCTACGTCTACGTTTTCGTTTTTTTCTCCTTCTCCTTCTCTTTCTTCTTATTCTTCTTTTTCTTCGCCTTCACAGCCGCCTTCTTCGTCTTCACCTTCACCTTAACCTAACCTTAACCTTCACCTTCACCTTCTTCTTCCCCGTTCTTCCTCCATTTATTCCTCTTCTGTTCATACCTCTCCCTCTCTTCTCTTATCCTTCATCTTCCTCTTGTGTCTTCTTCTTTTTCCTCCTTTTCGTATGACGCAACGTCCGAGTCGCAGCATTAGTATGCTTCTGGCTAATATTAATGCTGTGGTCATTTGCCTCCTCGCTTCGCCCACTTCATGCTTCGTCATTTTCCTTGCGTGTGTCTATTTTCTCTTTCTTGTCCTTTGCTTCCTACTTACTCACTTGCTCCAACTCACTCACTCGCACTCTCTCAATCCCTCACTCACTCGCACTCTCTCAATCCCTCACTCAATCTTTTCTCTGTCTCTCTGTGTCTCTCTTATGTTCTCTCTCTCTCTCTCTCTCTGTCTCCGTCTCTGTCTCTCTCTGTTTCTCCCTCTCTCTCTCCCTTTCCCTCTCTCTCTCCCTCCCATTCTGCCTGTCCCTGCCTCCCTCTCCTACTTACTCTCACTCTCACTCACTAATTTTGTGTGCGTGTGCATGCGATCGTCCCCGCCCGGAAGAGCTGGCAAGAAGAACAAAAAAGCTCTCGACGCAACAATCACACTCGGACCACATCTCGACCTCTTCACCGCCTTCTTCCTCCTCCTTTCCTTCCTCTTCGCCACCTTCTTCCTCCTTCCTGCCTTCCTCTTTACCATCTTTTTTTTCTTTCTCCTTCTATCCTTCCTCTTCACCGTCTTCTTCCTCCTCCTTCCTTCCTCTTCACCGCCTTCTTCCTCCTTTCCTTCCTCTTCACCACCTTCTTCCTCCTTCCTCCTTCGCCTTCTCTCCCCCCTCCCTCCTCCCTTTCTCCCCTCGACTTCTCTTCCTCCCCCTTCCTTATTTCCCCTCCACCTTCCCTTCCCCCTTTCTTTCTTCCTCTTCAACCTCTCCTCATATTTTATTCTACTTCCTTCACTTTCATCTTCTCTATCATTTCCATCGCTATCTATTTAGACCTAGAACCTCCCTTAAACCTCAAAACACCACCTCTACCTCCACCTCCAATACCCCCTCCAGCTCCACCTCCACCGCCCCCTCCCTCCTCCATCTCCACCGCCCCCTCCCTCCTCCATCTCCAATACACAATTCCTCCACCTCCTCTTCCTTCACCTCCTCCACCACCACCACCACCTCCTCCACCACCCCCACCTCCTCCAATGGCACTCCCGGCACTCGCGACAGGCACTCCCCGCTCCTTCCCCACACCACCGAGCGGGTATCGTCCACACCGTCGACTT
>NW_020869833.1:846712-856712 GCF_003789085.1 Penaeus vannamei | reverse complement strand
TAACTACACTCTTCTACACACTTCTAAAAACACGCCCGGTCCGCCCACCCGCATTCTCAACTGCCTTCAAACTCAAGATCCGATCGCAACAGAAAACAAAACAAAAAAAACAAACAAACTACAAAACAAGACACACACACAAAAACTAAACTAAACAAAACAAAAACAACACAAAACACAAATCAGAGCACGAAACAAAACAAACAAAAACAAAAAAACAACACCAGAATAAAAAAAACAACACACACAAAAACAAAGCAACACGAAACATCACAAAACAAAAACACAGAATAAAGAAACAAACAACACAAAACAAGTGCAAAGTCGCAAAGACATCGTTTAAGCTGGCGAGGCACGCGGACGATTCACTGGCGACTGCGAATGCACACGTACGCAAAAAAAACAAAGAATAAAAAAAAAAAAAAAGAAAAAAAAAGAACGTTGAATGAATTGTTCTCTTCTTTGTCCGCCTGTCAGTCAGTTCCGTCTGTTCAGTCAGCCCGTCGTATCCCGTTCGGTCTCTACGGCAATCCGTCCGTATCAGTCAGTCAGTCAATCAGTCACACAAACAGTCAGTCACTTACCCGTCAGTCAGTCGGTCACCCAACCAGTCAGTCAATCCAACCACTCACACATCAATTCGCTCGTCCACTCGCCCCCCTTCGTCCTTCCCTTTATCCATTCTCACTCGTTCGGGCTCGCCCGTTCGTTCGTTCGTCGCCCGTTCGTTCGCCTCGCCCGTTCGTTCGTCCGTTCATTCGCGGCGGATCGTTACGGCCTAAAAATAGCGAAGCTTCGGAACGGCAACGAGACACGGCAAAATAGCACGGCACGGCGCGGGGCATTCCTCGCGCTAGTCGACGCGCAGGAGGGTCGGATTCCGCAATGCCTGCCAGGGCTGGGGAGGGGGGGGGGGAGGGGGGGGGGAGGGGGAGGGGGAGGAGGGGGAGGGGGGGGGGGTAAGGGGAAGAGGAGGGGGAGGGGTAAGGGGAAGAGGAGGGGGAGGGGTAAGGGGAAGAGGAGGGGGAGGGGTAAGGAGAAGGAGAGGGGAGGGGGAGTGGGAGGGGGAGGGAGAGGGTAAGGGGAAGAGGAGGGAGGGGGAAGATTGAAAAGGGAAGGGAAGGGAAGGGAAGGAGAAGGAAAAGAAAGGGGAGGCGAAGGAAGGGAAGGGAAGGAGAGGGGAGAGAAGTAAAGGAGGGAAGGGGAGGGAGGGGGGAGATAAGAAGGAGAAGGAAAGGAAGGAAGGAGAGAGGTCGCTTAACAAACTGTAAACAAAAGACAACGAAGGAGCTAATACCCTCTTGCGTATCGCCTTCTGCTGTTCGTTCTCCGAAAGAGGAGGAAAAAAAAAAAACCACGAAAGAGCCTTCGGAAAAAAAATCGCGATTTCCTTTTCCTTCCTTCGTTGTTTTGTTGACATGGATGAGTAGGTTCTATCAACGCCTTTCCCCCCCTCCTCCTACTCTTTCTTTCGTCTTCATTCCCCTCTTCTCCTTCTCTCCTCTTCCTCTTCCTTTCTTCCTTCCTTTCCTCGCTTTCCACTCCATTCTTAACAAAGCCTTTCTCTCTCTCTCTCTCTCTCTCTCTCTTCATCTCTCTCTCTCTCTCTCTCTCTCTCTCTCTCTCTCTCTCTCTCTCTCTCTCTCTCTCTCTCTCTCTCTCTCTCTCTCTCTCTTTCTTTCTCCCCTCACCTTCTCTCCTTCTTCCCTTCCCCTTTCCCTCCTATTCCTTTCTACCCTCCCTCTCCTTCTCCTCTTTCCCTCACTCATTCATTCCCGCTCCACTCCGTTTCTATTCCCTCTGACTTTCACTCCCATTCCTCCCTTTTACCCCCCCCTCCTTCCCATCCCCTCCTCTTTCTCTTCTTTCTCTCTCTCTCTCTCCCTTCTCCCCTCCCCCTCCCCTCCCCCTCCCCTCCCTTTCCTACTCTTCTCCCACTCTCCCTCAATCCAGGCGCCACCCATAAATTACCCCCACACCCTCAATCTCCCTCGATCAGAAGAAGGACACCGCAGCTAATTGAATGTGGCGACAGGAGGCTACCAAGAGGGAGGGAGGGGGGGAGGGAGGGAGGGAGGAGAGATGGAGAGATGGAGGGAAGATAGGATGGAGAGATGGAGGGAGGAAAGGATGGGGGGAGGAAGGATAGAATGAATTAATGAAGGAAGGAAGGAAGGAAGGAAGGAAGGAAGGGAGAAAGGAAGGGTGGATGGATAGAAAAGAAAGAAGGAAGGAAGAGAGGAGGGAAGGAAGGAAGGAAGCATGGAAAGGAAGAAGGAAGGGAGGGAGGAAAAGGAGGAAAGGACAATGGAAAGGATAATTAGAGGAGGGATGAGGTGGGGAAAAGATGACAAAAAATACGTAAGGAGGATAGAAGGGAGTTGAAAGCAAAGGGGAAGGAAGAGGGGAGGCAGAGAACCAGGTGGAGAAGAAAGAACAAGAGGAGGAGACTCAATGGTTGAATGAAGAAGAGAAACAGAATCAGGCAAAACAATGAAAATAAGAGAAAAAAGAACCAAGCCATAATAACCATAAAAAAAAAATAATCTACGTCCAGATCACAATTCAAAAATACTCCAACACTCACACCCGTACGCCCGCACCAACAGCATTTAACATCATCATCATGAGAGCTCTCGTTACGGTCATTGTTATTATGGTTCACGATCGAGTGATTTTAATAAATTGACAACGGCGGCGATAATAATATCAATAATAATAGCAATAATACCCGGCAACTGTTTGTGTCACAATTATCATAAATCTCGCCGCATTATCGGTATCATCCAAAGGCTAACAAAAATTAAAATGTTCTAATGATAAATCCGGCAGACCGTGAAGCGCCGCAAAAATATTAAGTGCAGGTGGCCGGGAGGTGGAGGGGGGGGGGGTGAAGAGGGGAGAGAGATAGGCGGGGGAGAGAGGATAGGAAAACAGGTAACGAGAGGTGAGGGAGAAAGGGAGAGCGAGAGAGGGAGGAGAAAAAGAGAGAAACAAGTGAGAGAGAGAGAGAGAGAGAGAGAGAGAGAGAGAGAGAGAGAGAGAGAGAGAGAGAGAGAGAGAGAGAGAGAGAGAGAGAGAGAGAGAGAGAGAGAGACCCTTCATATAAACATAAAAAAATCACCCCCCCCCCCCCCCAACTCCCTTCCCTTTCTCACCGACCCGAGGGCTGCCACCTACCTGTCAACACGACCCAACACGGCTCCTTTAACCAAGATATCAAAGATAACCTATCTTGACCTGACACACACTCGCTCTCGCCGCCATCGTCGTGATTCTCCATCCTCTCCCTCCCTTTCTCCCCTCCCTTTTCTCTCTCCCCCCTCCCTCCTCCTCCCTCCCTGTCTCCCTCCCCCTTCACCCTCTCCTTCTCCAACCCACCCTACCTACCCACCCTCCCTCCCCTCCCCCTACCCCTCCCCCCCCTCCCTCCCCACCCCTCCCCACCACCCCTTCTTTATATATATATATAATACCGCACGGCCGCCGCAACTCACACGCCCAACCAACCAACTTTCCCGTGGCGGGCCGATGCAAGCAAACTTATTTTATTTATTTATTTTTTTTTTTTTTTTTTTTTTTTTTTTTTTTTTTTTTTTTTTTTTTTTTTTTTTTTTTACCAACAACACGTCGTTAATTCACGTTTCGAGTTTCTCCTCCTGTCCTGTTCCGCGCCGCTGGACTCAAAGAGACCTCCTGCCCGTCGCCCACTTGCAGGTTACGGAGGGAGGGAGGAGAAGGGAGTGAGGGGAGAGAAGGGAGAGAGAGAGGAGAGGGGGAGAGGGAGAGGGGAGAGAGGGAGGAGAGGGGAGTGAGGGAGGAGAGGGAAGGAAAGAGTGAGGGGAGTGAGGGAGGGGAAATAGTGAGGGAGGAGGGGAGACTGAGAGAGGGAAGGGAGGAGAGTGGGGAGTGGAGGAAGAGAGGTGAGTGAGGGTGGGGAGGGGAGGGAAAGAGAGAGGGAGTGAAGAGGGGCGTAAGGGTTGGGGGAGGGGAGGGGAAAGAGTGAGGGAGGAGAGGAGCGTAAGGGGAGTGAGGGGAGGAAGGTGAGGGAAGGGAGGAGGAAAGAGTGAGGAGTGAGGGAGTGTAAGGGAGTGAGGGTGGGGAGGGGGAAGAGTGAAGGAAAAAATGTTTAGTGAGGGAAGGAAAGGGAAGTGAAAGAGTGGAGGAGGGGGAGGGGAGTGGGGGAGTGTGGAGGCAGGGGAGGGGTAGTGAGGGATGGGGAAGGAAAGTGTGAGGGAGGAGCGGGGGAGGGTAGGGGAAGGAAAATGAAGGAGAGGGAGTGAATAGGGAGGAAGGGGAAGTAAGCAGGAGAAAATAGGAGAAGAGGAGAAAGAAGGGAGTAAGTGAAAAAGGCGAAAGAGGAGTGAGGAGGGGTAAGTAGTTAGGAGGGAAAGGGGAGATAAGAGGAAAGGGATTGGGGCGGCGAGCAAGTAATACAGCGCCCAAATACAAAGGAGAGAAGAGGAGAGAAAGAAGAGGTGAGATTGAGGAAAGTGAAAGAGAAGAGATAAGAAGTAAGGATGGAGGGAAGAAGAATAAACAAGAGGAAAAAGGGAGAGAATGAGGGAGAATGGGAGAAAAAGGAGAGGAAGGAGTACATAGAGAAGAGCTGTGAAAGAAAAAGATGAGAAAGAGAAAAGAATCTAAGACAAAGGAAAAATAGTAAGTAAAAAGAAAACAAAGCAAGAGATAAAAGAGGAAAAAACACGAGAAGAAAGGTAAGAAAGGAAAAAGGGATAAACAAACCAAAGAGAAAGAGTGGAAAAGAGGAAAGAGGAAAAAGAAAAGAAAGAAAAAAAACAAATACAAAGAAACCTGACCTATCGGCAGTTTAAAACAAGGACTCCAAATCACCGATCCAACCCACATGCTCCACCTCTACCCTCCCACCCATCTACCTCGCTCCAAAACATAGCGGTGCACGCCCCTTCCTACCAGACCGAAGACACACTCACCCACAGTTGACCTGTCAACTCAGCCCTCCCACACCTCCCCACACGAACCAACAACGCCTAGCTGCATATCCTTACCCAATCCCCGCTTTACCCACAGGCGCCCTCCTACCGAACGAGAGAGCGCGTAGCCTTGCCTTCAATCTCCCCTTATCACTACCGAGCGATAAGAGGGCATTAGCCCCGAACCCTTCCACCAATCGGTCATCCCCTTCTCTCGCACCGCCCTCCCCTACCAGGCATTCTCCAACCCATCCATCCGACCCCCCCCTCTGCTAACACGCTCTGAGAGGCGCTCCCGATCTTACGGCCAATTCACCTCTCTCCGCCACCCACCGTCCCGGCAAACTGCATGGTGCACGAGAGAGAGCGCACTCTTGTTTCGTAGCCGCAGCTTTTCGGTATCTCTCTCTCTCTTATCAGGCACTCGGAGTTGCCCTATCACGTGATCACTTTTGCACAATGTATCTTCTTTTGTATCTTGTTGGGAAAAATGAACGAAGGATAAAGAAATGATGGAATGTGAGAGAAAGAATGAGGAGAGAGAGAGAGAGAGAGAGAGAGAGAGAGAGAGAGAGAGAGAGAGAGAGAGAGAGAGAGAGAGAGAGAGAGAGAGAGAGAGAGAGAGAGAGAGAGAGAGAGAGAGAGAGAGAGAGAGAGAGAGAGAGAGAGAGAGAGAGATGAGAGAGAGAGAGTGAGAGAGAGAGAGTGAGAGAGAGAGTGAGAGAGTGAAGAGAGAAGAGAGAGTGAGAGAGAGAGAGAGAGAGAGAGAGAGACAGACAGACAGACAGACAGACAGAGAAAGACAGAAAGACAGAGAGAGACAGAGAGAAAGATGAAAGACAGACAAAGAGAGAGAGCAATGGGTGCCAGCAGGGTCCGAACTCTACGGTCCCCGCACTCCTCATTTCACAACGCGATCCTCCCTGCTACGACCATGATGCAAATGGAGTGACGGACAAGTTTTTAAATTAATTGAATCTTCGAATCTGCCTCACCCTATAAAAAGAAAAGAAAAGAAAGAAAAGAAGAAGAAGAGGAAAGAAAGAAGAAGAAGAAGAAGAAGAAGAAGAAGAAGAAGAAGAAGAAGAAGAAGAAGAAGAAAAAGAAGAAGAAGAAGAAGAAGAAGAAGAAGAAGAAGAAGATGAAAGAAGAAAAAAAAATGAATTCGAAACATGTTTGACAAAGAGTTCTAACCGTGACTGTCATACAGCTCGTCCACGCCTGTAAATAAAGGACTTGAATCTAAAATTCTTCCTCCCCAACCCCCATCCCCCATCCCCCAACCCCCCCTTACAAAGTCCTTCAGCTATCCCCTTTTCAACGACTCGTTTACTAAGAGTCTACCGCAATTCTGGCCAAAAAAGAAGTCACTAATTCCATAAAAAAAAAAACAATGAAAAAAACACACAAACGAAAAGTCCCAATTCTGCCCAAAAAAGAAGTCACTAATTCCATAAAAAAAGAAAAAAAACAATGAAAAAAAACACACAAACGAAAAGTCCCCAATTCTGGCCCAAAAAAAGAAGTCACTAATTCCAAAAAAAAAAAAAAAAAAAAACAATGAACAAAAAGCAGACGAACGAAAAGTCCCGACCCCATAATTAATTCCTGAACACAGGGCTAACTAATTTCCATTTTTATTTCCATATTTCACCAAACCCGTCCGTTCTAAACTTCACGGCAAGCTTTTACTTTGAAGTACGAACACTCACTACACAGTCCCGACCTTTTTTTTTTGAAACTAAAATTCTTCTCCCCCCATCCCCCATCCCCCAACCCACCCTTACAACGTCCTTCAGCTATCCCCTTTTCAACGACTCGTTTAGTAAGAGTCTACCGCAATTCTGGCCTAAAAAGAAGTCACTAATTCCATAAAAAAAGAAAAAACAATGAAAAAAAAATCACACAAACGAAAAGTCCCCATTCTGGCCTAAAAAGAAGTCACTAATTCCATAAAAAAAAAGAAAAAAAACAATGAAAAAAAAATCACACAAACGAAAAGTCCCAATTCTGGCCAAAAAAGAAGTCACTAATTCCATAAAAAAAGAAAAAAACAATGAAAAAAAATCACACAAACGAAAAGTCCCAATTCTGGCCAAAAAAGAAGTCACTAATTCCATAAAAAAAGAAAAAAACAATAAAAAAACACACAAACGAAAAGTCCCCAATTCTGGCCTAAAAGTCATAATTCCATAAAAAAAAAAAAACAATGAAAAAAAAAACACACAAACGAAAAGTCCCCAATTCTGGCCTAAAAAGAAGTCACTAATTCCATAAAAAAAGAAAAAAACAATGAAAAAAAAACACACAAACGAAAAGTCCCCAATTCTGGCCTAAAAAGAAGTCACTAATTCCGTTAAAAAAAGAAAAAAAACAATGAAAAAAAACACACAAACGAAAAGTCCCCAATTCTGGCCAAAAAAGTCACTAATTCCATAAAAAAGAAAAAAACAATGAAAAAAAAACACACAAACGAAAAGTCCCCAATTCTGGCCCAAAAAAAGAAGTCACTAATTCAAAAAAAAAAAAAAAAAAAAAACAATGAACAAAAAGCAGACGAACGAAAAGTCCCGACCCCATAATTAATTCCTGAACACAGGGCTAACTAATTTCCATTTTTTATTTCCATATTTCACCAAACCCGTCCGTTCTAAACTTCACGGCAAGCTTTTACTTTGAAGTACGAACACTCACTACACAGTCCCGACTTTTGCGTGTGTGTGTGTGTGTGTGTGTGTGTGTGTGTGCGTGTGTGTGTGTGTGGTGTGTGTGTGTGTGTGTGTGTGTGGTGTGTGTGTGGTGTGTGTGTGTGTGTGTGTGTGTGTGTGTGTGTGTGTGTGTGTGTATGTATGTATGTATGTATGTATGTAGTATGTATGTATGTATGTATGTATGTATGTATGTGTGTGTGTGTGTGTGTGTGTGTGTGTGTGAGTGTGTGTGTGTGTGTGTGTGTGTGTGTGTGTGAGTGTGTGTGTGTGTGTGTGTGTGTGTGTGTATGTATGTATGTATGTATGTATGTATGTATGTATGTATGTATGTATGTATGTATGTATGTGTGTGTGTGTGTGTGTGTGTGTGTGAGTGTGAGTGTGTGTGTGTGTGTGTGTGTGTGTGTGTGTGTGTGTGTGTGTGTGTGTGTGTGTGTGTGTGTGTGTGTGTGTGTGTGAGAGAGAGAGAGAGAGAGAGAGAGAGAGAGAGAGAGAGAGAGAGAGAGAGAGAGAGAGAGAGAGAGAGAGAGAGAGAGAGAGAGAGAAGAGAGACAGACAGACAGAGAGAGAGAGACACACAGACAGACAGACAGAGACAGAGACAGAGAGGGGAAGAGAGAAAGAGAGAGAGAGACAGACTGACAGAGAGACAGAGAGAGAGAGAGAGAGAGAAAAAAAATACAACAAACGTATACCTTAACAATTAGCTAAAACTTTGCGCCAAACTTAGTTGCACATGCAAACTTCTTATCAACATAAAACGGAGTTCGTTCGATGCGGCAAACACTTAAGCCGGTGACAAATAGCATCAGACAGCTCTCGTTCTCTCTTCTCTCGCCTCGTTCTCCCTCTCTCTCTGTCCTCCTCTCTTCTCGTTCTTTTCTTATCTCGTTCTCTCTTCTCTCGCCTCGTTCTCCCTTTCTCTATCTTTCCTTCTCTCTTCTCGTTCTTTTTCTTCTCTCGTTCTCCTTTCTCTCTCTGTCCTTCTCTTCTCTCGCCTCGTTCTCCCTCTCTCTCTGTCCTTCTCTTCCTCGTTCTCTCTTCTCTCGCCTCGTTCTCCCTTCTCTCTCTCTGTCCTTCTCTTCTTCGTTCTTTTACTTCTCACGCCTCGTTCTCCTCTCTCTCTCTGTCCTTCTCTTCTCTCGTTCTCCCTCTCTCTCTCTCGTGCTCTCTTCTCGCTCTTTTCTTCTCTCGTTCTCTTCTTCTCTCGCCCCGTTCTCCTTTCTCTCTCTGTCCTTCTCTTCTCTCGTTCTTTTCTTCTCTCGTTCTCCTCTCACTGTCCTTCTCTCTTCTCGCTCTTTTCTTCTCTCGTTCTCTCTTCTCTCGCCTCGTTCTCCCTTTCTCTCTCCGTCCTTCTCTCTTCTCGTTCTTTCTCTTCTCTCGTCCTGTTCTTCTTTTCTCTTTCCCTCCTCCTCCTGTCTTCTCTCGCCTCGTTCTTCATTTATCTGTTTCTCCTTCTCTTTCCCATTTTATGTTGTTGTAGTGGTTGTTATTTTTTCCGTATTTATTCATATTTTTTCTTAGTTTTGAACTTTTTTTTGGGATTAACCTGCCTATCCATCTACTAACTACCCAAAGTACTTTCGTCTCCGTCCGTTCTTTCCGTTCTTCCCCCTGACGTCTCTCATTTTTTTTTTTCTTTCTTCTCTACTTCCTACCTACCTACCTTCCTTCCTTACCTCCTCCTTTCCTTCCTTCCTTCCTTCTCTATTTCCCTTCCTTCCTTAGTTCCTCACCTCCTTTCCTCCTTCCTTCCTTACCTCCTTCCTCCCTCTCTATCTCCCTTCTTTCCTTCCTTAGTCCCTCACCTCTTTCCTCCCTCTCTATCTTCCTTCCTTCCCCCTCCTTGTCTCCCCCTTTTTTCTCTATCCTCCTTATTTCCCCCGCCNCCTCACAGTGAAGCTGCTCATGTGTCCTGTGCCCCCATACCCTACGCACCCTCACAGTGAAGCTGTCTATGTGTCCTGTTCCCCCGTGCCCTATGAGATGAAGTGGGAATGAATGAGATGAGAAATGAGATGAGAATGAGAAATGAGAGATAGGAGAGGAAGAGGAGAGGGAGGAGAATGGGGAATTAACATATATATACATTGACAGATAATTTACATACATTGAAACATACACATTACATACATTACATTCATTCACACATACACACGACATACAAGTAGGCAATTGAAGTGAAGGTCCTTGCCTAAGGGAACAAAGTGACCAGCCGGGATTCGAACATCGAACTCTGGTTGCCGGCAAACCTAAAAAGTCCGATGCTAAACCCACTCGGCTATCACATCTCCAAAGAAAATGGGAATTTAGCAGAGTTTATAAATTACATAT
>NW_020869833.1:779212-824212 GCF_003789085.1 Penaeus vannamei | reverse complement strand
ATTTCGTTTTATATTAACGTAGCGTAATTTTGTTAAAATTGTGACCGACATTGCCGTGTCGTTATTATAACCGGACGTTATGGTCGGCTTCGGTGATGCTATCCAGTGTTGAGACGTGGGAAAATTGCTTTGTTAACTTGAGGTTATTATCCTTTCTAACTTAATCAAGATGAAAAAAAAAATATATATATATATTTTGTGATCGTATCGCAGTTAATTAGTGGCTTCACTTCCGATCTTGCTGAAGGTATTATTATTTTCACCGTGAATTCCATTACATGATTCTTACATTTGAGGCAGAATGATATACTGTATAAAGTTATCGTATCATACGAGTCGCAATAACGCTCATTCTGTAGGTTGTTAACCTGTTATTTTGACAGAATTGGAGCTAAAATATCTCAATCATTTTTGACATATTCATTTGCAGGGAAATGTTGACAGTAATCATAAAGGAACATGGTAAATCTCGTCAAGATGAATAACCTTTTGATGGAAGAGGTCGGTGTTGGCTTACACAACATGAGAACTCATCGTATGAGATTTCCAAGGATTAACCCCCGCCTTCATTTTTTCACTTTCACACATAAGCGGATCCAATGCCATGAACCTTTTGAACGTATGTACCTCCTTGTTGGCGCACCATCTGCTGACGGAGCAGTAAGTAACAGGTAAACTGGCATGCACCTGTTAAGAAAACTCCCGGGAAGGATCTACGCTTTTCTCATGAAACAATGGAATTGCTAAAGTGTTGACTTGGGCACGGAGGCCTCAGGTATTCATGCCGGGAAGGCGATACCGCTCTCATCATGTATAAATCCCTCGTATTTCGACGGTTCTGGTGTGTTTGAATATTGGCGTACTTTCTGTTTCCTTGTATTAGAGCCGATGACTAGATAAAAGAATGGAAATTGAGGAGAGAGAAAGAGATAATAATAGGTAAAGAATGGAAGAGTGCTGCCCTCTGGAGACAGTCGCTGGAACCTCAAGACTGGAATGCTTCGTTGCCAGGCGTACGAGAAACTCTTCGTCTTTATTACCAGAACTCCATTACAACGATAGAATAAGAGCATTTTATTGATTGATAGTATTTGAGTTATGAATGACAGAAAGGTACTATCAATAATTTATTTGTTTTTCGATTTCGCCGACATTACGAAACTTCTTATCGCCGTACGAGATTAGCGGCAAGTGTCAAGTTCATTTAGCAGGTCCCTTCAGTTCTTAGTTTCCAGTGGAGAAGGTGGGAGCTTGCGATTCCCGTCCGTGGACCGGCATACAGTAGATAAAAATGTGCTAGCAAATAGCAAATACAGAATATCGAGAAGTGCTAGTCATTCCAGTTAGTGCTTGAGGGTACTAGACCAAAGGAATTTAAGTGTTGACAATGTTTCTATCGCGGGTATCACTAGTATTGGCGCTGCTGCCCTGCGTGGTATGGGCACAGCTGGGCACGTTGACTGAGAACTCCACCTTGGGAAGCTGCGAGTGTTCTCCGGCATGCGAGGAACCGTGGGCGCGCCGGTGGGTGCCGCGGGCGTATGGTTGCGCGGGCGGACTGTTCGTGCTGCAAAGTGTGTGCCCAACAGGAGGGCAAACCCTGTGCTGAACCGACGCTGCCCTGCGATGCTGAGTTCGGCCTCTTCTGCTCTCCTGAAGGCGTTTGTAAAGGTGAGGGTTCGGAGTTTTTTGGTTTTTAAGGTTTTTGGTTTGTTGGTGCATTGTGTGCGTAGTGTGTGTGTGTGTGTGTGTGTGTGGGTGTGTGTGTGTTGTGTTGTGTGTGTGTGTGTGTGTGTGTGTGTGTGTGTGTGTGTGTGTGTGTGTTGTGTGGTGTGTGTGTGTGTGTGTGTGTGTGTGTGTGTGGTGTGTGTGTGTGTGTGTTGTGTGTGTGTGTGTGTGTGTGTGTGTGTGGTGTGTGTGTGATATAAAGTATAATTACATAATATATTTATATATGTAATATAATTTATATAATATTATAATGTATATAGTATAATATAATACACGCAACACACACACACACACACACACACACACACACACACCACACACACACACACACACACACAACACACCAAACACACACACACAACACAACCAAACACACACAAACACACACACACCACAACAAATATATATATATATATATATTATATATATTATATATAATATATATATTATATATAGTATGTGTGTGTGTGTGTGTGTGTGTGTGTGTGTGTAATCATATTATCTTTTTATTTTATCTGTCTATCTATATTATTTTATACATTTATAAATGACATATTTGAAAAAGTCTTGGAGATTGAGCAAGGCTAATAAGGACGAATGACGCCCCCTGACATAACGCTGAGGTTTTTAATCCAGCTTTAATTGTGATGAGATGCTTACGTCATCCCAGCGCTCGAAGGTAGGTCGGTGTCATTCACTCTTATGAAACTTGAGGAGAGATTATTATTATTATTTTTTAATGACTTTTGGGTGTGAGAAGTCGATGTCGTTGTTGATAGGCCTATATTGCACCGTGGGATAGGCCTATATTACATCGTGGGGGCAAAAAATGTAGGCTTAGATATTTTCCCCGTTGCGTCATGAAAGAGTCGAGCTCCTGACACCGGGCATGACCTACCGCCGGACGTAAGATATGCATGACTCACCGTGAGACCTCTGACGTCACGCATGACCCACCATCAAATCTTGGATATCATGCATGACCCTTCACCAGTGATAAGGTATCATGCATTTCTATTGTTCCTCTGTTGTCGTTGTTATTTTTTTTTCTGTACTTGCAGATTCTGAACACCTGCTTCTCGAATACCTGTAATAATAGACTTAGTAAAGAGCAATTTTTTCGGAAAAAGGGGGTAAGATTTAACCTCAAATGATGCAAAAATTTCCAAAGAGTTCTATAACTATTGGAATGATTCACGCATGACCTGCTGTACTCGGCCTCACCGCTTGACCCCGGGGGAATGGGCATGGCTCTCCGTCATGCCCGGTGTATCATATCACGCCACACTCGGTGTCGGAGACTTTCTCTGTCTGAAATGCGGCGGAGGGGGAGGGTCTTGGTATGAAATGATTGTTAGTTTACACACTGCATACATAGTACACATACACGCGTATACCATATTGTGTTGCACCTCACGCAAAGTACACACTACACACATATACGTGCATGCAAAACTCAAAACTCTCTCTCTCTCGATTCTCGTCCTCTCATCTTTCTCGCTCTCGCTCTCTCCTCTCTTCTCATCTCTCTCTCTTCTCTCTTCTCTCCTCTCTTTCTCTCTTTCTCTTTCTCCTCTTCCTCCTCCTCTTTCTCCCTGCTCATCTTCGTCTCTCTCTCTCTCTACACACAAACACTCACACACACACACACAGCACTTTCTCTCCCGTGTCCCTTACTTTCTCCTTAAAATCCTCCCCCTCTCTTCTCTTTTTCATCAAAGTATCCAAAAAAAGATATAAAAAATTGATTAAAAGTCCAAAAAGACATTGATAAAGTTGAAACAAGGACAAAACACAATGAAACAGCGATCTTTCTTTCTTTTTTTATTCATCCTGCCAATCAGCATTTATACAATTGGAGTTTCTTCCTTTTGCCGACACACATGCCAGAAGAAAGGCACCTTCAAGCCCAGCCTGTGATTTGCTATCCCATTTCGTCTATTTCTCTGTTCCTCCTCGACTTCCCGGAATCTTTCGCTGTCTTCGCCTTGGGACTTTCTATACGCAGGGGGCTTTGTTGTTGTTTTTTTCTCTTCAGGTGGGCTTTTCTTTTTTGAAGTAGTTTTGTCTTGTTTTACTTGGGAAGGGAGGAATGGTATCTTTCTTGAATAGGCTGCTTTGGAGGATGCCATAAATATTAGATCATGTGATGGTATTTTATGTATGTGTGTGTGTGTGTGTGTGTGTGTGGTGTGTGTGTGTGTGTGTGTGTGTGTGTGTGTGTGTGTGTGTGTGTGTGTGTGTTGTGTGTGTGTGTGTGTTAAAAGATGAGAGAGAGAGATAGAGAGTAGAGAAGAGAGAGAAGAGATGAGAGGAGAGCAGAAGAGCGAGAGACGAGGAGAGAGAGATGAGATGAGAGGAGAGAGAGCTGGAGAGAGTAGAGAGAAACGGGGGGGTAGGGAGAGGGAAGTGTGTGGTGTGTATTGTTTGTCATTCACGAAAAATTATTTGCTCTTTACACTTTTTTTCGCTTTTCTTTTGGCTTAAGATAACTATCGTCGACCTTCTATCAAGATCCCGGACTTTCTGCTGCGTTGAAATCTCTTCCATTTGGAATCTCTTGCTTTCACTTCTGAATTTATAATGCGTCGTGTGCTGTCTATTGAAAGATATCTTGAATTCTTTGCAAGTGCTTGGTAACTAGAGGTTTAGAAGTTGAGTGAGGACTCATGCTTTGGACTGTATAGGTTGTGGCCCATGTAATTGTGTCTTTCCTCCTTTCTGTCCCTCCTAATTTTCCTATTTTCTTAATCTTCCTCATTTTTCTGGACGGCGAGCTACGGCCCCAGATGTTGACCTAGGAGTGTGTTTTTGGAATCTTAATGTTTACAGTTGATAGTGTGGTTTGTAGGTTGGGAAGGAGAGAGAGAGCAGAGAGAGAGCAGAGGGAAGAGAGAGAGAAGAGAGAGAGGAGTAGAGAGGAGAGAAGAGAGAGTCCAAGGCATTCAGGTAAACAAAGGCATACATAAACATATGCAAATAAAGACAATCAGAACAGAGAGATGAACAGATAGCGATGGAAGAGGAGAGGCAAATGGAATTCCCAGTCGACCCAACCTCCAGCAGACAAAGAGAAGAGAGGAGAGAGAGAGAGAGAGAGAGAGAGAGAGAGAGAGAGAGAGAGAGAGAGAGAGGAGAAGAGAGAGAGAGAGAGAGAGAGAGAGAGAGAGACAACGCGGAAGCACTTTGAGAGTTAGGAAACAAGGCAATACACACAGATTCAAACACAATAACGCGTGTACAGAGACGAGAAGAAGCACAGCCACAGTAGTAAAAAGGCGGTAACCCGAGTTGCGAGTGGAAACTCCTCATCAGGGAAAACGGGCGGTTCGTTTCACACGGCGGTGACGTTCAGGCGGTTAGAGGTCGTCAGCTGATTTTTCGCACGTGCCACTACTTCATGGCTGACACTGGTTAAGTTCCCGCGACAGATTTTGCGTACCACTACGCGCCTCGCAATTCGCGTGAGCATCATTTTTAAGTGGAGATCGACGCTCAGTAGGCGACAGAGGCGAGAATTCTTTTGAAATATAATGAGCGTTTGTTGTCGGAGGAGAGAGGTCACGTGATTTTGTACAGAAACTAAGAGATTTAGCATTATTTTCGTTGTTGTCGCGTGATTTTTTTACAGAAACTTAGAGATGTTTTTTTTCATTAGACCGGGGTATGTCTACGTTATTTCCATCATATTGTTAAATCGTTTATTTTTAGCAAAAGGTAATTTCTTCGAGATCTCAATTTGTCCCCTTGTCAAATATATATCGGCACGTGTCGTCTTGTGTGAAGCATTTTACCCGCAGGATAGATTGCATTGGCTATAATTACACGTTTAGGGTAATAAGCATAATTACGTAATGCTTGTCGGTGTTGAAGGCCAAGGACGAGGTGATACGTGAAATAACAAAAAGAAACTTCATGTCGCTTTATCACTTCGGAGGACAGTCTCCCGCGAAAGTTATAATTGAAATGAGTGATTACGGGAGGCGATGTCATTGAGGAATAATTAGGGTGGTGGAGGCCCTGTATGGGAGGGGTATGGGGGGGGGGGAGGAGGAGGTGGGTGGGGGGCGGGACGTCATCAGATAAAAAAGGGGCGTGGGGTTTAGCGAGTGTCTAATCGATCGCCTGTGGAGTCGATAGATTTCTGAACGTGATAAGAACATGGACGACTTTTCTCGCCCTCCCCCATCTATGTGATAAGCGCGAAAGTCGATGGGAAGAGATGTTAAAAAAAGAGATAAATTGTAGGCCTAGAGCTGTCGCATATGTGTTTATCTGTATTTTGAGTTTGAGTTGAAAGCGAAGACACGCATACGGCACTTGGATGATTGATGGCAATGACCAAAGCAGATGAAAGGAATTAAGCTGTTGGAAATTGATGATTGTGCCCTCGCTGTATGCGTAACATGTGCACATATGAAAGGTTGTTTGTGTGCCGTAGAGCATGGCAAAAAAATTCCTGTTCTGCATTCATAACTCAGCCGGTGCATGGTTGAACTGCATATGTGCAACCACTCGCAATCACTCTCCCTTTCCTGACAAGAATTCTGGAACAGTCTCGAATGTTGCAATGTCCGCATTACACCGCCTTCAGTCAGGAAGTTTTACCGCTGTCAGTGCCGCAACAGAACACACCGCTTAGAATGCGCGCACACACACGACGCACGCACAACACACGCGCACGCAGGCACGCACGCACGCACGCACGCACGCACGCACGCACGCACCAGCACGGCACGCACGACACACCACGCCACACACACACACACACACACACACCACACACACACACACACCCACACACACACACACACACACACACACACCACCACACACCACCACTTCTTCCTACCCTCTCCTGCTTCTCTGCTCCTCCCTTTCTCTCTCCTCCTCCTCCTCTCCTCCTCCCCTTATTCTTCCTTCGTTCTCCTCCTCCCTCCTTCCCTTCCCCCTCCTCCCCCCTATCATCGTTCCTTCGTTCCTCCTCTCCCCCCCCTCCCTCTTCTTCTCCCCCCCGTCCCCTCCTCCCCCCCCTCCTCCCCTCCTCCCCTTATTCTTCCTCGTTCCCCCTCCCTCTCTCCTCCTCCGCCGCAGAAAGTTGACAACCAAAGCCAGCTGGAAAGGATCGCGTGTGTGGGACAAAAGCAGACTGAAGGACGTCTTGTCGCCCCCTTAAACGGGTAGAAGAGATTCCTCCTCGCGTCTTTCCCTCCCCTCCTTAGCCCCTTTCTTTTTTCTTTTTCTTTTTTCCTCTTCTCTTTTCTCCTCTTTTCTCTCTTCTCTCTTCTCTTTCTCTTTTCCTCTTTCTCTTTTCTTTTCTCTTTCTCTTTCTTCTTTCTCTCTCTCTCTCTCTCTCTCTCTCTCTCTCTTCTCTCTCTCTCTTCTCTCTCTCTCTCTCTCTTCTCTCTCTCTCTCTCTCTCTCTCTCTCTCTCTCTCTCTCTCTCTCTCTCTCTCTCTCTCTCTCTTTTCCTCTCTCTCTCTCTCCTCCTCTTCCTCTCCCTTCTTCTCTCCTTCTCCTCACTCCCCTCTCCTCTCTTTCCCTCCCCTCCTCTTTCCTCATCCACCTCTTCATTCCGCAGCCCTTTCATTTTTTCTCCCCTCTCCCTCCTCCTTTCCTTCTTATCTTCCCACTCATCTCTTCCTCCTTCCTTGTCTTTCTTCTTATTCTCCTTCATCTTCCTCCTTTCTCCTCTTTCCTCTCTCTGTGTCCTTCCGTTCGTCCTCCCCTCTCTTTTTACAATGGACAAAATCAAGTCGTATTGGATATGGTAACGTCACTCTCGGTAATCTTATTGATTCGTCCCTCCCCTCACCCCCTCCTATTCCCCGCCTTCCCCACCCCCCCAATTGTATTCCATAAAAGGAAAAAATGAAACGCATGTTGGAAAGTTTACCCTCCCCCTCCTCTCTCTCTCTCTCTCCACTCCCTTTCTTCCTCCTCTTTCTCTCCCTTGCTTCCTTTCTCCTTTCTCCTCCCCCCCTCCCTCTCCTTCCCCATTTCTTCTCACTTCTCTTCCCCCCTTCCACTTCTCCCTTTTCTTTCTTCCTCTCCCCTCTCTCTCCCTTATTCCCTCCCCCTCCTCCTCCTCCTCCCCTCTCCCTAAACCCTTCAGTTGGAATTTCCACAAAACCTGTAGGGAGAGGGGGGGTAGATAGCAGAGGGGGAGGGTGTGGAGGGGAGGAGGAGGGGGCGGGGTTCTTGCTACAGGTCAGGCGTGTTTTTGGGAAAGAGGAAAGAAGGTTGAAGGTGGGGTGGGAGGGGGGGGCCGTATAAGTGAAGGAAGGAGGGAGGGGGGGGGCGGTGAAGGGGGGAGGGAGGGGGGGGAGGGTGTTTCTCGAAGGAAAAAAAAAAAAAGAGTCGCATTTTTACACCTTTTAAATCACACTCGTTTTCCAAGTATGTGCGACGCGTCCAAGAGCGAGGGAGGGAAAGCGAAATAGTCCGGAGTAGCCCTCGGGTGAGCCTCGGGGAAACCCTGATTCATCCTTGAGCCGTTTGAGAAAGACATGCCCACACGGACACGCACGCACGCACGCCCATCTCGCACCGGCCTTCTCCCCTGCCTCCCCTCCCTCCCTCCCTCCCCCCTATCTCGCACGCACTCTCCCCTGCCCCTAATCTCGCACGCACTCTCCCCTGACTCCACCTCCCTCCCTCCCCCTCCCCCTCCCCCCCTATCTCGCACGCACTCTCCCCTGACTCCACCTCCCTCCCCTCCTCCCTCCCCCCTATCTCGCACGCACTCTCCCCTGACTCCACCTCCCCCACACATACACACTTACATAGACATGCGCCCACACGCCAGCCCAACGCACGCACTTTGACTCACACACTCGCACTCACATTCGGTCTCACTCTCGTTTTCACTTAAATTTTTACTCTTGTTTTATCTCCAATTATGTATGTATGTATACTATATATATTTAAATATATATATCTACACACACACACACACACACACACACACACACACACACACACACACACACACACACACACATATATATATATATATATATATATATATATATATATATATATATATATATATATATATATATATTTATATGTCTTTCTCATTATCGTCATTACAATCACCACCATCACCCTCCACTAAGAACCCTCAATTCCACCTCCACCTCCATCCTCCACCACTTCCACCTCCACCACCTCCACCACCACCAGTACCCGCATCACCATTACTCTTATCATTACACTATTCTTCCATTTTAGCAAACATAAAATATCTTATATTGAACACCATTAAGAATCATCAACAGCGAATAGGCTGACGAAGAACCATACGAAGAGAAGAAAAAAAAAATTAGACCCAGGAAATAGTAATTATATGTAATAAGAGGAACAGAAGGAGATAGGAGAGAAGAGTTAAGTTTTTCATTTAAGTTACCCAGCGCGGGCCCCCGGGAGAGATAGACAGAGAGAGAGAGAGAAGAGAGAGAGAGAGGGAGAGAGAGCAGTGTTGCCAACAACGCGGCGAAACAAGGGAAGGGGAGGGGGGAGGGGGGGAAGGGGTGGGGAGGATTGTTCTTGCGGTGAGGCCGGAGATAAAAAAAAAAATTAGGATTATTTATCCAATTGTGTAAGTGTATACTTTTAAAAGAAGAAGAAGAAGAAGGAGAAGAAGAGAAGAAGGAAGAAGAAGAAGAAGAAGAAGAAGAAGGAGAAGGAGAAGAGAAGGAGAAGGAGAAGGAGAAGGAGAAGGAGAAGAGAAGGAGAAGGAGAAGGAGAAAGAAGGAGAAGAAGAAGAAGAAGGAGGAGGAGGAGAAGGAGAAGGAGAAGGAGAAGGAGAAAAGAAGAAGAAGAAGAAGAAGAAGAAGGAGTAGAAAGAAGATGAAGAAGAAGGAGGAGAAGAAAAAGAAGAGAGTCGTTGGATGGAGAGGTAAATGGAGGTTTCGAAGTTTGAAGTTGCATTTCATTTGCAAGAAAGGCAGGAAAAGGTAGGTTCTTTGGCGGCGGCATTGAGTAGAGGGGGAAGGAGGAGAATAATAAGAAGGAGGTGAAGGAGATGAAGAAGGAAAAAAGAAGAAGAGGAGGAGGAGGAGAAGAAAGAAGAAGAAAGAAGAAGAAGAAGAAGAAGAGAAGAGAAGAAGAAGAAGAAGAAGAAGAAGAAGAAGAATTAGGAGAAGGAGACGAAGAAGAAGAAGAAGGAGAAAAGAAGAGGAGAAGAAGAAGAAAAAGAAAGAAGAGAAGAAGAAGAGGAGGAGGAGGAAAGAGAAAGAGAAGAAGGAGGGGGAGAAGAAAAAGAAGGAATAGGAGAAGAAAAAGAAGGATAATAATAATAATAATAATAATAATAATGATAAGAGAAGAAGAAAGAGAAAAGGAGGAGGAGGAGGAAGCCGCTGAGCTCAGAGACCAGCGGACGAAAGGGAAGATCAGTGAGATTGAGAGAGGCGACTCCAGATTGTTCTTTCGACTCACAGCATCCAGCGGGCAAGGGGGTGAAGGGGGAGTAAGGAAGTGGTGTGTGTGTGTGTTGTGTGTGGTGTGTGTGTGTGTGTGTGTGTGTGTGTGTGTGTGTGTGTGTGTGTGTGTGTGTGTGTGTGTGTGTGTGTGTGTGTCCGTGCGTGTGCGTGCGCATGTATTTCCTACGTACAATAGTTGTTTTTTTTTCTCTGGGATTGTGAGTTTAGACTCATAATGCCCATTGAATCTACCCCCCCCTCCTTCTCTTCTTCATTTACTCCCTCTCCTCCCCGTTTATCCCCTCTCTCCCTTCGCCACTTCCCTCTCCCTTCCCCCTAATCCATCTCTCCGTTGCCCTCGTAAAGTAAAAAGTTCGTAGATGAAAAAGCATTCGTATTCGCGGTGAACCCACAACTGCAAATTTTAAAAGAGTTTTAATTTCACCTTTGGCGTATGAGTGTGACTTCCTACCCTGGTCCATCACAGGGCGGAATACCCACTTTAAATTCAGTCATCAGTAAGAGTGAGAGAGGGAGTGGGAGGAGGGAGGGGGTGGGAGTGGGAGAGGGAGGAGGGGGGAGTGGGAGGGAGGGAGGGAGGAGGAGGGAGGGAGGGAGAGAAAGAGGGAAAGAGACCGAGAAATGACAGAGAATAAAAAAGGAGAGAGAGAGAGAGAAAGAGCGAAGGAGAGAGAGGGAAGGAGTGGAGGGAGGGAGAGAAAGAGGGAGAGAGACCGAAAATGAAGAGAATAAAAAAGAGAGAGAGGGAGAGAGAGAGGGGGGGAAGGGAAAGAGAGAGAGAAAAGAGAAGGAGGGAGGAGGGGGAGAGAGAGAGCGAGAGAGAGGAAATAAACAGAAATATAGATAGAATAAACACCACCAGTACGTGCATTCTCTTCACATCTCCCATCAATTTCTCACACTAACCATTCTTCAGAGAGAATGTGTGTGAGAGGAGAGAGAGAGAGAGAGCGAGCGAGAAGACGACTGACTGTGGATCGGATAACAAGAAAAGGTATCAGTGGAAATGGTTCTCCGGTTTCAACCATGATATTATCATACATCGTGCACAGGTTACCTCTCCCCTCCCCCCCCCCCCACACCCCTTATCCCTCACCCCACCCCCCCCCCCCACTTTTCCTCAGCCCCTTGTCCCCAACGCTATCCAGATGTGTTGTTTCATTTCATCCTGACAATCATTCTCCTCTTGTTTATGGGTGTCAGGGTGATTTTGTGCGAGAGGTGTCTCCTTGTGTGCGTCCGTGTTATGGTGTGTTTGTCTGTCCCGTTTGTGTGAAGTCGCTGTTATTTATTTGTTCTCCGATTTATAATGTTGGTTTGTCTGTTGGTTGGGGTCTTTTGTTGACATGAGGAGGATTATTGTTTTTTTTTCCTGTTGTGCTTGCATTCGCTCGCAATATTTCCCCCCCTCCCCCCCTTCCTCCCCCCTCCCCCTCATCGTCTCGCATATATCCCCACTCGTCGTCGTCCTCGGAGCACGTCGGTCCCGCCTCCCCTCCGTCGGTGAGGTCGAAACGCCCTACCCTCTCGCGTGGGAAGACCGACCGTAACGCCACGCGCGGCTCGACACTGTCTTCGCCCCGACCGCAGGACTCACACCCTCTCCAGCTGCTCCGTCAATTACCCAACATTTGGTCGTCATCGGATTCGCAAATCACGCATTGTCTCGGTTATTGATTTTTATATTTGAGCGTCGTCGCTAATTGGCCCCGGGCGTTATTAGCAGCGGCTGGATCCCCACCGGAGGGAGAGAGGTTGAATCTGCAATTAGGCTGGGTGAGAGATGGAGAGAGAGAGAGTAGGAGAGAGAGGAGAGGGAGAAGGAGAGAGAGAGAGAGGGGGAGAGAGGAAGGAGAGAGTGAGTGAGGGGGGGAGGAGAAGGAGAGAGAGAGGGGGGAGGGAGAAGGAGAGAGAGAGAGAGAAGAGAGAGAGAGGGAGAGCGAGAGAGAGAGGGAAGAGCGAGAGAGAGGGAGGGAGAGCGAGAGAGAGGGGGGAGGAGAGAGAGAGAGAGGAGAGAGAGAGAGAGGGAGAGCGAGAGAGAGAGAGAGAGACAGAGACAGAGACAGAGACAGAGGAGACAGAGACAGAGACAGAGAGAGAGAGAGAGACAGAGAGAAGGAGAGAGAGAGAGAGAGAGAGAGAGAGAGAGAGGAGAGGGAGAGAGAGAGAGGAGAGGGAGAAGGAGAGAGAGAGGGAGGGAGGGAGAGGGAGAAGGAGAGAGACAGAGAGCGAGAGAATCAGAGACAAACAGGCTGAGGAAGAGGAAGAATGATGCATCAAAATAATAACAAAAACAAACAAAATCAAAATCAGAATAAAAAAAGGAATCACAAAAGGTCAGATTAAGATAAAAAAATGACTAACAATGATAATAGCAATGATGATCAACACAGCAAAGCACGCAATGGTAATATTTTCTCTTATGAATTCGGTATCAGAAATATCTAAAACAACAACAGTGGCTACTGGAGATCTTGGAAGGCGTCCCAGTCACTTTATTTTATGATATAAACAGTACAGTTAGGCGTCGACTCGGATAGCCTTCAGTACAGGTGTTTGCGAAAGGTCTTTTAAGCCGAGAACTGTAGTTTTGCTTTTGATTTTATTCCATTATTTCTTGGAAAGAGAGAGGGAGAAAGAGGAAGGAAGGAAGAAAACGGAGAGAAAGAGAGAAGGGTCAGAGACGGAGGGAGAGGGAGTGAAGGAGAAAAAAACAAAGATAGACAGACACCCGGTTTTAATAACAGAATGAAAATAACAGTGAAAGACACATGTACTTCAAACTGAAAAGAAAATTATCAATCAAATTGAGATGTTCATTCTGAATGTAACTTGAACGAGGGAGTCATACAGTGGATGAGAAACACGCCAGTTTATAAATAGAAGGACAAAGGCATCGCAAGAGAGAGAGAGAGAGAGAGAGAGAGAGAGAGAAGAGAGAGAGAGAGAGAGAGAGAGAGAGAGAGAGAGAGAGAGAGAGAGAAAGTGTATCAGAACTGGGCCAGTTCAACCCGGCAACCTTGGAGAGGGTGGCCAAGCACCTCCCGTTACAGGTAGGAACTGTCACAAGAATGGGGCGGATGATAGGGAGAGAGCAGGCATAGGAAGTGTCAGAAGGATAGGACTAGTAATAGGAAGATAGAAGGTATGGAGAGCGAGAAAGAGATAACAAACACGGGGCTGCCACAAGGATAGGACTAGTAATAGGAAGATAGAAGGTATGGAGAGCGAGAAAGAGATAACAAACACGGGGCTGCCACAAGGATAGGACTAGTAATAGGAAGATAGAAGGTATGGAGAGCGAGAAAGAGATAACAAACACGGAGTTGCCAGAAGGATAGGACTAGTGATAGGAAGATAGAAGGCATGGAGAGCGAGAAAGAGATAACAAACACGGGGATGCCACAAGGATAGACTGTAATAGGAAGATAGAAGGTATGGAGAGCGAGAAAGAGATAACAAACACGGAGTTGCCAGAAGAATAAGACTAGAGATAGGAAGACGAAAGGTATGGAGAGCGAGAAAGAGATAACAAACACGGAGCTGTCACAAGAATAAGACTAGAGATAGGAAGATAACAGACGTAGGAAAAACAATGAATATTAAGTGTTGTACATTATGCAGGGCCGTCGGGGATATTGATAGGACGATAATAAGTCTCGATGCTGATAAAGATAACGTCAAAGAAGATGAAGGTAGATATGATAGAGTAATTGATTAACAGACAGCCGGATAAAATCGAATTTTTATTAGTCATTTTTTTAGAGCGATGACTGAAATAAAGTCTCGTGTTTGTTGTCATCACACATGAAGGACAAAGACGTTTTGCAATGTCTGATCGAGCGACAAGACCTTTAGTTCAAGAATGGTAAAGAAAATATCTTTTTCAAAAACTTTTTCTTTTTTTATATGTAGTACGGTTTTGCCTTCGCCCTTTTATCATCGTTCTAAATGACAATTGTGATTAGATTACCCCCTAGAGTGAGTTGCATTTCTTTGGCGACCTTAAAAAAAAAGAGAGAAAAAAAGGAAGAAAAAAAAGGAAAAAGAAAAAAATCCAAGGCGAGGTTGTTAAAAAAAAGTTATAAAACAACAACAACAACAAAAACGTAAATGAAAGAGAAGGGGAAAAAAACGCTTGTTATCCGCGGCAGTTCAAAGACACGGTTGTTGGCCGCGTATTCGTACCGTGATAACCTTCCCGTCTGACCCTGCAGGCGAGAGGTGTGTCAGCCGTGACGTCGACGCGAGGGAAAAGGTCAGATCGGGAAGGTCGTGGGGTTCCTCTTTTTTTCTTCACGGTGGCGCCATTCGTCAGGAAGGACCCCTCGATGCGTCGTCAGCTTCAGATTCGCGTTCTCTCTGTCTGGCTCTTTGTTTGTTTGTTTGTTTATTGCTCTTTCTCTTTCTTTGTTTTTTTCTTTCTCTCTTTTTCTTCTCTCTCTCTCTCTCTCTCTCCCTCTCCCTCTCCTCTCCCCCTTCCTCCCTCTCCCTCCCCTTCCCTCCCCCTCTTCCCCACACCACCCACCCACACTCCCCCTCACCTACATACATACATATATATATATTTTATAAAATTTACATATGGATATAAATATAACCTCTTGCCCCCCCCTTCCTCACCTCTCTCCCTCTCTCTCCCTCCCCCTCCCCCCCTCTCCCTCCTCTCCCCATCACTGCGTTGGCTTGATGGAGGGAGATGTGTACTTTGATTACCTTTTCGCGTGTTTTTGCCGTGTGCGTGACTACGTGATTCGCGGATTAGTTCGCTGGGATTATACAGAGGGTAGATTAGAAGAAGAAAAAAAAGGAAATGAAGAAAAAAATAGTTACCGTGATCGGAGATTTCCCCTCTGATGCGTGTTGCTAGGTTCGGAGGGGAGAGGGAAGGGGAGGGGGAGAGGGAGGTGTAAGGTAGAGGGGAATATGAGGATGTATGTAAGGGGGAAAAAGAGGAAATATTCGGGAAGGTGAAGGAAAAATGGAAATATTCGGGAAGAAAAAAGAAAAAAGTGGGATGATATAGGGAGGGAAATATTCGGATAAAATGGAGGAAAAGGAATATTAGGGAATTAAAAATGGTAAAAGGATATAAATGAATGTGTAAGGAGTATAGGAATAGAGAGAAGGAAAGAGGGAAGAGGGGAAGGAAGGAAGGGTTAACTCTCACTCTTTTTTTTTTTTCTTTTTCTTAAACCCAGTAATTTGTACTTTAATATGTAGTACGTATCCTGTAGCATATACGTAATGTTTAATAAGTACTTCTTGTTCTCGTGCTGCATTACATTACGTCTAATATATACCTTTTGGATATGTAATGTATGTAATGCGTACTTTTACCGTGGCAATTTCGTTCACTTTAATTACGTCTTGTGCTTTTTTTGGGGCCAGCTTAGATGTTAAATTACCGTCGGGAATAAAAAAATAATCCGTGAATTACGTCGGGGGTCAGAGATACGTTTTGTATATCGTGATTTAAGCATCATGTTTGCGTTGTTATCTTAGGGGGGGGGGCGCGGTGGGAGAGGCATGATTAGATTTTGATATTGATTTTGCCTCCCCTCAAAAAAAAAAAAAAAAAATAATAAAAAATAAATTAAAAAAAAAAAAAAGTTTACAAGTGTGGATTCAGAATTTAAGATTGGAAGAAGAGAGATTGGGATCACAGCAAATGGATGAAGTGTATGAAAAAGATTTACGAATATATGAGCAAAATGAATTTAAGATTGGCACCACGTGATATGGATTAGAAGTAAAAGATTAAAGAAGAATGGGAAAAACATAATTAACTTAAAAAATAAACAAATAGAAGGTCTCCAAGAAAAGAAATGTAACGTCGACAACATCAAAGACGAAGGAAAACCTCTTAAAAACAAACCAGAATTCGTTTCGGAACTCTTCTAATGTGAATTATCCGCTAATTGTCGACCTAAACAATCCTTACTCTATTACGACTCTCGGTTATCGGGAAATCACCCCGGGGCATCGGTCTGTCGGGGGGAGGGGGGGGGGAATACAGTCGTAACCGATTTTAATGGCCATAAGATTATAGTTCGCTCACGTAGACAATGCCCGAGAGACCGCCGCATACTTTTCGAGTGCCCGGGGGGGGGGGGGGGAGGGAAGGGGGGGGGGGTGGAGGGGGTGTTGAAGGATTGGTGGAGTGGTTGGGGGTGAGAGGAAGAGTTGGTGGTTTGGGTATTGTTTTTTTTTCTCTCTCTCTCTATTTTATTCGGGTTTATATTTGTAGTGAGTGTTTTTTTTTTCAAATAGGTGTTAGGAACGTTATATAGAATTTACTAATGATTAGTAAGCCCCTCGTTGAGTCATACACAAGGACGTACACACACCTGAGAACGCACACACCCACGCGCACGCACACGGACCACCCGCGGGGAAGAGGACCACCGGCGGGCACTTGTCAGGTCAAAAGACAACGCTTATGCCTGTGGTTACCGAAACAATCCCGGATTTTACAACCCTGATTTAATAACTCTTTCAAGGTCACGTCCCTACGAATTGAGGCGCTTAAGGTGATTGGTCTAAGGGAAAACTCATTAATAAGTCATTATTATTTTCCTTTTTGAGTGTCTCTTTTGATTGTTCGGTCTCTGAAAAGGGTGTAAAGGAAGATTGGGTCTTGGGGTGGGTGGGTGGTGGTGAAGGGGGGAAAGGGGGGTGAGGGAGGGGGTAGGTTCCTTCAGCGACATGTTAATGGCTTGTTGTAAAGAAATGAATAGAGGTTAATTATCGGTCATAAATTAAGCTTGAATGAAGGTGAAAGGGGAGAGAGGGAGAAGAAAATATAAAGAAATAAAAGAGAAAAAGATGGAAGCCAAAAACAGTTAAAGAGAAATGATAGAACGAAAAAAACACGTTTGAAAAAGAAAGAAAGGAAAAGAAAATGCACACAAAGATAAAGAACAAGGTAAAAATGTCGGTGGGGCAGAAATGCCGGCAACGACAATGACGTAGAAACGAAATAGAAGACAGAAAGTAAAGAGGAATCACCACCATCAATCAGCTCTCTCTCTCTCTCTCCGTCTCCGTCTCTCCGATCTCTCCTAATTTAATGATCCGTCGCGATTAAACAAAGATGGTTTCGGGGTTTGGTTCGCGTAATCAGGCCTTTCATTTCTACACCGCACTTCTGATCTTCGACGCAATAGCTAAAGACTGGAGAGAGAGAGGGGGAGGAAGGAGGGAGAGAGATAGAGAGAGAGAGAGAGAGAGAAGAGGGAGGAGAGAGAGAGAGAGGGAGGGAGAGAGAGAGAGAGCAAGATAGATAGAGAGGGAGAGATAGAGAGGATAAGAGAGAGAGAGAGAGAGAGAGAGAGAGAGAGAGAGGGAGGAAGAGAGATAGAGGGAGGGAGACAGACAGACAGAAGCAGAGAGAGCGAGTGTAAGAGCCAAACATCGTGACAACCTTACACTCGGGGGTTGGGTAGGGGGGGGGGGAGAGCGGAGGGTTGAGAGCCCTTTATTAACCGTGTATTAAGGGGAGGAAGATCAATCCAACTACCGTGTATTAGGGGAGCAGATCGCAGTATGTTGGAGGAGTCATGAACGCAAGCACGTGTGTACTGGGTGGAGGTCATACTGAGGGTATACTGTAGTTTTCTCGTAGTTGGGATGAGAGTTTTTAATTCCTTGTTATTGATGTTTTATTTTTTTTATTTTATTTTCTCCTTAATTCCCTGTTATTGATGTTTTCTCTTTTTTTATCATCTTAATGCCCTGTTGTTGATGTTTTCTTTTTCTTTCTTTTTCTTTCCTTATTTTCTTTCTCCTTTCTATTTAGGGAACTGAAAATCTCGAGTTCCTTCGGGATGGAATCGAAGCACAAGAGAATTGGTGGTAATCGATGGTCAGACCAGAGGAAAATGTAATAAAGTCTCCGATTTGTGGTTTTTAAAAGTTGGGGAAACTTTCATCGTTCACTAATTGGTAGACTTTCGGATAAGACACACGCAGACGCAGGCAAAAGCACACGCACACACGCAACGAACACACAAACACGCACACACACACACACAACACCACACCACACACACACCACACACACACACACACACACACACACACACACACACACACACACACACACACACACACACACACACACACCACACACACACACACACACACACACACACACACACACAACCCCTCCCCCCCCCCCCACACACAAACACTAATCCTATATGTATGTTTATATATATAGTAAAGGGAGTGAAATGCGTACTCTCCCCTCCTGACCAATTAATCAGTGAACCTGTTTACAGTCCACAGTCACGACATTGTTACTAGCCTGTGGTTTAGGGAGAGAAAAGGGGAGGGAGGAGAGAGGAGAGGGAGGGGAGGAGGAGAGGAGGGAGGGAGGGAGGGAGAGAGGGGGAGGAGAGGGAGAGGAGAGGGAGGGGAGGGGAGGGAGAGAAGGAAGGAGAGGGAGGGAGGGAGAGAAGGAAGGGAGAGGAGGGAGAAGGAAGGAGAGGAGGGAGAGAAGGAAGGGAGAGAAGAGTAGAGAGAGAGAGGAGGAGAGGTAGGAAGAAGAGGGAGGAGGGGAGGGAGAGAGGAAGGAAGGGAGGAAGGAAGTAAGGAAGGAGAGAGAGAGAGAAAAAAGAAAAAGAGAGAGTGATTGAGTTGAGACGGACAGACTGACAGAGAAATAGAGAGAAGGTCCGTGTGTAACGACCGGCGCGAATAGCAACGTTACCAAATTTGTGCAAAATTTTTCTGCACATCACTTCCGGCTGCCAGGAACGAGACTGGTTCTTCATTTTCTTCCGTTTTCTTGCTCTTTAATGCGTCTTCCTTTCCGTATTCTGTTCGTTACGCTGTTTGGAGTCGAGGAATCTCCCTGTGGCGTTTTTGATATTTCATTTATTTATTTGTATTTTTTGTGGTCGTTGGATTGTATTGTGTTTATCTATTTATTTGTTGTATCTATTCGTGTTATTTTGTTTTGTATTTTTATGATCGTTGGATTGTATTGTGTTTATTTATTTATTTATTTATTGTATTCGTGTCCATGTCGATTATTTGATTACTCATTTATCTGTTTTTCGGTTTATTTTATTGTCTTGGGGATAGGGAAGAGACGCCGTGAGGGATGAGGGGGGGTTGGCTTTTCTCTTACTAGTTTTATCATAATTTCGTGTTAAAGCGTTTTTTATTTTCTTTCTCTCTTCTCCTCACCTCCCTACCCTACCTTAACGTCTCCTCTCTCTTCTCTCTCTCTCTCTCTCTCTCTCTCTCTCTCTCTCTCTCTCTCTCTCTCTCTCTCTCTCTCTCTCTCTCTCTCTCTCTCTCTCTCTCTCTTCTCCCTCCCTCCCTCCTCCCTCCCTCTCCTCTCCTTCTCTCCCCTCTTCCCTCTCCTCTCTCTCTATCACCCCCTCCCTCCCTCCCTCCCTCTCCCTCTCTCCTTCTCCTTCTCACCTCCTCCCTCTTCCCTTCTCCTCCCTCCCTCCCTCTCTTCCCTCTCCTCTCTCTCTCTCCCCCCCCCTTAGAACGTCCCCACGTACCACACGTTGAATAAGACCGCCCGAACCCCATCCGATCGCTTCTTCTCCTCTCCAATTCTCCCGATTCTATTCAATTTTCTCTTCAATAACACAACGCGACAATGAGCGATGGCAAAAACCCCACCGGCCCCGTTTTCGTCGCCTTTGTTTACCTGGCGCGCCGCGTGGTCGGTTATTCTCCGTTGCTCGCGCCGGCAAGGGGAGCGCGCGTGGGCGGGTGCGAGGGAGCGGCGAACAATGGGCGGGTTTTCGTACGCCTTCGTCGCGCGGGGCGTGGGCGCGTGGTGGTGGGTGGTGGGGAGTGAGGGTGGGGGGGAACCTGTCTCGGTATGGGTGGGATGTTCTTTTTTTGTGATTTTGATAACTATGTTGTTTCTGTTTGATTATTTGTTGATCTATCTGATTGGTTGTGTACGTATGTATGTATGTATGTGTTCATGCATGTATATATATATATATATATATATATATATATATATATATATATATATATATCGGTATGTTTATAGTATGTATACATATACTTGTTCCTTATACATGAATAACGACCTGAGGAGAGGGAGAGGAGAGAGAGAGAGAGAGAGAGAGAGAGAGAGAGAGAGAGAGAGAGAGAGAGAGAGAGAGAGAAAGAAAGAGAGAAAGAAAGAAAGAGAGAAAGAAAGAAAGAAAGAAAGAAAGAGAAAGAAAGAAAGAAAGAAGAGAAAGAAGAGAGAGAGGAGAGGGAGAGGGAAGGAGGAGGGCGAGAGAGATCAGCTGGCATAGAAAGGTTAATACGATTTGCTTCCTCGTATTCTCGAGATCCACCCAGCCATGACACCTTACCCAACGTCTTGTCATGCCCGCTTAGCGTCAATGGCCGGTTCCTTTTAGCATTTTATCAGCAAGACTCCCGCATTTAACGTATCGGGATTTAATTCACGTAAATTATCGGGCGAAAGCGAAATTGCCGAACGAAAACGGAGAGCAACGGCCACGATTCGGAACCTGCTTCGAAGCTGGAGATAAGAGAGGTTCTGTGCGCCCTTCTCTGCCGCTCTCTCTTTCTCCTTCTGATGTGAATATATATATATATATATATATATATATATATATATATATATATCACATATATTTTATATATATGTATATAAATGTATTTATAAACGTTTATGTGTGTGTGTGTGTGTTATTTTATATATATATATATATATATATATATATATATATATATATATATATATATATATGTGTATATATAAATACGTATATATGAATATTTTTATGTATATATATTTATATATATTTGTGTATATACATGTATGTGCGTGTGTGTGTGTGTTTGTGTGTCTGTAACATATTCCCACCATGTCCCCCACTCTCACTTTCCTGTCTCGGCGTAACGCGTCTTCGGCAGCTCAGCCACGACGCCTTCCTGATCTCTCTCCTTGAAAACCGCAGAAAATTGACGATCATTCGCCTGCGTTGCTCACGACGGTGTTCTCATGGCCTTTTAATTTTCTTTTCTTTGTTTTTTTCTCGTTCTTTTTGGTGTGGACGACGTATTGCCCGAGGCCCGGTCGAGTCTAGTCACGTTCCGCTCGGATCGTTAATACTTTCTTTCTCGGCGACACCGGCAGGGAGCGAGCGAGCAAAGGAGCTTTTATTTATATAGCCACGTTTTTTTTTTTTTTTAAATCCTAAGAATCTGAGTGTTTTTATGTATATTAGAACAAGGACGAACGCCTTTTATTCATGTCTAACTCATGAAAATTGTCGCAAGATTTTTTTTTCTTGTAGGTCTTTATTATTTTTTGTCTCAGGAAAACAGTTAGGAATAGTTCTTTTTTTTTCTTCTAAGTCTTAATTTTTTTTTATCTTAGGAAAACAGTTAGGAATAGTTCTTGTCCTTTTAAACACCAGTCAGTCTTTCTTTCTGACGTGTTGGCACTGCGCAAACACGACACCTTTCACACACCTTGATCTGACAAACACGACTTGAACACACACCGTCCGAGAAGGGAAGAAAGAGAGTGGTCTTATAGTGCTTCAATACACACTACGGACTCTCTCTGCTGTACAGGTGTTTCTAAAATCGTTTTTATTTTATGTTGTGTGTTATTGGCTGTGTTTATATGATGCTGTAGATGTTGAGGTAGGTTTAGCGAAAGGACTTTTTAGGGATAGAAAATTATCGGTTGTGAATCTAATTTTTTCCTCCAGAAAGTAGCCAATAGGTAAAAAGAATAAATATACGACCACACAGATGTTCCCACTGTGTGTAAAGAAACCAACTTGGAATGTACGTGTTATATATATTTTTTTTTTTTTATCCCCCCATCGGGTGCCCCATGTGTAAACAGACGCTACCAATAACACAAACCGACGTTGTATTTAAACTGTTATTTTCCTTATGTATTTTCTACGTGTAAACAAACCGAACCTACAACAAATTCCCATTGAGTTAGTAAGTTTACCCTCCCTCTCTCCCCCCCACAATTGGGTGCCCCCTCCCCCAACAGACCCAAACCAACAATACGGACCAACTTACTTATTTTAATTCTTTGTCTCTCCAACAGGTGAGGTCAAGCTTCTCCACACACTCTCCATAGCCGCCCTGCACCCTCAACCACGGGTGATGTATACACTGTTGCGGTCGTGTGAGGGAGTGTTTATATATTTGCCTTAAGGTCTGGGAAGAAAAACACTTTTCTTTGCAGGTAGCTTGATGGGGAGCAGTGTGTGTTTGTGTTTTGCTTTCGTTCCTACTGTTTTTTTTTTTTTTTTTTTTTTTTTTGTCTTATTTTCTCAGGGTATATTTCTTTCTGTTTGTTTATGATTTTTATGGATGTTTCAGTATTTATGTGTCGGGAAGTGGATCCGTGTGTGTGTGTGTGTGTGTGTGTGTGTGTGTGTGTGTGTGTGTGTGTGTGTGTGTGTGTGTGTGTGTGTGTGTGTGTGTGTGTGTGCATCTCTTCCTCTCTTTGTTTATCTGCATATCTGTTTCTACATTTCTCACTTTCCATTTTTCCTCTTTGCATTTTTTTCATTTTCTCTCTCTATCGTCAGTTTCCAGCAAACCGCTTTCTCTTTCTTATTTCTCTGCCTTTCACCCTATCATCTCGCATTCCTAACAGCCTCTCGCTATCTCCCTCATTCTTATGCTTTCTTTCCATCTTGTTTCCTTTCTCGATCTGGCGGCAGCTTTTCCTTATTTTGTTTTCTCTTTTTGCTTGTATTATTTCTCTTGTGTGATGATGATGAGGGTTGCCGGTAATGATGGTAATGATGATTGCTATTTTGATCTTCATCATTATTCATAATCTTTATCATCACCATCACCTTCGTCGTTATCGCCATCATCATCGGATTCATTATCGTCATCATTATTCTTTCTGTCATCTTCGCCTTAGCATTAACATCACCATTATCATAATCACCTTCATTGCAATGGTCGCTGTTGTTTTCTTTTGATCTTTACGTGTATTATCTTTAGTTGTTTTCCAATTACCGTCTTAATTACATCTTTGGATCTATCGTTTCCTAACTATCATCACTATCACGCTTGGTCCCCTTGCGACAATTTCCGAATAGTCCACCAGCTGGTCACGGTGCCACAGCTGGTCACGGTGCCACAGCTGGTCCTACAGTGCCACCACATGACCTCGTATTTTCTCTCGGCTGGGCGATACGAGGTCGACTCCCGATACCCTCGTTTCCGTATATGGTTTCCAGGCTGCCAGAGCTTAGTAACAGAGAGGTGTGGCGGGCGGGTGTCTGATTCCGTGATGTGTAGAGGGATGTTCGGGGCGTCTTTGTGACAGGGTATGTGGTGCAGTTGTCCAGTTCTGCGGTCCTTGGAACGGCAGTGCAAGCGTGATGTGCTGGTGATGAGTGTGTGCCCAGTTGCTCTTCAGTAACGGAGGTGCGAGGCGCGTGTGGTATATTTGTTCAAGATACGGGGTTCATTTGTCATAAGGAACGGTAGGCCTATCGCCAATTCGGGAGATAGGTGATAGAGAGAGAGCGTAAGGCAGCTGTGTGGACAGGTTGGTTACAGACAGCGGTAAGAAATACGTGTGTGGCATTGGTGACGAGATGACCTTAGTAACAGATATACAAGAGTTATAGGACGAATGAGTCGAGCGGTTACGTACGCACGTTACATTGTTAACATTTTTTTTTTTTAGTTTGAAAGATAGATAGGCGAAGAGAGAGAGAGAGAGAGAGAGAGAGAGAGAGAGAGAGAGAGAGAGAGAGAGAGAGAGAGAGAGAGAGAGAGAGAGAGAGAGAGAGAGAGAGAGAGAGAGAGAGAGAGAGAGAGAGAAAGAGAGAGAGAGCGAGAGCAAGAGAGAGAGAGAGAGAAGAGAGAGAGAAAGAGAGAGTGAGAGTGCGAGACGGACAGACAGACAGACAGACAGACAGACAGACAGACAGACAGACAGACAGAAGACAGAGACAAAGAGAGAACGCTAAAAGCAAGAGACAGCGGCCGGCGAGAGGAGAGTCGCTACCAGTTACCTTCACCGGGGAGGCAACAGCACAGGTGAAAGGATCAGGTTCTCGGGGAGGGAGTGTGGCCAGCTGAGGCCGGGCACCTGGCCAGGGGCGCACGTGCTCTCCTCACGCTCCTCCTCCTTCTTCTCCTCCTCCTCCCTCTTCTTCTTCTTTGCCTTCTCCTCTTTCTCCCTCTCCTTCTTTGTCTTCTCCTTCCTCCTCCTCTTCTTCTTTGCCTTCTCCTCCTTCTCCCTCTTCTTCTTTGACTTCTCCCCCTCCTCCTCCTCCTCCCTCTTTTCTTTTGCCTTCTCCTCCTCCTCTCTCTTCTTCTTTGCCTTCTCCTCCTCCTCCCCCTCTTCTCCTTTGCCTTCTCCTCCTTCTCCCTCTTCTTCTTTGCCTTCTCCTCTTCCTTCTCCCTCCCTCTTTTCGCCTTCCTCCTCCTCCCTCTTCTTCTTGCCTTCTCCTCCTTCTCCCTCTTTTCCTTTGCCTTCTCCCTCTCCGCCCCTCCTTCTCCTTTGCCTTCTCCTCCTCCTCCTCCCTCTTTTCCTCCTCCTCGTCCTCCCTCTTCTCCTTTTCCTTCTCCTCCTCCTCCTCCCTCTTTTCCTTTACCTTCTCCTCCTCCTCCGCCCCCTCCCTATTCTCCCCGTGCTTCTCGTCTTCATTCTGTTCGCTCTCTTCCTCCTACTCTTCATCCTCCTTGTATTTTTCCCCTTCTTCTTCATCATGTTTATTGGTTTCCCTCCACCTCCACCTCTCACTCATCTTCTTTCTTCTCCTTCTACTCTTTCTCATATTCCTCATTCTCTTCTCGTTCATCATCATCATCATCATCATCATTATCATATTATTATTATTATTATTATTATTATTATTGCTATTGCTCTTATTCTTATTACCATCATCATCATCATCATCATCATCATCATCAATCATTCGTCTGCACCTTCATTTTCATCTTCGTCGTCTTCTTCATTTTCTTATTCCCTACGTCCTCCCTTCCTCCTCCTCCTCCTCCTTCCTCTTCTATATTCCTCGCTTCCTTTCATTTCTTCTCATTTACTTCCTATCAAATTAATCTACCAATGAATCTTTATTTTTTTTCATATTAATTTTGAAATTTTGTTGTTTAATAAGAAGGAGGAGGTAAGGGGGGTTGGGGGTGTGAGGGAGGTGGGGGAGAAAGCGGAAGGAGAGAAAAGGAAAAAGGTGGGGAGGAAGGAGAGAGTGAAGAAGGGAAAGGGAGGGAGAATCGGAGAGGGAGGGAGAAAGTGGATGGTGGGAGGAGGGAGAAGAAGGAAAAGGAGAGCGAGAGGGAGAAGGAAGAGAAAGAGAGAGAGAGAAATGGTGGAAAATGGGAAAGCGAGAGAGAGGGGAAAGGAAGAAGGAGAGGTTAAGAAAGAAAGAAAGAAAGAAAGGAAGAGAGAAAAGGAAACCGGAGGAGAGGAGAGATTAAGAAAGGGAGGAAGGAAGAGAAAGAGAGAGAAAAGGAAACTGGAAAGAGAAAGCGAGTCAGACGAGTGTTGGGCTGGTTCTCGCGCGCCCCACCCCCTCCCCCTCCCACTCCTACCACTACCCCTCCCCGTCCCACTTCCCCCCCTCCCACTCCCATTCCCATTCCCACTCCCCCTCCTACCCACTCCCCCTCCCCCTCCTTCCCACTTCCATTCCCCTCCCCCTCCCCCTCCCCCTCCCCTCCCCCTCATACCCACACCTACACCTTCAGCCACGAGGCATAAGGGCATTCTTTCCAAAGAGGAGAGGGCGTTTAGGGAAAGGCCTATTATCGTTTCTCTCTTCTCTCGTTTCTTCCCGTTTTCTCTTGTTTCCTGTAACATTCCCTTCTTCTCGTGTCTCTTTTCTTCTCTCTCGCCTTTTCTCGTTTTATCTGTTTTTTTCTTCTCTCTCTCTCCTATTCCTCTCATTTCTTCTCTCTTCACTTCTCAGGTCTCACCTCATATTTTTCTCGCCTCTTCTCCTCTAATTTTTTTCTCTCCCTCAACTCTCATTCTTTCCCACCATCTCTTCTCATTTCTCACATATGTCCTCTCTATTCTCATTTCCTCTACCCTCCCACCCTCTCATTTCTTCTCTCATTCCTCTCTTTCACCCTCTCTTTACTCTCTCCTCTTCTCTCCTTCCTCTCCCTCCTCGGTCTCCTCTCCCAACCTTTTTTTTCTACTCTCTCTCTTCCTTATCTTCTTTCCTCTCTCCTCATCCATCCTCTCTCATCTCATTCTCTTCTCACTCCTCTCTTTCCTCTCCCATGTTTTCTCTGCTCCTTCTCTCCTCCCTCCTCTGTCTCCTCTCTCTGTCTCTCAACTCCTTCTCTCTCCTCTCCCATCTTCTCTCCTCCTCTTTCTCAACTCAACTCTATTCTCCTCTGTTCTCCTCTCTCCTCCTTCTCATCCCTCCTCTCTCTCCTCTCCCATCTTCTCTCTCTCTCAACTCCTTCTCTACTCTCTCTCTCAACTCCTTCTCTACTCCTCATTTCTCCTCTCTCCTCCCCATCTCTCCTCTCCCATCTCCTCTCCTCTCTCTCAACTCCTTCTCTACTCTCCTCATTTCTCCTCTCTCCTCCTTCCCATCTCTCCTCTCTCTCCTCTCCCGTCTTCTCTCTCTCTCAACTCTTTCTCTACTCTCCTCAGTTCTCCTCTCTCTCCTCTCCCATCTTCTTTCCTCTCTCTCAAATCCTTCTCTACTCTCCTCAGATTTCCTCTCTCCTCCTTCCCATCTCTCCTCTCTCTCCTCTCCTCCTCTTTCTCAATCCTCTCTCCTCTGTTCTCCTCTCTCCTCAATCTCTCCTCTCCTCTTTCTCAACTCCTCTATTCTCCTCTGTTCTCCTCTCTCCTCCTTCCCATCTCTCCTCTCTCTCCTCTTTCTCAGCTCCTCTACTCTCCTCTGTTCTCCTTCCCATCTCTCCTTTCTCTCTCCTCACAGCCCAAGGGAAGATGATGTGCGAGTACTAGGCTCGATTCGCGGGAGGAAATTTTGCTGCATAAGTGATTTTCAACTTTCACTTCCTTAAAGGTTACTCGCGGTTCGATCGATAATGTGGAGGGTTTTTAAAGTTCAGGAAACTTTGCGACACTTTTTTTTTCTTTTTGTCTGTTTTTGGTGAATTATTCGGTGTGATACGGGAAGCTTGGGTGTGTGGTTTTTTTAAAGTTCAGGATTTTTTTTTTTTTTTTTTTTTTTTTTTTTTTGGGGGGGTGTTTATTTTGGTGAATTATGATAAGGGAAGCTTAGCTTTTTATGTTATGTTTTTTGTATGAGTTTATTCGATAATTCGATGAACAGAGAAATGGTGTAAGTACAATATGCAAAATAAACTTTTTTTTATTGATTATACTTTTAGTATAAAGTAGAGAAATACCGTAAACACACAAATGAAGATAAATAATAAGGATAATGATAAATTACCATGAAAAGAAATTAAGCAAAAGGCTTCCAGAAGAAGGTAGTAGGAGGAGGAGGAGGAGGAGGGGAGGAGGAGGAGGAGGGGGGGGGTGAAAGCGAGGAATGAATGGAGACGGAACGCTAAAGATACGAATTGTCAGCGTTAGACGATTTCAACCTTATTTCCGTGAGAAGAGAAGAAAGGGAGGGGGGGGGAGGATGGCATGTTAAAGGATGATTATGGAGGGAGGGGGTGGAGGAGTGGAGGAGGAGTGATGGAGGAGGGGAATGGAGGAGTGGAGGAGGAAGAAGGAGGGAGGAGGATGGGGAGGGAGGGTGGAGGATGGAGCAAGTGGAGGGTGGAGGGAGAAGGGTGTGATGGAGGATGGATTATGGAGGAGGTGGAGGTGTGATGGAGGGGAATGGAGGATGGAGGATGGATATTGAGGAGTGGAGGAGGGAGGATGGAGGAGTGGAGGAGAGTGGAGGGGGTGGGAAGTGGAGAGGGTGGATGGAGGATTATGGAGGGAGGGGTGGAGAGTGGAGGAGGGAGTGATGGAGGGGGGGAATGGAGGAGTGGAGGAGGAAGAGAAAGGAGGGAGGGAGGATGGCGAAGGAGTGGAGGGAGGAGTGTGAGGGAGGGGGGGAGGGAGGGCATGTCAAAGGAGTGTGAGATAAAGCCGATAAAGACGGATTAATAAAGAATGACGGTAGTAATAAATTTGATACGAGGCTTAATTACCGATAAGATCAGATGATGTCACGATAGGAGGAAAATTGGGTATTGTCTAAAGCGAAAAGTCTTAAAAAAAAAGGAGGAGATCGCTGTAGGATGCGTAGAACGTGACTTTCTTCCTTCTTATTCTCTTTCTTCTTCTATTCATTCTTCTCCTTTTTCTTCTTTATTTTTTTTACTTCTCCTTCCCTTTTTTCTCTTCCTTCCTGTTCCTACTCATTTTGCCTCCTATCCTCCCCCTCCTCTTCCTTCCTTCCTTCCTTCCTTCATTCTCTCCTTCCCCTTCCTTCTCATTTATACCCCCTTCCTCCTCCTCCTCCTCCTCCCCTTCACTTCCTCCTCCTCCTCCTCTCCTCCTCCTCCTCCCCCCTCCTCCTCCCTTCCCCCTCCTCCTCCCTCCCCTCCTCCTCCACTTCCTTCCTTCTTGGCGTTGCCATTCCCTCCTTTTAGGACTTCCTGGCGTCTTCCTCACGCAACACACGTGCCCGCTGAACCGAAGTCTGACTGTCACGTTTTGGCTGTAAAGGATAAGGAGGACGGGTTGGAGGAGGAAGAGGTGGAGGTGGAGGAGGAGGAGGAGGAGGAGGAGGAGGAGGAGGAGGAGGAAGAGGTGGTGGTGGTGGAGGAGGGAGGAGGTGGTGGTGGTGGTGGAGGAGGAGGGTGGAGGAGGAGGTTGAAGAAGAGGTGGAGGGGAGGAGGAGGAGGAGGTGGTGGTGGTGGAGGTGGAGGATGAGGAGGTGGGTGGTGGTGGTGGAGAGGAGGTGGTGGAGGAGGGGGGCGGGTTGGAGGAAGAAGAGGTGGAGGGTGGAGGAGGAGGAGGAGGAGGAAGATGAGGAGGTGGTGGTGGTGGAGGTGGAGGATGAGGAGGTGGTGGTGGTGGTGGAGGAGGAGGGGGCGGGTTGGAGGAAGGAGGTGGAGGTGGATGAATGATGATGATGATGATGATGATGATGATGATGATGATGATGATGATGATGATGAGGAGGAGGAGGGAGGAGGAGGAGGAGGAGAGGATGACGATGACGATGAGAATAAAGGAAAGAAGAGGGAAAAGATCCGGTTAACAATAATGGTAATAATAATAAATCATAATAAGGAGGCAAAAGAGAATAAATAAAAGAAAAATAAAGAAGGAGAAAGCGGGGAAGGAGGACAAGAAGAAGAAGAAGAAGAAGAAGTGGTTGAACTGCTGTTCCGTGTTCCCAAAGTGCCCAGGGTCAGCTTCGTGTGTGTTTTGTACCGGTTCATGACCCTTATGGCACTTGTGGGTACGGTCGATAGTCGATACGGATGATAATACAACGTTGGTTAATAGGATCGTTTGCCGTATGGGAGTCATGCGGAGGGAGGAGGAGGAGGGAGGGGGTGGAGGAGGGAGGGGGGGAGGTGGAGGGAGGGGGAGGATGGAGTGATGGAGGATGGGTTATGGAGGGAGGAGGGATTATGGAGGGAGGGGGGTGGAGGAGGAGGGGGTGGAGGAGGGAAGGGTGGAGGAGGGAGGGGGTGGAGGATGGTTATGGAGGGAGGAGTGTGGAGGATGGATTATGAGGGAGGGGGGTGGAGGAGGGAAGGGTGGAGTGAGGGGAGGAGGATTATGAGGGAGGAGGATTATGGAGGGGGTGGAGGAGGGAGGGGGTGGAGGATGGATTATGGAGGGAGGGGGGTGGAGGAGGAAGTGTGGATTATGGATTATGGAAGGAGGGGGTGGAGGAGTGGAGGAGGGAGGAGGAGGATTACGGAGGGAGGGGGTGGAGACGTTTATCCGATGAGATTCATGCGGATGTATCAAAGGAGTGAAGGAGGGAGTGATGGAGGATTTATTATGGAGGGGAGGGAACGGAGGAGTGAAGGAGGGAGTGAAACGAGGAGGTGTTAAGGAGTGATGGAGGATGGAGGGAGAGCGGGGAGGGAGGTGGGAAGGGGAAGGGGGTAAGTCACGAGGTCAGGGAGATCCAGGTCACCCCGGCACGACTCCACTCACGCTCCACCTCACATGTTCGCCTCACTTCACTCTCACTCCACCTTACGGACCGCTGTTCCACCGCTGTTCCACTTGTAGCTTGTCTTGTTCATTTTCTTTTCTGTTTCTGGTGGAGTATTTTCTTTAAATGTATTATGTTCATGTTTTTTTCATGTTTCAGTTAAGTCATTCGTTAAGTATCATTTATTTTTTCTCCTTCTCTTTCGTTTCATCTCAATTCGTATTATTATTTTCTTTCTTTTTTTCTTTCCTTCCTTTCCTTCCTTCCTCCCTTCCCTCTCTCCTCCCTTTCAAACCTCCCCTCCCTCCCTCCTTCCTCTCTCCTGTCCCTCCTTCCCTCCCTCCCTACCATCCTCCCTCCCTCCCTCCCTCCTTCCTACCATCCTTCCTCTCCTCCCTCCTCCATCCTCCCTTCCTCATTCTCCTCACTCCTCCATCCTCCCTCCTCCCTCCCTCCCTCCTCGCTTCTCCATCTCCCTTCCCTCATTCTCCTCACTCCTCCCTTCTCCATCCATCCCTTTTCCTCATTCTCCTCTCTCCTCCCTCCCTCCCTCCATCTCCCTTTCCTCATTCTCCTCCCTCCCGCCCTTCCGCACCCCTTCTCCCTTCCTCGAAACTGGTTCACCTCCAAACCCCGAGAGACCTCCATCCCGCCCGCGCACCGACGCCCCCACCCCACCCTCCACCCCACTCACGCCTCTCGTCTTGGAGTCTCGTCTCTGGAACGCGTGGGCGGACGTGTTGTCGATCTCTCTCTCTCTCTCTCTCTCTCTCTCTCTCTCTCTCTCTCTCTCTCTCTCTCTCTCTCTCTCTCTCTCTCTCTCTCTTCTCTCTCTCTCTTTTCTTCTGTCTTTTTTTTGTTTTTGATTATGTGTTTTTTTTTTTTTTTTTTTGGGGGGGGCTGTGTTTTTTTTTTTGTTGTTGCTCTTTTTTCTTTCTTTCTTTGTTGTTTTCTCTCTTTTTTCTGTTGTTCTTAGTCTGTCTGTCTGTATCTCTGTATCTATCTATCTGTCTATCTATCTATCTATTTATCTATCTATCTATCTATCTATCTCTATCTATCTATCTATCTATCTCTCTCTCTCTCTCTCTCTCTTCTCTCTCTCTCTCTCTCTCTCTCTCTCTCTCTCTCTCTCTCTCTCTCTCTCTCTCTCTCTCTCTATATATATATATATATTAATAATATATATATATATATATATATATATTATATATATCCTCTCACACACATCGAATAAACAAACAAACAAAGGAAACCAAGCAACGAACGCATTTGAGTGGCAGCATATTTCAAAATTAATACCATGTTCATGCTAAATTGCTTATCTTTCCCAACACATATACTTCATGCCAGCGCAACAGTCAGCGGTGCTAATTATCATTCATTTTGTTCTTTTTATTCCTTGTCTCCCTCCCGCCTCACGCCACTTCCTCATTCCCCTCCTCCTTTTCGTCTCCTCTCTCTTCTTCTTTTCTACTCTTCCTCCTCCTCCTCTTCTTCCTCCACCTCCCCTCCTCCTCTTCCTCTTTTCTCCTCCTCTTCCTCCCCTCCTCCCCCCTCCTCCCTCCCCCTCCCTCCTCCCCCTCCTCCTCCTCTCCCCCGTCTTCCTACCCCTCCCCCGTCTCCTCCCTCCCCCTCCCTCCTCCTCTCCCCCCTCCCCCGTCTCATCCTTCTCCTCCTTCTCCCCCTCCCTTCCTCTCCTCCTCCTCCTCCTCCTCCCCCCCTCCCCACCCCTCTTTGTAAGCGATTTCTCCCGCGAGCTCATCTTCACTCGTGTTTTATGGCAAGTTCCCTCCCGCACCTTGACATCCAACCCCTCCCCCCCTTCTTCCCCTCCTTCATACCCCTCTTCCGCTTCCCTGCTTACCTCCTACCCTCCCTCTCGTTCTCCAACCCTTCTTCCTTGCCTCCCCTTTCCTCCACACCCTCCCTCCATCCCTCCATCCCCTCCCTCCACCCCTTCCCTTCCCTTTCTCACCCCTTCCTTTCCCCCTTCCTCTACCCCTCTTTCCTCCATCCTCCACCCCTCCTATCCCGCCTTCCCTCCACCCCCTCCCCCTCCATCCCTCCATCCCTCCATCCCTCCACCCCTCCCTTCTTCCCTCCATCCTTCCACCCCCCTTCTGCCTCTCCGCCCCTCCCTTCCCCCCTTCCCTCCCTCCCTTTTCCCGCTTCCCTCCAGCCCCTCTCCATCCCGCCTTCCTCCACCCCGTCCCTTCTTCCCGCCTCCCTCCAGCCCCTCCTTCTTCCCGCCTCCCTCCGCCCCCTCCCTCCCTCCCCGGTGAGCACAGCAGAGACCGGGAGAGAACGAGAGAGAGAGCGTTTGGAGACATCCGGGTCTTGAGTCTTCGAGGCCGTGTTTGCCATGTTCAGAGTTTTTGATGGGAGGGAGGGAGGGGTTTGGAGGGAAGGGAGGGAGGGAGGGAGGAAGGAGGGATGGGGAGGGGTTTGGAGGGAAAGGGAGGGGGTGGGGGAAGGGAGGGAGGGGTTTGGAGGGAAGGGAGGGAAGGGAGGGGAGGGAGGGAAGGGAGGGTGTGGAGGGAAAGGGGGAAGGGAGGGAGGGAGGGGTTTGGAGGGAAGGGAGGGAAGGGATGGGGAGGGGGGGTGGAGGGAAAGGGAGGGGTTTGGGGGGAAAGGGAGGGAGGAAGGGAGAAAGAGGGAAGGGAATGGAATAGGAGGGGGAAGGGAAAGAGAGGGAAGGAAGGGGGAGTGAAAAGAGGAAGGGAATGGGGGAGGGAGGAAGGGAAGGAAAGGAAGAAAGGATGGAAGGAAGGAAAGGAAGGAAGAAGAAAGAAAAAGGAAGAAGAGAACTGAGCGAGAAGAGAAGGAAGGAAAGAAATTCAGAATTTCACGATGCGAACGTGTGGGGTATCTCGAGTATATACATCATGCTTTTGTGTTGTCTGTCAGTGGAAGGGCACGGCGGCGGCCTGGATGTGGAAGAAGCTCTGAAAGTGGGTTTTGAAATGGCTAGTTTACTCTGCTTGAAGTGGTTTTCACATGGTGGTGGTGGGTGGGTGGGGGGGGGGATCAGGAGAAGGGGGTTACTCTGCTTAAAGAGGTTTTCACAGTGGGGTGGGGGTGGGGGGGGATCAGGAAAGGGGTTACTCTGCTTGAAGAGGTTTCACATGGTGGGTGGGGGGTGGGGGTGGGGGGATCAGGAGAAGGGGGTTACTCTGCTTGGAGAGGTTTTCACATGGTGGTGGTGAGGTGGGGGTGGGGGGATCAGGAGAAGGGGGGGGCTGCTTGAAGAGGTTTTCACATGTGGTGGTGGGGTGGGGGTGGGGGGATCAGGAGAAGGGGGTTACTCTGCTTGAAGTGGTTTTCACATGGTGGTGGGTGGGTGGGGGTGGGGGTGGTCAGGAGAAGGGGGTTACTCTGCTTGAAGAGGTTTTCACATGGTGGTGGTGGTGTGGGGTGGGGGGATCAGGAGAAGGGGGTTACTCTGCTTGAAGTGGTTTTCACATGGTGGTGGTGGGGGGGGTGGGGTGGGGGTCAGGAGAAAAGGGGTTACTCTGCTTGAAGAGGTTTTCACATGGTGGTGGTGGGGTGGGGGGTGGAGGGGATCAGAGAAGGGGGTTACTCTGCTTGAAGTGGTTTTCACTGGTGGTGGTGGGTTGGGGGTGGGGGTGGTCAGGAGAAGGGGGTTACTCTGCTTGAAAGAGGTTTTCACATGGTGGTGGTGGGGGGGGGGTGGGGGGATCAGGAGAAGGGGGTTACTCTCTGCTTAAAGGGTTTTCACATGGTGGGGTGGGGGGGGGGTGGGGGGTCAGGAGAAGGGGGTTACTCTGCTTGAAGAGGTTTTCACAATGGTGGGGTGGGGGTGGGGTGGGGGGGCAGGAGAAGGGGGTTGCGCGTGGTATACTCCTGTGAATATCGTGATGCAGAGGTAGTGTAGATGATTGGCAATATGGATGCGGATGTGTAAGTATTGTTTTTTTTTATCTTTGGTGTTGTTATTGTTTTGTTTTTTTGTTTTAATTAGCCGAGTTTTTTTCTCTGGTATTAGTCTTTTGTTATTCAAGATTTTTTTTTTTTTAAATTTATATTAGTATCATTATTGTTATTATTATTATTATCGTCATTATCATTATTATTGTCATTATCATTATTAGTTTTATTTGTTATCCAAGCGATTTTCCCCCTCTATTGGTGATATTATTCCGTGCTATTCAATCGTTCTTCCTCATTTTTTTCCTAAACGATTTTTCCTTAATTGTTGTTATTTTTATATAATATTTCTTTTGCCTTTTATATTAAATTTCTTTTGAGAGTTCATGTCCAAAACAGCGTTGTATGACGATCTTAAATTACTGTATTCCATTTCCATAAAATAAACAACCTTTAAAAATCACTGGCTTTGTACGTGGTCATAATGGCGGATAGGCCTGTACTGCGAAGGTCTTTGGTCATGGACTTTAATGTATATTTATGCACGGAGGCCCATAGGTCTATGCACGTAGGCCTACAGATCTTTGTGCGATCATTTTTGTAGGACATGCGACAGGAGACGAGGTCGGGGGAAAATCTCTTGGAAATAGGACACGGGCATTTCCTGACGTCACGGCCTATAGGACCTTTAAACGTAAAAATCCTCTTAGAACGAGACCTTTGGGGGGTTCGGAGGCGGTGGGGGACTGAAAGAGGGATTTAAACGCCCGGTGTAGGATTGTTTTGCGGTTTAATGTTCGCGAAGAAAGGCTTTTTTTTTTTGACAAGCGGTTTGAGTTTTTTCTGTCGGCAGTAATGGTGTTATATTCCCTATTTGTTCCATATTTTTTGTATGTTTAAAGGCAGGTGTCATATACATACATACATACATATATGTATATATATATATATATATATATATATATATATATATATATATATATGATTATGTATATTTATGTATATTTACATATATAAATAACACACACACACACACACACACACACACACACACACACACACACACACACACACACACACACACACACACACACACACACACCACCATCACCACCACCACATCTATCATTATGATAATCATTATGAAAGACATAAAATCTACATTTTTAGTATTAGTATTAGTATATATATATATATATATATATATATATATATATATATATATATATATATATATATATATATATATATATATATATATATATATTGATACTATATGCTTTATTTTATTATTTTTTTGCTGATCGGCCCTGAAATAGACTTTGATTGATACTATCACAGAGGAAACGAGCCATTAAATTACAATCCAATCCTCCATTGAAGAAACATCTTCCATTCACCCAAACCACGTAATATCAACCAGGAATTACCAGATACGAAAGACAAATTACACACATCTACGTTGGATCTTCCGCCGCCGTGAGCAGAGAAAATTTCTGTAAAAGGAAAAACACGAAGCCATGAAGGTTGAACGTCGGGTGGGGTGGGGGGGTGGAAGGGGGATGTGGTCGTGACGGGCAGGTCTGTGAGGCAAGGGAGATCGTACCCTCTTGTTGGAGTTTTTCTTCTTCTTCTTCTCCTTTCTCCTTCTTTTCGTCTGTTTGTTGTTGTTTTTTATTCCTTTTTTCTTGGTTCTTGTTTTTTTCACTCTTTCTTGGTTCTTGTTTTTTTTATTCTCTCTTCATTTCCTCCTTTATTTCTCTCTCTCCTCCTCTCGTCTTCTTTTTCTTTTCTGTTTGCTGTTCTGTTATTCTTTTTCTTGGTTCTTGTTATTCTTCTCCTCTATTGGTTTCCTCTTTTTTCTCTCTCTCCTTCTCTCGTCTCGTATCCTATTTCTCCTCTGTTTGCTGTTCTCATTCTTTTTTCTTGCCGCTTGTTTTTTTTTTTTTCTTCTCTCTTCATTTCCTCTTTTTTTCTCTCTCTCCTCTCGTCTCGTATCCTATCCTGTATTCATTCTCTCGTCTCCCTCCCTCATCCCTCTTCTCGTCTCCTATCTTCTATTCTTCTCTCTTCTTTTTTTTTACTGTATTCTCCTCTCCTCTTCTGTCCTTATCTCTTATTTCCTCCGTTAGTCTCCTCTTCTCTCTTCTCCTCCCTTACTTTGTTCTCCACTCCCCTCTCTTCTTCCTTCCTCGCCTCCCCTTCTATCCCCTTACATTCTCTTCCCTTCTCTCCTGATTCCAAATGACCATGTTTAGTATTTTACTAATTACTGTAATTATTTCCCCTTACGTTAGGGTGTTCACTGATTAGTTGACGGATCGATGTCCGATAGAATCTCTCTCTCTCCCCCTTTCCCTCTCTTCCTCTCTCCCTCCATCCCCTTCCCCATCCCCATCCCCCTTCCTCTCATCTCTCCTGCTCCCTCTCCCTCTCTCCCTCCCATCCCCATCCCCATCCCCATCTCCTCTCTCTCTCCTCTCTCTCTCTCTCTCTCTTCTCTCTCTCTCTCTCTCTCTCTCTCTCTTCTCTCTCTCTCGTCTTCTCTCCTCCTTCTCTCTCTTTCTCTCCTCATCCTCTCTCTCTCTCTCTCTCAATCTCTCTTCCAATCTCTCATTCTCTCTCTCTCTCTCTTCAATCTCTCTGCTTCCTCTCCCTCTCTCTCCTCTCTCTCTCCCTCCCTCCCTCCTCTCTCCCTCTCCCTCCTCTCCCCTCTCTCCTCTCTCTCCCTGTCCCTCTCCCTCTCCTCCCTCTCCCTCTCCCTCTCCTCTCTTTCTCCCTCTCCCTCTCCACCCTCCCTCTCTATGACTTTTCTCTTTCTTTATTTATACTTTTTTTTGGCGTTCGATATAAAACAGGGGATTTTGAAAAAGTTCTGGCTGGCTGTGGTGAGTCAATGTGTTTACGAAATCGGGGGCAAAGTCTGTCCTCCAGCCAGTCGAAAAATTGCACGTTTGTTGTTTTTTTTTTTTTGTTTTTATTTGCAAATGAAATCGAAAAAAAAAAAGTTACCGAAGTCGGAGGAATTATGCGATTATTCGAGGACTGAAAATCGTAAACCGCAGAGGTTGAGATATTATTTACGATTGTTTGAGAATGGGAAAAACGAAAACATACCCCCAAAAAATTGATGTTTATGTTTATGGGTGGTGCGCGTGGCGTGATTGCGTGTGTGATGTCGAATATATATATAAAAAAACGCATTGTATAAAAATAGGGAGGAGGAGAGAGGGAGGGAGGGAGGGGAGGAGGGAGGGAGGGAGGGAGGGAGGGAGGGAGGGAGGGAGGGAGGGAGGAGGAGGAGGGAGGAGGAGAGAGAGAGGGAAGGGAGGAGAGAGAGAGGAGGAGGGGAGAGAGAGAGGGGGAGAGAGAGAGAGAGAGAAGAGGAGGGAGGGATGGGGAGGAGGAGAGCTTCATTGAGGGCGGGGGGAGGTGAGGGGAGGGACAAAGGGGCGGAGGGGGGAATTGGTACCTCTCACCCTCACTCCCTGCCTCCTGCCAAACTGGGGGGGATCAAAGGGGGGAGAAGAGAGAGGAGTACGAGGAAGAAAGAGAGAAAGAATAGGAGGGGAGAGAAGGGAGAAGGAATACGAGGACGTAGGTATGATAAGGGAAATGGTGAGGGTGGAGTGATTAGAGTGAGAGAGAGAACTGGATAGAACTGGAGGGAACTCAGCGCTGCTCCCTTCCTACCCTCCCTACTCTCCCTTGCACGTATCCTATTCTCTCACTCCCTACTCCCCTCTGCTCAATTTCCCCGCATTCCCCTACCCCCTGTATATCCATCTCCTCCTATTTTCTGTCCACCCACTGTTCCCTGATCCCTATCCATCCACCCCTATCCACTCTCTCCCTGTTCCCCTTTTTCTCTTACACCCACCATCCTCTGTACACGGTCCCCTGCCTAACCCGTATCTACTCCCTCCCTACTCCCTAACCACTTACTCCCCTGCCCTACTGCCCCTTACTCTTTACCTACTTACTCCCCTGCCACCCCCCCCCACCTGCCACCACCCCACCCACTCTAACCCCACTCCCCTACTCTGCCCTCTGCCGCCTACCAATCCACTCTAACCCTCTCCCCTCCTCTGCCCCCGCTGCCGCCTACCCACCCACTCTAACCCTCTCCCCTCCTCTGCCCTCTGCCGCCTACCCGCCCACTCCCTCCCACTCCTGCCCACCCCTGCCCACCCCTGCCCACCTCCCACCCCCTGCCCACCCCTTGCCCACTCCCTGCCCACCCCGCCCACTCTTCTCCCCCCCTGGTCACGGTCTCACGTACTGACGACCACTTTCTCCAGTCCAGACCCGCTATCGCAGGCCACGACACAGGCACTGCTTATGGGGAGGGGGGAGGATGGGAGAGGGATGGGGAGGAGGATGGGGAGTGAGGGGAGTGGGTGAGAGAGGTGGAGGGATGGGTGTGGGATGGGAGGGAGGAGGGGTGGAGGATAGGAGAGGGGTGAGCCCAAAGGGGGGGAGGGAGAGGTGGGGAAGGGGGATGGTAGTATGGATGGGATAGGGGGAGGGGGATTGGGAAGGGGGTGGATGGAGAGAGGGGGTGGTAAGGGGTGAAGGGGAGGGGAGGATGGAAGAAGGAGTGAGGGGAAGGGGAATGGGAAAGGAAAAATAGATGGGGAAAGGCAGGGAGAATAGGATGGGGAGGACAGGAGAGAAGTTGGAGAGAAAAGAGGGAAAAGAAAAAAAAAGGGAAGAGGAACCGAGGGGGGGAAAAGGAGAGAGGAGGGAGAAGGGGAAGGGAACAGGGAGGGGATGAACACGGGGATAAAGAGAAAGGGATGGGATAAGAGGAAAGTAGAAAGGGGAAATCAGGGAAGAAGTAAGAGAGAAGGGAAAATGGAAGGGGAAGAGGGAGTCGAGAATAGGGAAAGAAAGAGAGGAGAGTTTGTTTGCTTTCGGAGATTATTGATTGTTATTGTATTAGCGCCTAATGTTTTATTCTTGTATTATTTATTTATCATTTATGTTATTATTTATTTTATTGTTTAATATTATTATTATATTTTATTGTATTATTTATTTTGATTAATTTTTTTTGTGGCCTCTAATGTAAAAAAAAATCCGTCCTTAATTTTTATCATTTCTTTTTTTTCTTTTTTGTGGCTCTATGTTTTGTAAAAAAAAATCCGTCAGTTTTTACGCTTCTTATTCAAAACAATTTCAAGGCAATTTCTTTTCATTGTGATTTTTTCTCCTTTTCTGTTGTAAATGTCATTCTCTTTTTTAATGAATTGAACTAGATCGTGTTTTCTCCAGTGATCAGCTGATTAGGATTTACCTCTATGGTTGCGAAAGTGTCATTTTCAGATCCGGTGTTCATTTCTCAAATTGTACGTTCATCTGTCCATATTAAGTGGGGTCATGTGTGTCATACGGTCCACATTGATTTACCTATGGTTTATAATCCCAACCTTGTTCCCAATGTTGCTGCAGAACAAGGATTAGTGTGAAGATTATGTAAGCTCCCTAGCACCAGACACAATTCCCGAGATTTAGGCTGTTTGACAGTTGTCATAGTCATTTTACGCTCTGTTATTCAACTTGTTTTCAAGTTCACCTATAGTACTTAATGGTGATAACTTCGTGATTGTACTATCTCATTGAGATCGTATCCATAATCTCTCAACGCACACTAAACAGGGACATTATTCCATTCTTTTATCTGTTATACCACTATATGTTTGTAAAGCCCATATGTAGCAGCAAGCCACTGGAGTCGATAACAATAATAGTACATTACTAGATCTCTCACAGTGTAATATGCATGTATGTATATTGTTACAAACACGAGATAGCTCAGAACAACACATCAACATCATCAACACACATACAGTGTATGCTAAATGAATATGTATTACATTACATATCAATTAACATTTACATTACAATACAATACATACAACATACATACACACATCACACACACACACACACAACACCACACACACACACACTACACACACTACATCATACACATAATATAGATTTTAGATTAGATAGTAATATAGATAGTAATACATATAAAATATATATATAGTATTAAATACAGAATAAAGTTAATATATATAATAATATGTATTACATTAATAATGTAATTATAATAAAATGTTTTATATAATTTATTAATGTAATTGATATTTATTAAATACATTAATTTGTTGTAATGTTGTAGCAATATATATATATATTCTATAATTGTGCATGTGTGTTTATATAGTGATTAAATTATTATAGTATAAACGTTGTTAATACACAAGTACATCACTAGCACTCACAACTCAGCACACATCCACACACATACATTCACATCGACTACACAATCGATCATCAGCAGACTATACAAAGATATAAGATTATTATACACTTTGTTAATACTTTCATTTACTCACTAACCTTTATTATATAAGTTTAATAATTATAACTAAATTATCATACTATAATATATATAAAATACTCAGTTAAATATACTCTAGTAAAGTAATATAAAACACTACCTCACAACAATACTATCTATCATAATACACATTATAAATATATAATTATAAATTGCCCCCTCTCATATACCTTATTATATCATTCTACTATACATACTACTCTTAACCCTACTCACTCATATTATATACCTTTATCTCCACTATACATTATTATTACTTATTTATTCATCTAATCTTATACCCTTCCTATACACACCTTTCTACCACCTTCACATTTATATACATTACCTCATTCCTACCCCAATACCATTCACCCCCTCATATCCATACCTATACTCACTCACACCACCTCACTCATACTACTCTATATCTCTAACTCCTAAATTACCCATATATACCTCACTTTGTTTCTCCCCTCCATCATCACCTCCCCTATATATACCCCCCTCTCACACTCCCTCTTTCGTCGAGTGTGAGCCAGCTAGGACTTCAGCTAAACCAACGTTGCTTTTTTGCTATTGTGTTACTTTTAAGGGGTGTCACGTGTTTCACTATGATCTTTTTTTTTTTTTTTCACTTTGTGTAATGTAGCTCGAGTTCTTATACGTGATATAGTGTGTGTTGTAGTGTTGATATATTATATATATAGTTGTGTTGTGTTGTGTGTGTGTGGTGTGTTCTGTGTGGACTTGTTGGTTGGATGTGTGTTGTGTGTGTTGTTGTAATATATATAGTATATAGTTAGTGAGTGTTAGTGTATGTGATGTAAATATATATATATAGTATGTTGTATGTGTGTAGTGTATAGTGTGTGTGTGTGTGTGTGTGTGTGATGTGTACGTGTGAATAGTAGGTATATGATATACGAGTGTGATATATGTGTGTGAGTTTGACTGTAGTGTGTGAGTGTGTAGTGTATGTACGTTGTTGATGATTTAGGTATATATATTAATATATATATATATATATAATAATATACTATTAGACCGATGAGTCGCGCACACACATATGCATGTATGGTGTGGTTTATTCAATATTATCATACTCACATATATTTATCTATATATTTTATATTATTAATTTTTCCTATTTTTGTATTATCTAAATGAAGTGAATATTTTTTTGGATTGAAATTATGTGAATATAATAGTTATTTATTTATTTTACTGTGTTTAGATTATTTATAGGGTTACTGAGATATATATATATATTTGTGTATAATGCATTATATTATTGTTTATATATAATTTATATATCTATGATATTATTAAATATATATTTTATATTAAGCTTATTAAATATTAGTATGTTTTAATATATTATGATCCTAGCAATATTTATTTGTTATATATATGTTTTTTTATATCATTATATATATATATATATATATATTATAATATATATATATATATATTATATGTTATACCCAATAATTATGATGTTTATATAGAATTAATTGTTGTTTGTGATTTATTTATTTATTTTAATATTTGTAATGAATTGTTGTGATATCTTAGTGACAGTATATAGAATACTTATGTTTATTATAATTATATTTATATATATGTGATTAATAAAGTTCTAAAAAAAAAGGAAAAAACAACAACACAGGCATCGTTTAGAGTTGTGTTAACATTCTGTTTTCATATGGTTTTATATTGTTAAAAAAAACGACAATATCCACGTGGACAGATTACCGATTGTGTGCATGTGTGCGTTGGTGGGCGGGGCCTCTTGTTTCACACGAGGAGAGAAGCAAAACAAATTATCGTGTTGTTTGATTTGAGAGAGAAAAAGGAGGAGAGAGCCAGAGGAGGGGGGTGGGTAGGGAGAGCAGGGGGTAGGGAGAAGCAGGGGAATGGGGGAGGAAGGGTTGAGAGTGCATTAGGAAGGAAAGGGAGAGGAAGGAGGAGAGGAGGGAGAGGGAGGGAGAAGGAGAGAGAGAAAAGGGGGAGATGGAGAGGGAGAGAGAGGGAAAGGAAGGGGTAGGGAGAGGCAGAGGAATGGGGAGGGAGAGGGTGAGAGTGCATTAGGAAGGAAAGGGAAAGGAAGGAGGAGAAGGATGGGGAGGGAGAGGGGGAGGGAGAAGGAGAGAAAAGGGGGAGATGGAGAGGGAGAGAGAGGGACAGACGCAGACGGAGACAGGGAGCCAAGCACAGAGATTGCGTTTGCCTGCAAGCTTGTGCATCGCGTGGCCGTGCCTGTGAGTGTGCCTTCGTGCCTGCCATCGGAGGCGACACGCACACGAGTCCCATTACGAATTTATGAACGCCGGTGAACGCGATCTTGGGTCCCTGAACACCGTAATAACGTGTGAACGAAATTCGCCTTTCATTTGGCTTTCTTTTCGGCGCAGTTGGAAGGTCCCTTTGCGAAACTCTTTTTTTTAATGGTAATTATTATGGTCGAGTAATTAGTTTAGCAATTGCAAAAGGTCTTTCGCGGACCAATAAAAAAACGGGTTATGTTCGTTGCTTTCGGGTTGGCTGTATTTTGTTTTTCGTTCGTTTTGCGCCACTGTTCAGCATCGCGTGCCGTAAATTCTTTTTGTCTATGGTCATTTTACGAGGTAATTTAATCGTTTTTTTTGCATATGATTTACGTTCCCCTCGACGACGAACCACCTGTCGTTTTAGCGTCATTTTGAAACCGTTATAGATTTGAACTTTATCACTACTGTTCTAATTAGCCATTTTGATAATAAAGAAAATAAAAGCCTTTGTCTTTTTTAAAATAGACTTCTAAAACCTAGAAGAAAATAAGACACATAAACTCAAGGACATATTAAAATGAATTCGTAGAGAAATAACCATTCCATAAAACACAGTGCAGACCCAGGAAGTAACCCATTCCTATAATAAGCCAATAACCCTAAAGATCCAAGAAATAAACACCTTAAAAAAAAAAAATAGTACAGGTGTCCTTGAAGAGGCCTCCTAACCCAGACATGAGCCATTACCGCGGGGAGAGAAATGCCTGTTTCAGTGGGGCTGTTAGCGTGTGTATCCGCCATGCTAGGAAGAAATGCGTTTCCCGTGCGTAACCGACCGTAAATGAGGGATGGGAGGGAGGAGGAGGGGGGAGGGAGGGGAAGGGGGGAGGGAGGGGGGAAAGGGGAAGGGGAAAGGGGGGAGGGGGAAGGGGGAAGGGGAAGGGGGGGAAGGGGGGAAGGGGGGGGGGGAAAGGAAGGGGAAGGGGAAGGGGGAAAGGAAGGGGGAGGGGAAGGGAAGGGAGGGAAGGGGTAAGGGGAGTGGTAGAGGAGGTGGTGGTGGAAGGGGAAGAGGAGAGAAAACATGGAGATGGAAATGGAAGGAGATGCAGAAGAAGAAGAAGAGAGAAGAAGGAGGAGGAGAAAAGAGAGAAAGAAGAGGAGGAGGAGGAGGAGGAGGAGGAGGAGGAGGAGGAGGAGGAGGAGGAGGAGGAGGAGGAGGAGGAGGTGAGAAGAAGAAGAAGAGAAGAAGAAGAAGCATTTTGGATGTATTGTTCCTATGTATAAATGATGGTTGTCGATGATGGTTATAGCATGTAATTGCGAAATTGTTATTTATCATTATCATTACTTTGATAACAGTGTTAGAAAAGTACTAATAGCAACTGCAGTAACACTAATGATAGTAACATAATTGCAGTTATTGTTATTCACTTGCTTTTACTTCAAAGACATTAGTTATATGTATAGTGTTATTGGTAATTATAGTAATGACAAAATTATCAGTATATTTTTTTATTCAAGCCATTAGTATCGTCATCCCTACCGTCATTATTATTATTCATTATATTATTATTATTATTATTATTATTATATTATTATTAATTATTATATTATTATTCGTATTATGAAAAAATATTTATTTTTGTGTTTATATTACAAACGGGAGTGGTACGACGACCTCTGTCACTACAGATGTTATCATTATTTATAGCTGTCATGCAATCCTTTTTATGGTATGTTATAACAGGTCTTATCATTACCATAAGAAATCTCTTTTATGATCTAACTTTATCAGCAGCTTGTTATGATGTTTCCGTTATAACTGTTGTTTATTTTGATGGTTGCTTGTTAAGTGTCTTTTTTATATTTAATCAATGTCCTTATGGCTGATTAAAGCTTCATGATGACTTGAATGTTTATAGGCCTATTTTTTAATAAGGAATTCTGTGGAAAATTCGTAGTTCGTAGTCAGTTATAACCTTGAGAGCGCGTTACATCGTTACGGTTTTTGAACGGTTTGAACAGCGGTTGTATTATGTAAATACCGACTTGTAGGTTACGTATGGTTAGACAAACGGACACACAGGTTACGCACAGGTATATGGTCACACACTCACGCGGTAACCGTACACGCACACGGACATACATCCA
>NW_020869833.1:751712-776712 GCF_003789085.1 Penaeus vannamei | reverse complement strand
GTAATAGCTTGCATTTTTTGCCTCAGTATATTGACCTTAGAACGTGACATAGCCCTTCATTGAACCTCCTTGAACGTAATAACTTGTATTTTTTGCCTCAGTATGACCTTGTAATATGACAGTGACCATAGAACGTGACATAGCCCTTCATCGACGGATCCAAAAGCACTCTCATTTTTGCACATCTTCCGAAAAAAAATAAAGATATTCGCGAACGTAAAGAACCCTTCCGAATATATGTATTTTTTCTTATTCGTTATATATCTTCTTCCGAAATGCACTTGAGCGTTTTGGAGAAAAGAATATATATATCTTCGTTGCGTGAGCGAACAGATCTGCGAGAGCTCTCAATCACTGTATTTTGCGTTTGAATTTATGAGGATTTATGTGGCCGTTCGCTATTCTCGTTCGTTATTCGCTGTCGCTCGTTCGTTGTATCAGTGAGAGTGTGCGGGGCGTTGTCTCTGGGTGGTGGGGAAGGGGGGGAAGAAAGGGGGGAGGAGGAGAGAGTGAATGAGAGGGAAAGGGGAAAGGAAAGGATAGAAGAATGATAAAATGAAAAGAAGAGAGAGAGAGAGAGAGAGAGAGAGAGAGAGAGAGAGAGAGAGAGAGAGAGAGAGAGAGAGAGAGAGAGAGAGAGAGAGGTTGAGAGAGAGAGAATGAAACTATATAGAGAAAGATAGATAGATACAGAGATAGATAAAGATAGAACCAGAGAGATACAGACATAAAGCAGGAGAACGAAAAAGAAGAGAGGAAGAGACAGAAAAAAAACCGGGAAGAAGGGAGACGCGCCAACGAGAGGGAAAGGAAGGAGCCCCCCCCCCCCTTTTAGCCTGGGAACTTCTCGAAGCAGTCTCCCAGTCACACGCGATTTAACCGGCGATTAATTACGTCACAACATACTCGGAGGAGGCGAAGAAAGCGACCGTCACAACATACTCGGAGGAGGCGAAGAAGAGTCCGTCACAAGGTGATTAGAGACGGAAGGAGATGGAGGGAAGGAAGGGGGGGGCGTCCGGGAACCCTCTTTCGGGAATGCCAGGAGGAGGGGGGGGGCTCCGGGAGGTGCCTGGGGCGTGGGGTGGGGGGCGTGGGGGGGGGAGGAGTGGAGGAGGCGAAGAAGAGTGCGTCACAAGGTTGATTTAGAGACGGAAGGAGATGGAGGGAAGGAAGGGGGGGGCGTCCGGGAACCCTCTTTCGGGGAATGCCAGGGAGCGGGTGGGGGGGGGTGGGAGCTCCGGGAGGTGCCTGGGCGGGGTGGGGGGCGTGGGGGGGGAGGAGTGGAGGAGGCGAAGAAGCGTCCGTCACAAGGTTGATTTAGAGACGGAAGGAGATGGAGGGAAGGAAGGGGGGGGCGTCCGGGAACCCTCTTTCGGGAATGCCAGGGAGCGTGGGGGGGGGAGCTCCGGAGGTGCCTGGGCGTGGGGGTGGGGGTGGGGGGGGGGGAGGAGTGGAGGAGGCGAAGAAGCGTCCGTCACAAGGTTGATTTAGAGACGGAAGGAGATGGAGGGAAGGAAGGGGGGGGCGTCCGGGAACCCTCTTTCGGGAATGCCAGGAGGGAGGGGGGGGGAGCTCCGGGAGGTGCTTGGGGCTGGGGGTGGGGTGGGTGGGGAGTGGAGGAGGCGAAGGAGAGTCGTCACAAGGCTGATTTAGAGACGGAAGGAGATGGGGGAAGGAAGGGGGGGCGTCCAGGAATCCTCTTTCGGGAATGCCAGAGGAGGGGAGGGAGGGGGGGAGCTCCGGGAGGTGCCTGGGGCGTGGGGTGGGGTGGGGCGTGGGGGTAGGGGGGAGGGAGTGGAGGTGCCATTCGCGTGTTGCCGCAGTCGAGGGGAGGTGCACGTTCCTTTCTCACGCGCGCTGACGAGGGGTTTTGCGTGTGTGTGTTGTGTGTGTGTGGGTGTGGTGGGTTTGTGTGTGTGTGTGGTGTTGTGTGTGTGTGTGGTGTGGTGTGTGTGTTGTGTGTGTGTGTGTGTGTGTGTGTGTGTGTGTGTGCGTGCGTGTGTCTATGAGTCTGTCTGTCTGTCTGTCTTTCAGTCTGTCTGTGCCTGTGTGATTGTGTGCATCTGCATGTATATGTTTTTATTTATATTTATGCGCTGGGTGTATGAGATACGCATGGAGGGAAAGAAAGAAAGGGAGACATGCAGACAGACAGACAAAGAAGTCAAGACAGACAGACAGACAGTTAACGGGTCGCTATTCAGTGGTTCTTTTTTTTTGCGCAAGTATGACGGAGTTGAATGAGAAAAAAAGTATGACATTTGATAATGTGATTGAACAAGATATCATTAAACTTATCTAACGGCAGTAAGAATTTATTATTGATTTTTTTACCTTTGTCATTCTTTCTTGTTTATATTACTATTGCATATTTTCTCTACGTGATTTTTAGGTTTATTGTGTATTTTATTATGTATTACCCTGCAGTCGTATCACCCAAAAATCGCGTATGAGAGTAAAGGGAACGGCCGATAGCTTTCGTAATTTGCCCGAGCGAAAGGTAGAAAGCGAACTGGGAAATTAGCCGTGTCAATAAGGGCAGTAAACATAATGGCAAACAATTCGCCATTGAGGAGGCAAATTATGTCGACTAATGATGATGACGATGATGATGATGATGTTTATGATGGTGAGGTGGGTGAGGGGGGGGAGGAGGAGAGGGGGAGAAGGAGGAGGGAGGGGAGGAGGAGTGGTTGAAGGAAGAGCGGTGTTTGAGTTTAGGAGAAGAAAGAAGAAGAAGAAGAAGAAGAAGAAGAAGAAGAAGAAGAAGAAGAAGAAGAAGAAGAAAGAAGAAGAAGAAGAAGAAGAGGAGGAGGAGGAGGAGGAGGAGGAGAATGGGGGGGAGAAGTAGAAGCAGGAGTAGGAGAAAGTAGTAGGAGGGAAAGGGGGCTGGAGGAGGGTGGGGAGGAGGGAAGAGAATGGAAAGAGAGAAGAAGTAAAAGAAAAAAAGAAGAAAAGAGGGAGGCGATTGGTATGTTGAAGAGAATGGTAGGCGATGGTGAGTGGGGAAGAAGAAGAATGTAAGGTGTGGTGATGAAGAGGAAGAGGAAAATTAGGAGAGAAAAAAAGAAGAAAAAGGAATAGAAGAATAAGAATAAAAGGAAGAATAGACGAAGAAAAGGGAGGAGTGGGCGAAGGAGAAAGAAAAGAATAGAAGACGAAACGAAGAAGAAAAAGAATAAGAAAGCTGGTTGGAAACAGGCTTTACAACGGATAACTATCTTGGAAGCATTGAAATCATCCCCACAGACATGTTATTTCAGGCGCTGTAAATTCATCTTATTTCCATTTCTTTGTCATTTCTATATCGCACTGGAAGATTTTTAACCTAATATAAAATTCTGATAATGATGATAATAGGAAAATGAATAATGATAATACTAATAATGATTATAATAATGATAATACTAATAATGATTATAATAATGAGAATGATGATAAATGATAATACTAATAATGATAATAATAATGATAATGATGACAATAGCAATAGTATTAATAATAATTAAAATGATAATGTTGATAATAGCAATAATAGTAATAATAAAAATAATTTCACTTCAGAGAACCGAATAAGATATGAAAACCGACGAAATACCGGTTAACGATGACGTAAAAAACTTGATAAAGTCGTGGGATCGAAAATTCTAACTTTATTCCCGAAAAGTCTCGTTGTTGTCGAATTGTACTTTCTCATTTTTGTTTTTGTTTTTGTCTTTTTACTTTTTCGTTTATTTTCTCTGGACGTTACTTGCAAGTTTGGTGTCTCTCTCTTTTTGGTGATGTTTACCTTTTCTTTTTTGTTTGTTTGTCTTGTTTGTCTGTTGTATTTATTGATTTGATGTTATTATTGGTGTTTTGTTGGTGTTGCTGTTATTGATAGGTATTACTGTTATTATAGTTATCGTTATTTTATTGGTATTGATATTGTTAGTAGTATTATTGTTATTGTTGTAGTATGATAGTTATTATTACTATTATTATTAATTCACGTACAATAATAATGATAGTAATACTACAATGATAATAATGATAATAACAATTACTACAAAACAACAATAATGATATAAAATAACAGTAACAATAACGATGATGATAATGATAATGATAATAATTGTTAATAATATAACAACAATAATGAAATAGACAAGAAGGAGAAACAGCGAGAAGGAACCGCCCGCCAAGAGTGAGGGAAGGCGGTTGACAAGACGCGCCGTCAACTCTGCCGTCAATTTCGCAAAGGGAAACCAGGTTGAGGCACGCAGTTGCTTTGACAGCCGGGGACTGCAGGCAGGCACGGAGGCAGGCACGGAGGCAAGCACGGAGGCAGGCCAGGCCAACAGGCAGGGAGCACGGAGGCAGGCAGGCAGGCAGGCAGGCAAACGTGCAAAACAGGTGGAGCGTTTGTAAATGTGGGCTGAGTCAAAGGCAACATTATGCGAACGGGTTTTCTTTTTTTTCGGGATTTTTTTTTTTTTTTTAGGTATTTATTTATTCATTGATTTATTTTGGTTAATTTGGGGAAGGTTAATGGGGTACGTTCTTGGAAATATCGGTGTAGGCCTAGCGGGTTGCATAGGTATTTTATATATTTTATTTATTTATTTTTTTTTCGTTATCATTTCCGTTTTAGTTTGTCAGTGAGATGACTGTATGACTTGCTATCTAGATATTTCCAGTTGGAGTTGGAGTGACCTCACGTGGTCGGCGCGAGGATCGTTAACGCGGTTATCACACGATGTTTCGTTAAACTTCAAAACTTCAAATTCGAAAGAGACATCGAGACGTACTATTACGGTGTATATTTCCAAACGGAATTCATTGCACTGCAGTTCGCTTTCTCGGAGTGATTTATAGCATAACGTGCTCGAAAAAGTGCCTTCCGAAAGGTAAGAGTTGCAAGACCTCAGTTCACTCCATGGCGACCTGCCAACTAGGTGGGAGGCGCACTGTTGCCATCTCGGCGGCGGACCTCCACTTTCTCAACTCTCGCCTTTCGGAAGATCTTGTCTGGTTGATGTCGGGTGATAGTGGATTTCCATGAGATTAAAGATATTTATTCGATGTTACTGGAAGGAGTTTTAATTCTCGTTCAAGTCTTTCTCGTTTGAAATGGTGTCCCGCGTCTTGCGTTTGCAGAGGTCCGTTGTGTTGGCGATACTGCGTGCGGGAGCGGTCGCGCCGGCCCTCTGTTGGCGCCGAACAAAACAAAAGATTCGAGCGGGAGTACATTTTCTCGGCCTGGACGAGCGATAGGACGCAGATACGAGATAGATACTCGACTCTCAAGACGCCCTCTGATATCTGTCTAGTTTTATCCCAATGGAGGGAATAACAGACACGAAATGGGCTCTCTTGTTTTCGTTTTTTCACTCTCTCTCTTTCTACCTGTGGCTCGGTTTCTCTCGCACTCTCGCTGTTATGGAAGGGACGAAGGTCGGGAGGGAGCCGAGCGGGGAAGATATGGCCAGGGAGGGTGAATGAGCCGAGGGGGGGAGGGGGAGGGGGCGAAGGAAGGGGCCCCGCGCACACAGGCGAATGCGCGGGAGTTGCGTCTTGGAGGAGGAGGAGGAGGAGGAGGAGGAGGAGGAGGAGGAGGAGGAGGAGGAGGAGGAGGAGGAGGAGAAGGAAGAAGAGGAGAAAGAAGAGAAGATGGTGTAAGGGAGATGGTGAAGAGAGATGATGATGAAGGAATGGTGAAGAAGATGATGATGATGAAGGAGATGGTGAAGAAGATGATGTAAGATGAAGATGATGATGAAGGATGATAGTGAAGATGATGATAAAGGAGATGGAGAAGATGATGATGAAGGAAGATGGTGTTGAAGAAGGAGATGGTAATGGTGATAGTGATGGAGATGGAGAAGGAGGAAAATAAAAAGGAAAAGGGTAAGGAAATGAATATAAAGAAGCCGAAGACGAATACAAGACGAAGAAGAGAAGAAGGGAAAAAAACGAAAACGAAAAAGATAGAAAGGAAAGAGGAAGAGAAATGGGGAGGGGTTCAAGTAGGTATATCCCCCCCCGCCCCCCATCCCCCCATCCCCCCATCCCCCATCCGCACTTTGTTCACGAGGAAACCGGGGCTGTGCAATCCGACATTCCCCTCGACCATTCGCTCCGCCATTACCCATAATTCTTACTCACCCCCTCCCCCTTCCCCATTTTCAGCGTCCGCCATTACCCATAACACCTACTCACTCCTCCCCCCCTTCCCCACTTTCAGCGTCCGCCATTACCCCATAACACCTACTCACTCCTCCCCTCCCCCTTCCCCACTTTCAGCGTCCCGCCATTACCCACAACACCTACTCACCCTCCCCTCCCCCTTCCCCATTTCAGAAACCGCCCCATAACTTTACTCATTTCCCATTTTCAGAAACCGCCAGTACCCATAACTCTTACTTACTCCCCCCCCCCCCCCCCTTCCCCATTCTCCGCGGGGAATAAATATAGGAGGAAAAATATATAGCTCGTTGTTTCCCCTTCCCCTCTTACTTTCCCCTTCCCCCCTACCCCCCTTACCCCCCTACCCCCTTACCTACCTTCGTCGATGGGTTGGACTCACCTGGATGGGTTTGTTTGTTTCTTTTGTTTGTTTGTTTGTTTGTTTTTTAATGGTTTTATTTTTTTTTGGGGGGGGCATATACACACGCAAGCACGCACGACAGATGCGAGTAAGATTGTGAGAGAGAGAGAGAGAGAGAGAGAGAGAGAGAGAGAGAGAGAGAGAGAGAGAGAGAGAGAGAGAGAGAGAGAGAGAGAGAGACATACAGACAGACAGACAGACCAGACCGGCAGGCAGACCGACAGACAAATCGAGAGACAGAGACCGAAAGAGAGAGAGAGAAGAAGAAAAAATAACGGCCTATTTTCACGGTCTAATACTGCTTGCTCGTTATTTACAAGTCACGGTCTGGGCAGTGCCACTCGACGGGCTTTTGCTTGGAATAATGATGATAATGTTGATAATAATGATAATAATTACGATAATGATGATAAGGAGGGTGGTGATAATGAGGGTAATAAAGTAATGTAATAATGATAATAATGATGATAATGTAATAATGATGATAATGTTAATAATAATGATTATAATAATTACGATAATGATGATAAGGATGGTGATAGTGATAATGACGGTGATAGTGATAATAACAAAATGGGAAATACAAACTATGTAATTATAACCATGTACCGTGGAACCATTCGTAAAAAAAAAAAAATCTGAAGCACCCTGAATGATTAACTCCATTAATTAACCCGAATTTCCTCTTAATGACGTGGCACTCCCTTCCTATTTGTTATTTCCTTCCGGTCATTTTTTGGTCAGTGCTCTCTCTCTCTCTCTCTCTCTCTCTCTCTCTCTCTCTCTCTCTCTCTCTCTCTCTCTCTCTCTCTCTCTCTCTCTCTCTCTCTCTCTCTCTCTCTCTCTCTCTCTCTCTCTCTCTCTCTCTTCTCTCTCTCTCTCACACACACACACACACACACACACACACACACACACACACACACACACACACACACACACACACACACACACACACACACACACACACACACACACAGTTCATGTTGAAATTGATTTAATCTTTTAACGTTATAAACTTTTAAATTGTATCAAAGAATGAAGTATTAGTATTTCAGGAAGAAAAAGATAAAAAAATGGACAGTTTAATATTAAAAGAAATTAGAAAAGAAAAAGTTACAAACTGGTTGCATAAGCTTTATAAACGAGGACATTGCAATAGACCCATTTCAATTGAACAGATATTATTGTCATGTGATTTCCTCCCGAGTGAACAATGTAATTCGATATTCTTATTGTATGTAATGGAACGATATTACAGGGATGATTTTCCTTTGCTTATGTTGCAAAATGGAGAGTGAGTTATTTTTATATAAATAGGCCTATATGATTACGATTTTTTTTATTTATTTAGTAGGAGCTTGTGGAATGTTTTTGTCACTAATTTTATACGTTTTTATTATATATTAAAAACTAAAATTAGTGAGAGAATGGCATTAATGGACATAATCATCAAAAAAAAGAAAAAAATGCAGTTGAGTTATTTTAAGAGCTCAGAAAAATCATTATGATAACTCGATCTGAATAACTGCACTTCGCGTCATGCAGTGATGGGCAATTAAATTAATTGTGTTGCAAGGGGAGCAGTCGGGCGGGCAATATAATGCGACAGTCCCAAGACCTAAATTCAGTTCATTAATCGTCTGTGATTTTCGCTGTTCATTCGGTTTGTCATCCCTTTCTGATTCGGGGCCTGTTATTTGTCTTCTTGTTGTGTTTTTGTTTTCTTGTTTGTTAGTTATTTGTTTTGGTTTGTTCTCTTTTTTGTTGATTTTTTTTGTTTTTTTTGTTTTGTTCTCTTTGTTATTTTTTTTATTTTGGTTTGTTTCTTTTGTTTTGTTTTTTTCCTTTTTTTTTGGTAACTTTTTGGGTTTTCTTTTTGTTAATTATTTGTTTTGTTTTTTATCTTTTCTTATTTATTTGTTTTGCTTTCTTTTGTTAATTATTTGTAAAACCTCCAAGAGATATGGAATATGATTAAGTCTTCCATTTATATTCAATACATTTTACTTTTTCCCCATTATATATCACTCTCTCTCTCTCTCTCTCTCTCTCTCTCTCTCTCTCTCTCTCTCTCTCTCTCTCTCTCCCCTCTCCCTCTATTATTGGAGGGAAGGGGGGGAGGTCAGGAGTGCCAGTGCCTCCTTCGTCTCGACTGAATGAACCTTGAGGAGGACCTAATAAGGATTTGTTCTCCTGCTCGAGTTGCACTGGCATTTTGGGAGCATTTGAGTGGGCTGTATTTTTTTTTTTTTTTTTTTTTTTTTTTTTTTTTTTTTTTTTTTTGACATTTGCATATCCTTTGGGTGTGAAAAGTTTAGAGATGGATGGAGATTGGTGGACGTGTTATTGTTGTTGATGTTGTTATTACTGCTGGTGAGTTTGCTTATATTATGAGTTGTATTGCTGGTGTTTTTGTTAGTGTTATAATCATTATCATTGTTTCATTTTTTTTGTAGTTACTGTCAGTGTTGTTAATCATTATTATTTGTTTCTTATTTTTTGTATCATTATTTTTTGTTATTTTGTAGTTACTGCCATAGTCATCAATATCTTTATTGTTAATATTGCTTTTAATTTCATTTTCATTATTATTATAATCATTATTTATATTTTTGTTGTTGATTATTATTATTATTATTGTATTATTATATTATTATTAATTATTATTATATCATTGTTATTGATCTTGTTTGTTATATTATTATTTATTATTATTGTTGTTAAACTATCATCTCATCGTCACCATCACCGTGGCATTTCTCGCCCCGCCCTCGCCAAGTGGGTTGTCTTAAAGGCATCCGAACACAACGAGGGTTCACGGCTGAGACGCGGCAGAAGAAACGCAAGACCCAAGGACGGTTGAGGTGTCCGTTTTTTTTTTTTTGTGCGGGTCTTGCAAGGGTCAAGGGGTCTGTCTGCCTGTCCTTTTGTAGGTAGGGAGCTGGGTGGAGTAGGGGATGGGGGGGGGGGGAGGGTGTGGGGTTCGAGGGGTTCGGGGGATGGGTGTGGGGTTCGAGGGATGGGGTGGGTGGGGGTGGGGAGAAGGGGCCTAGGTTGGGGGAGGGGGGAGATTGGGTCTGGGTTGAGGTTGGTCTGCTTATACGGGCGGTGATTTTTTTTTCCCAGTTTCGTTTTCGACTGGTTTGGCTTCGGGTAGTCTTGTTTTTTTTTTTTCTTACAATGTAGTTCTGTTCTTGTCTTCTCCCCTCTCATTTCTTCTCTCCTCTCTTCTTCTTCATCTCTCTCTCTCTCTCTCTCTCTCTCTCTCTCTCTCTCTCTTCTCTCTCTCTCTCTTCTCTCTCTCTTCTCTCTCTCTCTCTCTCCTCTCTCTCTCTCTCTCTCTCCTCCTCTCTCCTTCCCTCCCTCCTTTCTCTAACCTTTTTCTAACCCACTGTCTCCTCCTCCACCACTTTCCTCAGAGCCGCAGAGGGAAAACCTATTCACCAGACAAGAAGTTATCTGTTTACAGGATAAGAATGAAGCTTTTGAAAGCCACCCGGCGGCCTCAACTAGGGTGAGGTCATGCACAGGCTGCGGCGGCGGCGGCGGCGGAGGGCGAAGAGAAAGTGAGGTCGCTAAATGCATGCTGGCAGGAGTCAGGCAGAGGTCATGAGGTTTCAGCTGCGGCCGCCTGCCTGCCCGCCCCTCTGCTCAGCCCACGGGGGAAAGTAGAAGCTGCGGCAGACTCCCGAGTGAAAGTCCTCGTACGCCATCTCTTGGTGTGCATGGCAGAGTGTTTGGACGTGGTCGGGGAGGTTCTGCATGGCGTGGAGGCATTGGGATTGGGTTGGTCAGAGTCAAAACACTCTATTCCATTCATTGCAGTGGTTCTTCTTTACGTAAATACATTCATATTTACAACTGATTATTTAATAGGTGTTCTTTTCATTTCGTTTTGAAATTAACAAAAATTGTTAATGACTCTTATATTATCTGGTAACATGTTCCATAACTTGGGTCCACGTATTTCCATTTGTCGTGCCCCTGTATCAGTACTCGATCTCTTAACATAAAGAGGGGATAACAGGGTTAGCAAGGAAGGGGGGTGAAGACGGTGTGTTAAATAGGCCCATTTGTCTGTATATTTATTTATTTATTTATTTATTTATTTATTTATTTTAAGGAAGGGGGTGTGAGGATTCCGTATGAAGGATTCTCATGGGGATTTTGGTTCGTATGAAAGGGAGAGTGAGGATGATGTGGAAGGAGGGCGTGACACGTAAGGAGTGTCGATAAATATATAGGAAATATTGGGATGCGGAGAAGGGGAAGGAGGACGATAAAGTAGGAAACATTGGCTAAAGTAGGAAATATTGCCTCGAGTGGAAGGGGAAAAGGGACGACAATATAGGAAATATATGCATGGAGGAATTGGTCAGCAAGGGATAGAGAGGGATGGGGGGGGGAGGCAACGTAGGAAATGGTTGAAGGGATTGCAATGTTCTTTCATTGGTTGTGTAAGTTCTGTTCCTTGAAACCCGTGGTAATGGGTACCTCAGGGGGAGGAAGCTGTGTGTGTGTGTGTGTGTGTGTGTGTGTGTGTGTGTGTGTTGTGTGTGTGTGTGTGTGTGTGTGTGTGTGTGTGTGTGTGTGTGTGTGTGTGTGTGTGGTTTTGTGTGTGTGGTGTGTGTGTGTGTGTGTGTGTGTGTGTGTGTGTGTGTGTGTGTGTGTGTGTGTGTGTGTGGTGTGTGTGTGTGTGTGTGTGTGTGTGTGGTGGTTGTAACTGTCGTGTGTGTGTGTGTGTGCTGTGTGTGTGTGTGTGTGTGTGTGTGTGTGTGTGTGTGTGTGTGCGTGTGAGTTTTTAGGAGCAGGTAACTGATCACTTAATCTTCCTAGAATGACGGTCGAAATCGTGTTTATAAATTTCCGATTGCGACATTCGGAGTCATCAGCTGATCCTAACAGTACATGCGACTTACAAGGGGAAAGGCGACAAGAAAAAAAAAAAAAAAAGAAAAGAAGGTTAGGGAGGGGGGGGGTGAAGGTGGCAGGGGTTGAAGACGGAGTGGGGGTGATGGTGGTAGGGGGTTGAGAGGGATGGAGGAGGGGGGAGGAGGGGAGGGAAATGGAGGGGGGGGTAGTAGGGGTTGAGAAGGATGGAGGGGGGAGGGAGGGAAATGGAGGGGGTGAGGGTATTAGGGTTGAGAAGGATGGAGGAGGGGAAGGGAAACGGAGGGGGGGGTGAGGGTAGTGATGGGATGGAGACAGAAGGGGAGGGGAGGCATGGAAGGGGGATGAAGACGGAAGGAGATGACGGTGGTAAGGAGACGGAGACGGAGAGAGGTGAGGGAGAGAGGTGTCCAGGTACGTAAGTCGATCAGGTGATGCTGGCTGCATGACTGTGCATTTCGCTCTTCTCCGAGTCACCCAGTCGACTAATGAGGCTCGCTCGCTTTGTGTGTTGCTGTCTGTCTCTCTGTCTGTCAGTTGTCTGTCTGTCCGTAGTCTGTCTGTCTGTCAATCAGTGTGTCACGCGTCCGTGTACGTGCGTCTGTGTGTATAATTAGTCTGTCTGTCTGTCTATGTGTACGCGTCCGTGTACGTGCGTGCGTGTGTGCGTACAAATAACCACACGCGAAAAAAAGCCTATTATTCCACGGCGTGACTTTTAACCGGCGCTTTCCTCTCCGGAGCCGAGAGTGGTTCGTCCGCCGATGGGGAGAGACGCGACAATTACGGCGAGCCCACGAAAGGTTTGCGAAGGGCGGGGCGGGGCGGCGGGCGGGGGCGGCGCTTTCTCCGGCGCTTGAGCCTCCTTGGTAGACCGGTAGACTTTCTTGTGGAAGTCCTGTCTGGGATGTTGTTGTTGTTTACTTTTTTTTTCTTTTTCTTAGTTTTGTTTTTGTATTGGTGTGTGATTCGTGTTTCTCTTTGTATTTCTTTTTCGGATTTTCTCTAATTTTTCTCTCTTTTCTCTCTCTTCTCTCTCTTCTTCTTCTCTTCTCTCTCTCTCTCTCTCTCTCTTCTCTCTCTCTCTCTCTCTCTCTCTCTCTCTCTCTCTCTCTCTCTCTCTCTCTCTCTCTCTCTATCTATCTATCTATCTATCTATCTATCTATCTTTTTCTCCGTTCATCGTCTATTCTATTCACCGAAATATTTGACCTTACCGAAAGAAGAAAAAAAGGAAAGAAAAGGAAATGAAAAAGAAAAATGAATTAGGAGCCAATGGGGGCGGACAGCTCATGACAGAAAAGCCACGCCCCTTTTTGCGCATGACCTACCTCGAGGATGTGGGCGTGGCTGGCGTAGACTCTCTCTCTCTCGGGCGCATGACAGACGTGGGCGGACGTTGGGTGTCAGTCCTTGCCAAAGCCCCAGTCAAGTGCATGACACTTCGGGGGGAAAAAATAACAGAAGAAAGAAATGGGGGGGGGTGAATGATGGGGGGGGGGGAGGAGGGGGAAAGAAGGGGGTGGGGAAGAGGAGGGAGGAAGAAAGAAGGGGGGGGAGGTGGAGGGGGGAAAGATGGGGGGGGGGAAGGAAGGAAGGAGAAGAGGGGTGGGGGGAGGAGGAGGGGGGATGGGGGTGAAGGAAGGAGGGTGATGAGGGGGTGGGGGAGGAGAAGGTGAAGAAGGGGGGTAGGAAGGAAGGAAGGAGAAAGAAGGGATGGGGGGATTAAGGAGGGTGAAATATGGGGATAGGGGAAGGAAGGAAGGAGGGAGATAGAGGGGGTAGGGGGAGGAGGAAGGAAGGAAGGGGAAAGAAGGGGATAGGGGAGGAAGAAAGGAGCGAGGGGAAAGAGGGGGGGGGAAGGAAGAAGAGAGGGAGCGAGAAAGAAGGGGGGGAGAAGGAGGGAGAAAGTAGAGGGTGGAAGGAAGGAGGAAGGGAGAGAAGTGGGTGGAGATGGCATGGAAAAGAAGGGGGCGGGGGCGAAGCGAAACGAAAGCTTGAGTGCCGTGGGCTGTCTCTATTATAAAGGGAGGGGGGGGGAAGTGGAGTCCAATGAGTTATCGCTGTGTCCCACTCTCTCTCTCTCTCTCTCTCTCTCTCTCTCTCTCTCTCTCTCTCTCTCTCTCTCTCTCTCTCTCTCTCTCTCTCTCTCTCTCTCTCTCTCTCTTCTTTCTCTCTCTCTCTCTCTCTCTCTCTCTCTCTCTTCTCTCTCTCTCTCTCTCTCTCTCTCTCTCTCTCTCTCTCTCTCTCTCTCTCTCTCTCTCTCTCTCTCTCTCTCTCTCTCTCTCTCTCTCTCTCTCTTCTCTCTCTCTCTCTCTCTCTCTCTCTCTCTCTCTCTCTCTCTCTCTCTCTCTCTCTCTCTCTCTCTCTCTCTCTCTCTCTCTCTCTCTCTCTCTCTCTCTCTCTCTCTCTCTCTCTCTCTCTCTCTCTCTCTCTCTCTCTCTCTCTCTCTCTCTCTCTCTCTCTCTCTCTCTCTCTCTCTCTCTCTCTCTCTCTCTCTCTCTCTCTCTCTCTCTCTCTCTCTCTCTCTCTCTCTCTCTCTCTCTCTCTCTCTCTCTCTCTCTCAGACGACCGCTACGTTCACGCACTCGGCATTTGCTTGCGTTTTTGTGTCCATTATTTTCATTTTTTTCTTGCTTGAGTGATTTTTTTTCTTACTTCGATTTATGTCACTGTGTTTTCTCTGTTTTGGCTTGTTGTGAGACTAATTGATGCGTGACTGAGCCTGTGTGTGTGTGTGTGTGTGTGTGTGTGTGTGTGTATGTGTGTGTGTGTGCGTGTGTGTGTGTTGTGTGTTTGTTTTGTTTGTTTGTATGTGTGAGTACGGTCTATTTTTGTGTATAAATTATTTTATTTTCGTTCCTATTGACCTACTTACACACACACACACACACTCACACAACACACACACACACACACACACACACACACACACACAACACACACACACACACACACACACACACACACACACACACACACACACACACACTCACTCACTCACTCACTCACTCACAGAAACACACACACACACACACACACACAGTCACCCCCACATCTACCCACATACCCTCATACCCACATACCACATCCACATACCCTTATACCCACATACCTACATCCTCAACACGTATCCCACAAAGATCCTCAGTGTAATACATTCCTCACCTCATTACTCCTCATTACATTATTTTAGAAAACGGATTTTTGGATTACATTTCTCACCTCATTACTCCTCATAACATTACCTTCGGATTACATTCCCCACCTCATTACTCCTCATAACATTACCTTAGAAAACGGATTTTTGGATTACATTCCCCACCTCATTACTCCTCATAACATTACCTTAGAAAACGGATTTTTGGATTACATTCCCCACCTCATTACTCCTCATAACATTACTTTAGAAAACGGATTTTTGGATTACATTCCCCACCTCATTACTCCTCATAACATTACTTTAGAAAACGGATTTTTGGATTACATTCCCCACCTCATTACTCCTCATAACATTACTTAAGGAAACGGATTTTTGGATTATATTCCTCACCTCATTACTCCTCATAACATCACTTTAGAAAACGGATTTTTACATCACTTTAGAAAACGGATTTTTGGATTACATTCCCCACCTCATTACTCCTCATAACATTACTTTAGAAAACGGATTTTTGGATTACGTTCCTCACCTCATTACAACTCATACCATTACTTTAGAAAACGGATTTTTACATTACTTAAGGAAACGGATTTTTGGATTACGTTCCCCACCTCATTACTCCTCATAACATTACTCAAGGAAACGGATTTTTGGATTACTTAAGGAAACGGATTTTTGGATTACATTCGCCACCTCATTACTCCTCATAACATTATTTTAGAAAACGGATTTTTGGATTACGTTCCCCACCTCATTACTCCTCATAACACTACTTTTAGAATTACTTAAGGAAACGGATTTTGGATTACATTCCCCACCTCATACTCCTCATAACATTACTTTAGAAATCCGGATTTTTGACATTACTTTAGAAATCGGATTTTTGGATTACATTCCCCACCTCATTACTCCTCATAACATTACTTTAGAAATCGGATTTTTGGATTACATTCCCCACCTCATTACTCCTCATAACATTACTTTAGGAAACGGATTTTTGGATTACATTCCTCACCTCATTACTCCTCATAACATTATTTTAGAAAACGGATTTTTGGATTACATTCCCCACCTCATTACTCCTCATAACATTACTTAAGAAAACGGATTTTTACATTACTTAAGGAAACGGATTTTTGGATTACATTCCCCACCTCATTACTCCTCATAACATCACTTAAGGAAACGGATTTTTGGATTACATTCCCCACCTCATTACTCCTCATAACACAAACGGATTTTTGGATTACATTCCCCACCTCATTACTCCTCATAACATTCACTTAAGGAAACGGATTTTTGGATTACATTCTCCCACCTCATTACTCCTCATAACATTATTTAAGAAACGGATTTTTGGGATTGGATTTACATTCCCCACCTCATTACTCCTCATAACATTACTTAAGAAAACGGATTTTTGGATTACATTCCCCACCTCATTACTCCTCCCTTAAGGGAAACGGATTTTTGGATTACATTCCCCACCTCATACTCCTCATAACATTATAACGGATTTTTGGATTACATTCCCCACCTCATTACTCCCATTAACATTACTTACGGAGACAAACGGATTTTTGGATTACATTCCCCACCTCATTACTCCTCATAACATTACTTTAGAAAACGGATTTTTGGATTACATTCCCCACCTCATTACTCCTCATAACATTACTTTAGAAAACGGATTTTTGGATTGGCTGTTCATTTTTCACCCTCCTTTTGCAGGTACGTTGTCTGTCGCTGTACCGGCTCGACCTGTTCATCCGGCCTCACTCGTCGCCAAGGTAGTCCACACTCTGCCGTCTCTCTCCCTCGTTCTTATTCTCTCTTCTGCGTCTCTCCCCTTTTTCTTCTTTCGTTTTTTGTTTTGTTTTTTTGGTTTGGTTTATTTTTTTTCAGGTGTTTTTTTTTCTGCGTCTCCCCCTTTTCTTCTTTCTTTTTTTTTTTTTTTTTTTTTTTTTTTTTTGTTTGGTTTTATTTTTTTTCTGGTGGTTTTCTTTGTTGTGTTTTTTTGGTTCGTCTTTTTCTTCTTCTTCTTTTTTCTCTCTCTCTTTTTGTCTTTGGGATTCTTGTCAGATCTCTCTCTTTCTTTCCCATTTTCATATAGGTTTTCCCTCTTTTTCTGTCTTATTTTTTCTTTCTTCTTGTATTTGCTCTTTTTCCTCTTATTCCATCTGCTCAATCCGTCTTTTCTAGTTTTTTTCCACTTTATTTTTCTGCCTTTTTCCCTTTTCTCCTTCCTTTTCTCTCTTTCTCTTCATTTCCTATTTATTCTCCATTTCCCATCATTTTCTTTTTTCTTATCATATTTTTTGTATTTTTTCTTTTCTTTTTACCTTTTTACTTTGTTCGGAATTTTTTTACATTGTTTTTCTTTCCATACTTTTTACTTTGTCTTTTTTTTCTCCCTCGGTTATTTAGGATACATTAAATGATACGTGTTCTATTTTTCTATTTTTTTACTAATAATATATTTTATATTTTTTACTAATGATATTGTGCAACACCAGGATTTTATTCTTTATTTTTTTAACGATTTGTTTTTACCGCTCGAGGTTTTGTTCAGCCGATACAGTTCCGGCTCGCAAATGGAACGAAAAACACACTTTCGTGTACATTTTGGTACGTACACAAGAAATCCTATTTACGTACAAGAAAACGTACACAAAGGCATATACTTATTTACCCAAACACATACTTACAAGCAGAGGGAAACGATGCGAAATCACAGTGTGTACCTGCGTAAATGCATACACACCTGGCTTCTTACATATACACACAGGTACACACGCATCTGGCTCCTTACATACATACACACATCTGGCTCCTACATACACACACACACACACACGCGCGCGCACACCTGGCTTCTTACGTAGACACACGAGCACATACGCACTCATGGCTTCTTACACACACGCACACGCAGGCACACACGCACGCGCAGACACACACACACGCACACGCAGACAGACACACACGCACACACACACACGCACACGCAGACACACACGCACACACGCAGACACACACACGCACACGTAGACACACACGACACACACACACACACACACTCTCTCTCTCTCTCTCTCTCTCTCTCTCTCTCTCTCTCTCTCTCTCTCTCTCTCTCTCTCTCTCTCTCTCTCTCTCTCTCTCTCTCTCTCTCTCTCTCTCTCTCTCTCACATTCTTGACTGCTTACATACACATACACACGCACACCTGGCTTCTTGCACACGCACACACTCACACACGTACACACATCTACGCACACACACACACACGCCCAGCCCGAGGCGGGAGATGTAACAGTTTTCAAGGATGTCGGCTTCTCGTGGCGTCTATAAGAGGTTTGCTAAGGACTTCTTCTTTAAAGCTTTTCATTATGGTTTTTTATTATCATTATTTTATCGTCATCTTTGTCGTCATCGTTATTGTGTTTCTTTGTTCATCATTTCGCTATAAGTTGTCTCTCGTTAAGTTAATCATTTTTTATTTTTATCATCTTTAATCATTTTTGTCGTCATCGTTATTGTGTTTTGTTATCTTTGTCGTCATCGTTCTTTGTCGTATCTTGTCGGTCATTTTCGTCGTATTCGTAATTGTTTTTTGTTATTTTGTCGTATCGTTATTTTTTTTGTATCTTTGTCGTCATCGGTATTGTTGTTATTTTTATCGTCATCGGTATTGTGTTTTGTTATGTTTGTCGTTATCGTTATTGTTTTTTGTTATCTTTGTCGTTATTGTGTTTTGTTTGTTTGTATTATCTTTTTATTATCTTTATCATCATCGTTATTGTTTTTATCTTTATTCATCTTTATTGTCTTTATCATCGTTATTTTTTTATTATCTTTATCATCATCGTTATTGTTTTCTATTATCTTTATCATCATTTTTGTTGAGATTGATGAGGTTTGGTTGCTTTAGATTTATTTTTGTTGTCTATTTTGGTGATTGTTTTTGAGGTTGATTCGAGTCTGGAATTTAATGTTTGAGATTTATTGCTGTTGTTTTATTTTTATTATTTATTTATGTGTTTATTTTATTTTGTTTTGGAATTTAATGTTTTAGATTTATTGCTGTTGTCTTATTTTTATTATTTATTTATTTATTTATTTATTTTGTTTTGTTTTATTAGTTATTTTTGGATGGTTGAAGTACTACCTGCTATATATATATATATATTTATATATTTTTTTTTTTTTATGACCGAAAAAAAAAAAATGTCTTCGATATTGAAGATTCCACAGATGAAGATAAAGATAACGAAGATAGCGATAAGGACCCTCCCCCCACCCCCCTCCCCCCCAATAAAGACATTTAAATGGGAACAGCAGATGATAAGGCGACTCGGGTCATGCAGAGAGGCAGGATTTTCACCTTTCTTGACATCGACGTCGCACAGGGGTCGCGTGTGAAGGCCGAGAGGTCAGGGAGGTCAAATACGGGGATCGGCGCGTGCTGGTTGTGATTGGGGAGTGATTGGAGATGCGGGGGGGGGGAGGGAGTGGCATTGGTTGGTTGGGGGATGGTGAGGTGGGTTGGTGGGTTGGTGAGGTTGTGGGTTGGTGGGTGGATGATGGTGGTTTTGTGAATGTGGTAGGGTTGTGATGAGGTGGGTTGGTGGGTTGTGATGAGGTGGGTGTGGGTTGTCATGAGGAGGAGGTGGATTGGTGGGTTGTGGAGGAGAATGAGGATGGGGTGGATTATTTTGAGGAGGTATATTGGTGGATTGTGATGATTGGTAGGTTGTGATGAGGATTTTGGTGCGTTGTAATGAGGTGGTGGATTAGTGGGATGGTTAGTGTAGTTTCCTGGATTAGCTAGAAGACTTGGCTTTGATCTTTGCGTGGGATTCAGTGATGGTGTTGCGTCTTTAGTCACGCGGGTTTGTTGTCGCTCGAATACCTGTGCACACGGGCCGTTGCATACAAACACGCACGCACATGCAGGCACACGCGTTTGAACCTGCACACACGTACGCACGCGCACGCTCTCTCTCTCTCTCTCTCTCTCTCTCTCTCTCTCTCTCTCTCTCTCTCTCTCTCTCTCTCTCTCTCTCTCTCTCTCTCTCTCACACACACACACACACACACACACACACACACACACACACACACACACAGACGTACCCCCCCCCCCCTTAACCCCCCTATCTGGCACACACTCCCATCTACATTCACTTGTTCTTCCAACGAACTACCCCGTTCCTTATTTACAATTTCCCGATCATGTTCAGAATCCAGGATCTAGTTTATGGGGGAGTGCACGAGACTTGTTCAGCCAAGGTCAGATCTCCTCTCCCGTGACCCAGAATGTTCAGCTGTTCACACTCGCTATGCAGGCTTTCCTCCCTTCACTTCGCCGTCCTCGCTGTAGCGCCGGGGAGTGAGATTCGGGGTTTTAAAAGCGTTCATTTTCTGGGTTTGTGGGGTTTTGCATCGTGCATGTTTTTGGCGATGTTGCAACGCGTGTATGTTGGTAATTCTCCTCCTCCTTCGCCTTCTTTTTTTTTCCTTCTTCTGCTTCTTGTTTCTCCTTTTTTCTTCTTTTTTCTTCTTTCTTCTTCCTTTTCTTCTTTCTTCTCCTTTTCCATCCCCTTTTTCTTTCCTTTCCATGTTTCTTCTCTTTTTCTTCTTTCTTTCTTCTTTCTTCTTCTTCTTCCTTCTTCTTCTCCTTCTCCTTCTCCTTCTCCTTCTCCATCCCTTCTTCTTCTTCTTTTCCTTCTTTTTCTTCTATTTCTTCGTCCTCTTCGACCCACTTATTGAAGTACATTCACTTGTCTGTAATACATCATTTAAAGACTGCTAGTGTAATTCTCAGAGAAAACATCTGTGGATTCGCTCATAAAATAGAAAAAAAAGTTGTTATCAGTTATGCAGTAAAATAATAAATAATGAAAACCGCTTCATGGATAAGAAAAAAATAGGTAAATCCAGTCACACAATATTTAATAATAAAGTCATGCACATTAATCCAAATAATTTTGTATTCATCTGTAATTCCAGTGTTCTCTCCCCCCCCCCCTCTCTCTCTCTCTCTCCTCTCTCTCTCTCTCTCTCTCTCTCTCTCTCTCTCTCTCTCTCTCTCTCTCTCTCTCTCTCTCTCTCTCTCTCTCTCTCTTTCCCGTAATTCCAGTGTTATAAAACTTAAAAAAAAACAACAACATACGTACATTCACTCATGTAATACGTATTGAATTTTACGATTCTGAGAACACATTGAGAAGGAGGTTTTATCCGAGACTTAACAAGGTGAAGAGGTTCGAGTACAGTTACCTGAGCTCAGAGGAATCAGTCAAGTATGTCGGCGGGGAGACACTTGGCTTATTGGGGGAAGGTGTTGTGGTTGTTATTGCTTTTGTTGTGGTGGTTGTTGTGTATTTTTACTTTTGTTTTTGTTTTTTTTGTTATTAACGATATGATGCAATACTACTACTACTACTATTCTTACGCTGCTGCTACTGGTGCTACTTGCTGCTGCTGCTGCTGCTGCTGCTGCTACTACTACTACTACTACTACTACTACTACTACTACTACTACTACTACTACTACTACTACTACTACTACTACTACTACTACTACTACTACTACTACTAAAATTGCCACCACTACCACTGCCAGTATCCCAGCTATTCGCCACCACTGTTATCACCATAAGTATTATCGCTTATCACTATCATTACTGTTTTTTCTCTCTTCCGAATAAAGTTTCCACACTTACATAACGCCTTTGGAACCAGAACTGTGAGGATATTAGGTTATCATCTTCTCATTTACAATAAACCAGTTCTCATTTATATTGGCGGTCCGTGTTGTGAATTGTTTATCCCGCAATCGTAATGCTTCGTCGTTCTAGGAGGAAAATGTTAGTGAGGAGAAAGAGGAATAAGAGAGAATACTGGATAATCAGGAGATGAAGGCAGGGGACCGATCGTCAATATTCGAGTTTGTTCGAATCACGCGCAGTAAACGTGGAAAGAAATACTGTAAAAGAGGCTAACGAGTTTTCAATGGTTCGTTTCGTTTCTCTCTTCTTCTCTTCTCTTCTTCTCTTCTTCTTCTTCTCTTCTCTTCTCTTCTCTTCTTCTCTCTTCTCTTCTCTCTCTTCTCTCTCTCTCTCTCTCTCTCTCTCTCTCTCTCCTCTCTCTCTCTCTCTCTCTCTCTCTCTCCTCTCTCTCTCCCTCTCCTCCATCTCTTCTCTCCTTTCCCTCCTTCCCTCTTCCCTGTCCTTCCTCTCCTCCTTCCTCCTTCTTCTCCTCCTCCATCTCCTCTCCCCACTTCCCCCCCACTCTCTTGTCTATGGAAGAGTCGAAATTGGGCCTATTACAGCCGCGAGTGAAATAAAAAATAAATGGTGGCAGCAGTAAGGAGATTCCCTCAACTTGCATCGTGACCGGGTTTAAGTAGACGGTTTTCTTCTCTTCTTTTCTCCGGTCGTGTAGCGCGGCGCTTTCCCTTTACCTGTCGTGTGGATAGCCTGCCTTCCCCCACCCCCCCTCGCCCCCCCACCCCCTCCTCCCCCTTTTCCTGCTTCTACCTCCTTAACCTCTTTTTTTTTTTTTTGAGGGGGGCGGAAAGGGTGGGATGGGGGTGGGGTTTGAATTCGTTATTGTTTTAGTTATTATTGGCGTTTTTTTGGTTATGAGGGGATTGGGCGGGGGGGGGGGAGTTATGTAGGGACTGGTTTATTGTTTAGGGAAGGCAGAGGGATCGGATGTGTTGCTTAAATGTTGAATGGAGAATAGCAATACTAGCTGTTGTACTATTGCTGCTGCTATTACTACTTCTACTACTACTTGTCACTGTCACTACTGCTTCTACTACCACTACTACTACTAATGGTAATGATAATAATGATAAATATATGATCGTAACACTACCACTGCTATCAACATTTAAGCTTGAAGTATTATGAATATGCTCTGAAAAAAAACATGAATGAATATATTAATAAACAGAGGAGAAAGCTCTCTGTTTGCTGTGTATATAGTAAACATATTAAGATGCTCAGCAAACAGACCTAGCCTACATGGCAACATAACCTACTCTCTCTCTCTCTCTCTCTCTCTCTCTCTCTCTCTCTCTCTCTCTCTCTCTCTCTCTCTCTCTCTCTCTCTCTCTCTCTCTCTCTCTCTCTCTCTCTCTCTTCTTTCTCTTCCTTTCCCTCTTCTCTCTCTCCTCTCTTTTTCTTCTCACTTCCCTCACTTTCTCCCCTCTCTCCTGCACACCACACACACACACACACACACACACACACACACACACACACACACACACACACACACACACACACACACACACACACACACACACACAGACACACACACACACACACACACACACACACACACACACACACACACACACACACACACACACACACACACACACACACAACACACACACACACACACACCACACACACACACACACACACACACACACACACACAGAGGCGACGGTTGGTCTGGCCTTGACTTCAACTGCCAGTTCAACAGATGGCGGCATAGCTCTGTTTCGCCTTCCCTTCTTACTACACTCTTTATCTCTTGTTCTCTCGTCTCCCTATCACTATCTTTCCCTCTGTTCCTTTTGTTTCCACGGATTGATTATTATTATGATCGTTATCATCGTCGTTGTCATTGTCATTTCGTATCCATTATCGTCATCATCGTCATCATCATCTCATCATCATCATCATCATTCGTCATTATCGTTATCATCATATCACACCACCACCACTATAATCATCTTCTATATCTTTTTTCTTCTTCTTCACCATCATTATCTTCTTTTTTTCTACTTCTCTTTTTCGTAAGTGTATTCCTGGAGTGTCGGCCACGTGTTCCAGCGTAACTCGTGCGTCCATTGTGGTACTTCTTTCTTGATATTTTTATGTGTATGCGTCTTCTTTTTTATTTTTTTTTCCTTCTTTTTATTTCTCTTATCTCTTTGGTCTTCTTTTTCGTTTGCGTAATGTGTCTGTTATACGATCGAGATGGTGTTGAGTCACTAAGTTGGTGATGGTGATATAGTGATGATCATTATTATTTTACTCATCAGCTTCATCTATTTTCTTCCTTCTCCTTTTTTCTCTTTTTTTTTCCATTCTTTTTCTTCCTTTCCTTGTTCTGCATCTACTCCTCCTGTCTTTCCTGTTGCTCCTCCTCCTCATTACTCGTCTTTCTACTATACCGTATCTCCCCTCTCTTCTTCCCTCCCCCCCTCCCTTCTCTTACCTCCCTTCCCTCCTCCTCCCCGCCCTCCCCTCCCTCTCCATTCCTCCTCCTCCTCCTCCTCCTCCTCACTCCTCCTCCTCCTCCTCCTCCTCCTCACCTCCACCTCCTCCCCTCCTCCACCTCCAACTCCTCCTACTATCTCCTCCTCCTCCTCACCCACCTCCTCCCCCTCCTCCTCCTCCTCCTCCTCCCACCTCTCCTCCTCTCCCTCTCCACATACCACCACCTCCACCACCTCCTCCTTCGGGCTGCGTCAGGGGAAGCCAAACCGGTGGAACAAGAAAAGCGAGGCAGAGAGGTATGTGAATTACGGGATGGTAAACAGGGAGAAGAAAAAAAAAAAAGAAAAAAGAAAATAGAAATGAAGAAAGGCAGAGAAAGAGAAATAGGAAAATTGGGATAACACGGGGAAAAAAGAAAAAAGAAAAGGGAAGAAAAATGGGAAAAATAATATATATATATATACATTTTCTCTTTGTAGTAATATACACATAATAAATAAATAAAATAATAATAATAAATAAGTAAAATACATAATAAATAAAAATAAGTAAAATACATAATAAATAAAATAAGTAAAATACATTAATAAATAAAATAAGTAAATACATAATAAATAAAATAAGTAAATACATAATAAATAAAACAAGTAAATACATAATAAATAAAATAAGTAAATACATAATAATAATATAAAATACATAATAAGAAATAAGTAAATACATAATAAAATACATAAAATAATAAATAATAATAAAATAAATAACTTATAAACAGGAAACAGACATTTCTAAGACGCAATTGCTGGTCCTTGCTGCGCTGTTGCATCGAATATTGCAAAGTCTGTTCAGGTTTTGCAGAGCATAAAGGGCGCGACTGACGAGGAAGAATCCACATTGTGTTCATTCGAAGGGTTGTGTTATCTAGAGCAAGCTTTTTTTTTTTTTTTTTTTTTTTGTATGTTCGTCTTTTTTTTCTTTTTTTTTCTTTTTATTGTATTTTTTTTTTTCTTTTTTTTTATTTCTTTTTATTTTTTTATATTTATATTTTTTTAGTTTCTTTTTTTCTTTATATATATATATATCGTTTTTTATTTCTTTTATTAT
>NW_020869833.1:736712-739212 GCF_003789085.1 Penaeus vannamei | reverse complement strand
TGGAAAACAAGAGAAAAACGGAAATAAAAAATCAGGCCTGAATTATACATGTATTATCAGGGGCGGGGTACAAGTAGGCCTAGGTAGGTATATCAAGGTAGACCTAGGATAAGGGACGTAGAAAGTAGGGTATAAGGGATAAGATCTAGGCCTATAGTATTTAAGAGTATACGATATAAGGTCCAGATGAGAATTAGAGTGTTATTTTGGGTGTAGAAAAGATATGTGGGTGGTAGGCTATAGGCCTATAAGGTGTGGAATAGTGTAGATAATGGGGTATTAGGTAGTAATTTGGGCATAAAGGGGTATGTAATGTAAGTATGAGGTGAGGGCCAATGTAGAAATGTAGGTATGAGGTGAAATGCAATATTGAAATTAGGGGAATGAGGCAGAAGAAGGGGGAGGAGGGAAAGGTGGGAGGTGTAGGAGAGAAGTAGGGGGGATGGAGGGATGAAGGAGAGAGGAGGAGAGGGGGAAATGGGGTGGGGGTTGAGAGAGGGATGAGGGAGGAGAGAAGGAGGAGGAGGGGGAAATGGGGGGGTGGGGTGAGAGAGAGGGATGAGGGAGGGGGGAAAGGAGGAGGAGGGAGGGGGAAATGGGGGGGGGGTTGAGGGAAGAGGGAAGGGGGGGGGAAATGGGCGGGGGTTGAGGAAGAGGGAAGGGGAGGGGGGCATAGGAGCAGGTGAGACAATGAGTAAGCGGCGCCGTGCCCTTGTATGGCCGCAGTAGGACTCCTGGGTGTGTGTCTTTTGTTTTTCCCAAGGTCGGTGCGCTTTCACTCGGTTTTTTGGGGGGAAAAAAGGAAGAAAAAGGGATGGAAGAGAATGAAAGAGAAAGAAAAAATGGCGTGAAGTTGTTTTAATGAGTTCTTTTTTTCTTTTCTTTTCCTTTTCTTTTCTTTTCGTGCATACGTAATGGGATGTTGTGGCATACCGAATATTGGGAGTTAATTTCCCTTTTTTTTTTTTTGTCTGTGTGTGTGTGTGTGTGTGTGTGTGTGTGTGTGTGTGTGTGTGTGTGTGTGTGTGTGTGTGTGTGTGTGTGTGTGTGTGTGTGTGTGTGTGTGTGTGTGTGTGTGTGTGTGTGTGTGATGAACTTTTAGATATAACAGATATGGTGCAACGATAAGTCTAGATACATTGATAAAGATTTTCATGTCTCTAAGGTTAAGTTTGTGAAAGGAAGGGAGGAACAGAAAGAGAGACAGATACACAGAAAGAGGCAAAAGCAGAGAATGGAAAAAACCCACGAAAGAGAGACTGAGAAAAAAAGGTTTTCGTGAAAATGAAAGAGAGAGAGAGAGAGAGAGAGAGAGAGACAGAGACAGAGACAGGACAGAGACAGAGAGAGAGACAGACAGACAGAGACAGAGACAGAGACAGAGACACAGAGACACAGAGACAGAGACAGACAGAGACAGAGACAGAGAGAGACACAGAGAGAGACAGACAGAGAAGCTGCACCATCATCACCATCATCTCCACCATCATCTCAAGCCGCCGAGAGCACAGCTGCATCACCCCCGACGAGTTCCTTCACCTGGCCAATCATCGTGACGGATCGCCCCTTCCCTCCGCTCACCTGTGTCTGTCGGGGAATCGAAGGAGGGGGAGAGAAAGGAGGAGGAGAAAAGGAGGGGGATAAGAAGGAGGGGAGAGATAAAGGAGGGGGATAGAAGGAGTGGGATAGGGAAGAAAAGGAGGATAGAGGAGGGGGATAGGAGAAGAAGAGGGAGAGAAAAGTAGGGGAATCGAAAGAGGGGAATAGAAGGGGGAGAGAAAAGGAGGGGAATCGAAGGAAGGGAATTTGAAGGAGGGGGAGCGAAGGGGGAATTGAAGGAGGGGGGCGAAGGAAGGGGAGTCGGAGGAGGGGAGCCAGGAGGGGATCGTCCTATCGTCTTATCTATTATTGGGGAAGAATGGTGGGGGGGGGGAGGGTGAGGATGGAGAAGGGAAGAGGGGGTGATTGGAGGGTATGGTGGAAAGAGAGAGGGAGGGAAGGAGGAAGGGAGAGAGAGTGGGGAGTAAAGGGAGAGAGGGAGGCGGAAGGAGGGAGGAGGATGGAAGGAGGAGAGAGGGAGGAAGAGGAGGGGGAGAGAGAATAGAGGGCGAGACAGACAATCCCAGACACACACATAAAATGTAAAAGTAAAGAAGAACGTAGAAAGAAGAAATGAAAGGGCAAGAAATCAGATAAGAAAACAGATATCCTCCTTCTTCAGCGTTATCGCGAAGCTCCCCCCCCCCGCCCTCCACTCACCCCCCCCCCCTTCAAATTACTGCTCCGCGGAAGAAGGGCGCCAATGACCCCCGGGCGCTGGAGTCAATGTACACCTGTGTTTACCTCCCTGTGGTTGAACCTCGTGTGTGTGTACGTGGATGCGTGCACGTACATACGCACATCATGCGTGTAGGTACGGATGTTTGCTTGCATGCAGCTTTATTCTTTCTTTCTGTCTGATTGTTGCCTTTTTCTCTCTTACGTGCATGTGTAAGTACAT
>NW_020869833.1:718891-730967 GCF_003789085.1 Penaeus vannamei | reverse complement strand
AGAGTTAAATGATGATGAATAAGAGAATAATAAGGACATGTGATCAAATAGTAATAAATGAGGGAACGACGAGGATGGAGGCGCGTGTGAGTTTTGTATCCTCATCACCTCATTACGGGCATGTGTATCGCGGTTCTGTTACGGATTAGTCTGTCTGTCTATTCATGAGGCGGCGGCGCACCTGGCTGAGGGCGGAAATGCACTCTTAACAGGATTTGTGCTGTCTAAGACGAACACTTCCTGGGGGAACTTTCTCTCCGATGCTCATGACCCGGCGGCTTCCTTCTCCTTCTCTGTCTGCATTATTTCTCTTTCTTTTTTCTTTCTCTGTCTCTCTCTGTGTTTCTGTTTTCTCTCTCTCTCTCTCTGTTTGTTTCTCTCTGTTCTCTCTGTTCTGTCTCTCTCTCTCTCTCTCTCTCTTCTCTCTTTCTCTCTCTCTCTCTCTCTCTCTCTCTCTCTCTCTCTCTCTCTCTCTCTCTCTCTCCTCTTCTCTCTCTCTCTCTCTTCTCTCTCTCTCTCTCTCTCCTCTCTCTCTCTCTCCTCTCTCTTCCTCTCCTTCTCTCTCCTCTCTCTCTTTCTCGGTTCCCTTCTCTGGCTGCCTCCGCTCTCTCGCTCTCTATCTATTTATCTATCTATCTGCTCTTTACCTTCTCTTTTCCTCAGTATTTTTCCGTTATTCACATCCCTCCACTCAGCTATTAATTCTCTCTATTTATCCATTTACCCAAGATCCCTCCCCCCCCCCAAAAAAAAAAAAAAAAAAAAAAACAGCGCAGCGTGCTAATAACATTGCAAGTTGCCCTTAAGAATACCATAAACATGTATAAAAGACGAGGACAGGAAACCGTCAATAACGTAAGAAGGAGTTAGGTGAGTGTAGAGAGAAAAAAATGACATGAATGAGAGTTTTCGTAAGAGTGAATAATTCCACATTCATGTTCCGTGTTGAAAAATCTCATAAAAACTGAGTCGGGGTCATACCGCGAGGTAAGTAATTATATTTTGTGGATTATATTTGTTCTCATTCATACCTCAGAATCAATCCACGGTGAAATTGAATAGCGTTTTAATTACGCATTGTAATATGAAAGCAATTATATATCATGTTTTTTTTTGGAGATTTTTTTTTTTCAATTTTTGCCTACGAAGAGCCCCACAGTCCCAGATACCTACATAAGGTTGTAAAATTACATCGCTTCATTAAAAGGGGTTAATGACGTATCAAACCTTATATATTATCCATTTTCATTCATATTTTCATCCTATTTCTCTCCTACACTTGGCACGAAGACGAGAGAGAGAGAGAGACAGAATAGGTCCCAGCTGACGGCGGGCCTAACGCATAGCCTCAGGCCTGTCGGGTACATGAGCGTAGGTCCCGGATGCAAATACGAAAGATGGAGGACAAAAAAAAACGAAGGCTTATTTTTTTGCTCTTGTAATTTCTTAATTGTTATGTTTATCCTTTGTTCGTTTTCCTTTTTATTTCTTATTCTACCATATTTTTTTTCCTTTCAAAGGATGGTTTTCCGTTACGATCAACAGAACGATATATATCCTCGACATATTTTCTCGTCTATTTTATTATCTTTCAGGAAGAATTTTGAAAAAATAACGACCATAATAGGAAAGAAAAAGCGCGGGAAGGTAGCCATGTTCCTCCAAGTCCTTAACATCCGGGACTTTACCTCAGGGTGAAGCGTGGCGAGGGCATGACGTCATCCCCTTGTACCCTTCCCGCGCCCCCCCGCCCCGCTCTCGCTCCTCCCTCCTCCTCCTCCTCCTCCTCCTCCTCCTCCTCCTCCTCCTGCCTCCTCCTCCTCTCCTCCTCCTCTCCTCCTCCCCTCCTCCCTCCTCCTTGCGCCTCTCTCGCTTTGTCTCTCTTTCGCTTTTGTATCTGTATCTTCTGTCTTCCTTGTTCCTCTTTATCTCTGTCCATTTTTTTCTCTCTCTCTGTTTTCTCTGTCTCTCTCTCTCTTTCTGTCTCTTCCTCTCTTTTTCTCTCTCTCTCTTCTCTCTCTCTCTCTTCTCTCTCTCTCTCTCTCTCTCTCTCTCTCTCTCTCTCTCTCTCTCTCTCTCTCTCTCTCTCTCTCTCTCTCTATTTTTTCCTTCTGCATCTCCCTCTCCCCTTTTCACTCCCACTCCCTCCTCCTTTCCATTTTCCTATCATCTCTAAATCGATCTTGCTCTGCAGGATCTCGGAGGAACAATCTAAATATCAATACATATTATTTTACCGTTATATTTTTTTCTTTACGAATCTCCAAAATTTACCTTACTTTTCACTATTATTTTTTTTTATTCCGAATCGCCAAGATTAATATATTTACTTTTCACTTCATTTTTATTCCGAATCTTCAAAATTTATGTATTTACTTTTCTTTACAATTATTTTATTATATTCTGATTTCACTGTTCACTATATTTATATTATAAATACATATTATTATATTATATTATTATATTACAGTTATATCCGTATTGATATATAATTTTGTTTCGCTTTTTTCACTTTTTTCACTTTTCACTTTTTTCACTCTTTTTCACTTTTTTTTTAATTCTGACTTCCGTCTTTTTTTTTATTCTATACTATCCGAGTCTTTTTTTTATTCTGACTATTCTTTTTTATTCTGACTATCCGAGTCTTTTTTTTTCTTCTACTCTTTTTTATTCACTATCGTCTTTTTTTTATTCTGACTATTCTTTTTTTTATTCTGACTATCGAGTCTTTTTTATTCTGACTATCCGAGTCTTTTTTTATTCTGACTTCTGACTATCCGAGTCTTTTTTTTATTCTGACTGACTATCCGAGTCTTTTTTTTTAATTCTGACTATCCGAGTCCTTTTTTTTTTTTTATTCGACTATCCGAGTCTTTTTTTTATTCTGACGACTTCTTTTTTTTTATTCTGACTAGTCTTTTTTTTATTCTGACTATCCGAGTCTTTTTTTTATTCTGACTATCCGAGTCTTTTTTTTATTCTGACTACCGAGTCTTTTTTTTATTCTGACTATCCGAGTCTTTTTTTTTACTATCCGAGAGTCTTTTTTTTATTCTGACTATCCGAGTCTTTTTTTATTCTGGACCTCCGAGTCTTTTTTTTATTCTGACTATCCGAGTTTTTTATTCTGACTATCCGAGTCTTTTTTTTTATTCTGACTATCCGATCTTTTTTTCTGACTATCCGAGCTTTCCTCTTTATTCTGACTATCCGAGTCTTTTTTTATTCTGACTATCCGAGTCTTTTTTTTATTCTGACTATCGAGTCTTTTTTTTATTCTGACTATCCGAGTCTTTTTTTATTCTGACTATCCGAGTCTTTTTTTTATTTTACTGACTGGAGTCTTTTTTTATTCTGACTATCGAGAGTCTTTCCGGCAAAGGGTTTTCTCGCGCGTCCGCTTCTCTCGAGGCTCGCAACGGGTAACGAACGGCCGGTGTTCAAGAGACTCGTTGCATCTCGGGAAGGAGGGGGAGGGGAGGAGGCGGCAAAGAACGATGAGAGCGGGACGGGAAGGAGAAAGGAGACAGAAGGAGAGAAGGAGGAGGAGGGAGCGTGCGAGTCTTTGGGTCGGGTTGCTTTGAGGGAGTTTTTTGTTTTTTTTTGCTCGCGTCGTTGGGTCTATTTTTGTTTTTGTTTGTTTTGTGTATTTGTTTCGTTTGTTTGTTTGGTTATGTCTTTGGGTAGAGAGAGAGGGGGAGGGGTTTTTGTTTGCTTGTTTTGTTTATGTGTATTTGTTTTGTTTGTTTGTTATGTCTAGGTAGAGAGAGAGGGAGAGGAGGAGGGGGAGGGAGAGGTGAAGCAGAGGGAGGCGAAGAGGACAGAGGCAGAGAGAGAGAGAGAGAGGGAGGGAGGGAGGGAAGGGAGGGAGGGAGGGAGGGAGGGAGGGAGGGAGGGTGAGGGAGAGGAGAGGTGAAACAGAGGGAAGCCAAAGAGACCGAGGCAGAGAGAGAGAAAGAAAGATAAAGACGGAGAGAGAGCGCGTCAGACATGAAAAGAGGATTGAGAAACGCGAGGCGCTTCCGAGAGGCGGCCTCGGCGTCATATTTCTACACCTCGAGAAGGGAAATTGCTAGAGAAGGGCGTGTGGGGGGCGGGGGGCTTTGGGGGGGAGGTTAAGGAGGAGGAGGATGGGAGGGGGAGGGGAAGGGGGGCGGGGCTGGATTTCTTGACCGGATGTCGATGACGTAGCGGTGACGTCAGTGCGTTTAGGAGCGACTGGATGAAAGTGAACGTTTGGTTTGGAGTGCGATTCCCGCAAGGTCGGAAATGCAACTTAGTCCGGATTTTTAGTTTTTGACTTGACAAAAATTTTACTTTTAGACTGTTCTATTGAATTCTTTTCTTGTTTGTTTTTTCTTCTTTTTTCTGAAATTTTACTTTTAGACTGGGAATCTTTTTAGATCTGTTTTTGGGAATTGTACATACTTCTCAATCATATTTTTATTGTCACTGCTGTTACTGCTTCTATCATTTATTGCTATTTATTTTTGTAATTATTATTGCTGTTATTAATATCATTATCACTACTACCACAATCATCACCACCACGACTACCCCCACTACCAATATCATCATTATCATCACCATCATCATCAATCATCATCACCACCACCACACTACCACCACATCACAACACCACCACCACACCCCTACCCCCCACCATACCACCCTCATCACCCACCCTACCACCCATCATCATCATCATCATCACCACCACCACCATCACCCTTACACACCACTACCACCACCACCATATCATCATCATCATCATCATCATCCATCATCCATCCATCACATCATCATCATCATCATCATCATCATCACCACCACCACCACCACCACCACCAACCACCACCACACCACCACCATTCACCCTCCCACCACACCCATCACTATCATCATCATCATCATCATCACCACCACCACCATCATCCACTACACTTCACCCTCACCACCACTACCACCATCACTACCATACCACCCTCACCACCACCACCACCACACCACCCTCACCCTCACTCTCACCACACTACCACCCTCACCATCATCAGAGAGCATATGGCCCATCCAGCAGCCCAAGCACAAGCACGTGTAAGCATTCCTCCACAACCCCGTGGGCGCGCCAGAGCAAGAAGGCACGCCGACCACAAGGACGGCGAGGGGGGGGGTGAGGGGGGTGAGCGATGGGCGTGCACGGGCGTGGGCGCGAGACTCGGCCATATGGGGGAAGCGGATTTCTCTTTCTTTCTCTCTCTGTCTCTGTCTTTCTTGCTCTCTCTCTCTCTCTGTCTTCTCTCTCTCTCTCTGTCTCTCTTTCTCTCTCTCTCTCTCTTCTCCCTCCCTCTCTCACCTTCTCTCTCTCACTTCCTCTCTCCTCGCTCTCCTTCCCTCCTTCCCTCTCCCTCTCTCTCTCTTCCTCTTCCTCTCCCTCTCCCTCTCCCTCCATCTCTCTCTTTCTCTCTTTTTATTATTCTTTTCTCCTTATATTGAGGAAAGGGCGGACATCGACATCCTGACTCAGGCCGGATACTGGAAGCCTTTACCTCCTTCGGGATCGGTTGGTGGTACGGGGTGGGGGGGCGGGGGGGGGATGTTTGGGGTGCGTTGTCTGGCTTTATTTCTATTTATAATTCGCACACAGATGCATAAATGGTATTTGTGATGTGTTGTGGTGTGTGTGTTGTGTGTGTGTGTGTTGTGTGTGTGTGTGTGGTGTGTGTGTGTGTGTGTGTGTGTGTGTGTGTGTGTGTGTGGTGTGTGTGTCGTCAGGTGTAATATGGTGTATGTTTTGTGAACATTCACTTTACCAATGTTAAAGGAACTGATATTTAGAATCCATTCATGGTTTGCAAAATAACGTTCATACTTATAATAAATAAGATTCAAGCTAATTTTCCCACGAAGTACCAGAATAAAAACAAAACACCAATAAAACAACATAAGCAACAGAACAACAACAACATCAACAACAACAAGAACAATAACAAAAACACAAAAACACAACAATAACAAAAAACACAAAGCAACAACACAAGCGATAAAGAGAGAACGCACCCAAACAGATAACGAAATCGCCCATTAACACTGTACTTTCCAGCGAAGGGAAGAGAAGGGAGCGAAGATGACAAATGAGATGTCAGAAGAGGGAGAGAAGACGACGCAGATGACGGAGGCTGCCCGGAGGAGGTGTCACGACTCGGACGAAACGTGGGAGGAAGAGGAGGCTGAAGAAATGAATGGATGAGAGGTGGATGGAAGCGTAGGAAGAGGAAGGACAGGGGATAAATGGGGGAGGAAGGGGAATCACGGGGAAGTTTTTTTGGGATGAGATGGATGGAAGCGTATGAAGAGGAAGGATAGATAGGGATAGATAGAGGGGGGAGGAGGGGAAGTTGGGGGGAATCATGGGGAAGTTTTTTTTTTTTTTTGGGGGGGGATGTGATGTTGGAATTTTGAGGGATTAGGATAAATGGGTGAGTGGATGACTCGTGGGAAGAAAATTGGGAGTGAGTGGATGACTCGTGGAAAAGGATTAGGATAAATGGGTGAATGGAATGGGGAGATTACGAAGAATATTGGTGTTTGTGTGATGTGTGTGTGTGTGTGTGATGAGAGAGAGAGAGAGAGAGAGAGAGTGAGAGTGAAGAGTGAGAGAGAAAGAGAAAGAGAGAAGGTAGAATTCACACGTAAAATTAAAGAGAGGACAGATAGCAGACAGACAGACAGAGAGACACACAGAATGATTAGAATGAGAAAGTATTAAAAACAAAAACAAACGAAACGAACCCAAAGCCAACAAAATCTTTCTTTCTTCTTAATTTACGAAAAAAGAAGGACAAAAAAGAAAAAAAAAATACAGCCAAAGAATCCGAATGTTTACCTCAGAAGCGAAAACACGAAAAGGGATCCTCACTCGTTGGCAACACGATTCTTCTTCATTCTCTCTTCAGTTCTCTTGTTCCCCCTTTCGTAATCGGGTAGATAAATGTCGCTTCTTTATTTCTTTTCCTCTTCTCCCGCACCGTATCACTTGCACATTTCGTATCATCTCTCTTTCGTTTGTTTTTAGGGTTAGTTTTGCATGTTTGGTCGATGTTGCCTACCTTGTTTTATTTTTTTATTTCTATTTTTATTTTCATGATTATTATAATTATTATTGTTATTATTATCATTGTTATTTGCTTTATAGTTTTATATTTCTATTTTTATTTTCATGATTATTATAATTATAATTATTGTTATATTAATTATTATTATTATTATTATTATTATTATTATTATTGTTGTTTTATTTTTTATTTATTATTATTATTATTATTATTATTATTATATTATTATTATTATTATTATTTATTATTATTATTATTTTATTATTATATTATTATTATTTATTATTTTACGAAGAAGAACGTTTCCTCTGCTTGAGATTCTTTCCTTTAGGGTTTTTTGCAACGTTTCGAGAATGAAGGACATGGAGTCGCTTTTCATTGCATGTTTTTTTTTTTTCTTTTTTTTTTTTTTTTTTTTTTACACCCGTTGCATGTTGCGGTTTCATTCTGTTTGCAACGACGTGTTTCAATTTTTTTCAAAAGGGGAAACAAATCGTCGCTCAGTGTTGCACGATACTTTTGAATTGAGAGAATGGTATCTGAAATGTTGATTAGAGAAAGGGTTTTTTGGGTATAAAGAATATGATGATATAAGGAATAAAGAATTTATTTGGTATAAGAATATGATGATATAAAGAATAAAGATTTATTTGGTATAAGGAATAAATAATTTATATATATAAAAAATATGAATGAATAAAAGAATAAAGAATTTATTTGGTATAAAGAATATGATAATATAAAGAATAAAGAATTTATTTGTATAAAGAATATGGAGGTATATAAAGTCATCCCACGAGTTAGTTATATTTGATTGAAAGAAATACATTTACTTAGAGATAAAGAGAGTACGATTTGATATAATTAACACGTAAATAAACACTTTTATTTGTTTTTCTTCGGTATAGCATCGCCAGTACCTTCTTCTTTTTCATTATCTTTTATTTCTTATTTAAGAAAAAGGTCGATGGCATCAACGTGCCAGATGTTGGAAAGAACAACTTCATTTTTGTCTTTATCTCTTTCTCTCTCTCTCAGACACTTCTTTATTTACACTTCTTCTCAAATCGACACTCTCTCTCTCTCTCTTCTCTTCATAGACCTTTATTTACACTCTCTCTCTCTCTCTCTCTCTCTCTCTCTTCTCTCTCTCTCTCTCTCTCTCTCTCTCTCTCTCTCTCTCTCTCTCTCTCTCTCTCTCTCTCTCTCTCTCTACACCTCCTTTATTTACACTTCTTCTTGAATCGACACTCTTTATCTCTTTCTCTCTCTCAGACACCTCCTGTATTTACACTTCTCGAATCGACACTCGAAAAAAAAGACATTTTATCGAAGGCTGAGGTGAGTTGAGAGAGTCGTGATTCGCGTGAGTCTCCGCCAGTGAGTCAGCAGTTCTGTCAGGAGGTGTGTGACGTCATTGATTTGTTCTGCTGACGGGGCTGACGGGGCTGACGGCCGGCCTTTGAGCGCGGTGGCTGACGCTCTTGTTTGTCGAGATGATGGCTTGTTTATATACTCATTAGTGTTGTTTGTTTTTTTTGTTTGTTTTGTTTGTTTCGTGTTTTAATTTTTTGAAATGTATTTTTCGTGTTTTAATTTGTTGAATAAATTTTCGTGTTTTATTATTTTATTAAATGAATTTTCCTGTTCATTTTTTTTTTAAAATAAATTTTCGTGTTTTATTTTTTGAAATAGATTTTAGCGTTTTAATTTTGTGAAATAAATTTTCGTGTTTTGATTTTGGCCACAAAAAAATCTTGTCTCAGAAGTCAATGAGTGGATGGATAGATGAATGAAGAAATTAGATATACAAACCGATAATGTCAAAGTTGATGAGATAATTAATGATTTCCTTTTTCTGTTTTCCTATTATTCCAAGATCCAGGATGAGAGAAAGTGTTACAAGGTGGAGTTGGTGTTACCCGATTACGGAGTGGATTTAATTGGTTTCTTTATACCTTTTCTTAATACTTTTAAATTACTTTTTTAATACTTAATACTTTTAAATACTTTTCTTAATACCTTAATACTTTTAATACTTTTACTTTACTTTTCTTAATACCTTTTTAATACTTTCAATACTTTTTAATACTTTTAATACTTTTTTACTTTTCTTAATACCTTTTCTTAATACTTTCATACTTTTTTAATACTTTTAATCTTTTTTACTTTTCTTAATACCTTTTCTAATAAGTGAGCGGAAAGTAATCGGAATGATTTGAAAACACGATCATAGATTTTGAATTAAACCACTGCATACATATACACATACATTTACATCATAACAACATACAACCAAACATAACGCATACACACGTACACACACATACACACACACACACACACACACCACACACACACACACACACACACATACACACACATACACACACACACACACACATACACACACACACACACACACACACACACGCATGACTTTCACTGGGCTAACCGAGGAGATTAGAAAGCATAATATGAAACGCTGATTCAAAAGTCCACACAACACAGACCACACAGACACTCAGACACAGACACAGAGAGACAGAGAACCGGAGACAGGACAAGAGAGAGAGAGAGCGAGAGAGAGAACAGAGAGATGAGAGAGAGGGAGAGAGAGGGAGAGAGAGAAGAGAGAGAGAGAGAGAGAGAGAGACGAGAGCAGAGAGAGAGAGAGAGAGAGAGAGAGCAGGAGAGAGAGAGAGAGAGAGAGAGACAGACACGCGGATAGAGAGAGAGGAGACAGACAGAAAGAAAGAAAGAAAGAAGAAAGAGAAAAAAGGGAGAGAGAAGAAAAGAAGAGAGAAGAGGGAGTGGAGGGAGGCCCAACCCACAGAAGAGGCGGGGAGTTCTACACAATGGTCGCCGGGGAGGGATTCCACGGTGGGGGGGAGGGGGGTGGGAGGGGGAAGGGGTGATTCGGCGGTGGAGGAGGACAGTTCAAGGTCACGCTCTTCTTCTTCTTCTTCTTTTTCTTTTCTTTCTTTTTTTCTTATTTTCTTCTTTTCCTTGTTTTCCTTTCTTTTTAAATTCACCTTCGTCTTCCTTTTCTTCTTATTTTCTTTTCCTTTTCTTCATCATCCTCTTCTTTCTTTTTATGCCCTTTTCCTTCTATCCCCATCCTCCTTTTCTTCTTAATGTTATTTTGTGATTTTTTATATCATTATTGTTGCTGTCGTTTCTTCAGCCTCTATCTATTGTTGCTACTATTATTCCTCCTCCTCCTCCTCCTCCTTCTCCTACTACTCATACTACTCCTTCAACCCTCCTTCTCCTCCTCCTTCTCTTTCTCCCCCTCTTCCTCCTCCTCCTCGTCATCGTCGTCATCGTCATCACAATCTGTTTATTATCGTCCTTATTCCTCTTCTGTCCTTCGATCGTCATCATCGTCTTCATACGAGGCGAGGAAGCAAGGAGGAAAAGTGCATGGGCGTGGGTAGTTCTTGTGACGTAGGTGGGTGTGTGGGTGAGCGTGGGCGTGGTGGGTGCAGGTGAGTGAGCGTGGGGTGGTGCGTGTGAAGGGTGGTGGTGTGGTAGGGTGGGGGTGGGTGGGTGTTGGGTGGCTGGGGTGTGGCGTGGGTGGGTGGGTGAGGTGGGTGCTGTGTGGGTGGTAAGGTGGGTGTGTGGGTGGGTGAGGGTGGGCTATGGGTGGGTGTGCGGGTGAGGTGGGTGAGGTGGGTGTGGGCGGGGTGGGTGGGTGCGTTGGGCGGGTGGTGAGCATGAGCGTGGGCGGTGTGGGTGTGGGTGGGCTGTGGGCGGCGACGCGGCGCGATATCTCTCTCGTCGGGAAGTAATTCGTGTATTCATGCGAGGTCGTCTTCGTGGTCGACTCTTGCAGGCGTAAGACGGTGGGTGCCGGGTATGACGTCACCGGCGAGGAGGTTCGTGGGGTCTGCATCTCCTTTTTTTTTTTATTTTTTTCTTTCTTTTTCTTCTTGTTGCTCTCTCCCTCTTTTTATATTCCTCTTTTCCTTCTGATTCGTCTTTCGCTGTTTTTTGTCTCCTTTAATTTTCAATTTTTTCGTCCTCGTCTTTGTGTTCCCCCCCTTTCCTTTCTCCCATTTTTTTCTTCTTTTTCTTCCTTCTCCCCCCCCTGCAAGTGGATCTCCCCACATCATGGACTTGCAAATGAATCACAGTCCTCAGTTGCTGCTGTTGATGTCGCGTGTGTGTCTCTCTTTCTTTCTTTCAATTCCCTTTTCCTTCTCCTTTCGCTTTTCCTTCGTTCTCCTCTCCGCCTTCCCTCTTTCTCTCTCTCTCTCCTCCAAGGACCTGTCACCACGTGCGCCTCGCGTGGGTCTCCATGGCAACATCTCCTGAGGTGCGCTTGCTTCTATCTTTTATCATCACTTACTTTGTCTCTTTTTCTTCGGCGGGTGTGTTTTTTTGTGTTTTTCTTTTTTCTTCGTTTCGTGTTTTTTTTACTTTGTCTCTTTTCTTCGGCGGGTGTCGGTGTTTTTTATGTTTTTTTCTTGTTTTGTTTCTTCGTTTCGTTTTTTTTCCATGAATTATTTATTGTTTTTTTTCTCGTTTTCTTTCATCCGGTATGTCTATGAGTCATGTATGTACTCATAAAAACATACATAAATACATAAATACATGAATACATAAATACACACACTTACATGTATGAATAATTTCCCAATCCTCGCACTTCCTGTCTTTGTCTTTCTCGGAACAGCCGCAGGTCGTTTTATCCTTCTTCAAAAAAAAAAAAAAAAAAAAAAAAAAAATCCACGGGGACCCAGTTCGACCCCGCTCGTGACCCCCCCCCCTCCCGGGTTCGGTTCCCCCCCCCCCCCCCCCGTCGAATCCTTCTCTCACCTGGATTGGCGTCCGTGTCGTCATCACGTGGCCTTCACCTTGGCGGTTCCTTCGTCATCCTTCGTCTCGGGGGGGTAGGGGTGGGGGGTGGGAAGGAGGGAGGAAGGATGGAAGGATGGGGGGAAAGAGGGGGGAGGGGT
>NW_020869833.1:710918-713418 GCF_003789085.1 Penaeus vannamei | reverse complement strand
CCTGCTATTTAAAGACCTATGAAACTGCTATTTCAAACCTATCAAACTACTATTCTAAACCTATAAAACTGCTATCTTAACTATTAACCTGCTCCTATTAACCTACTATTTTAAGACCCATTAACCTGATACTTTAAAACTTATGAACCTGCTATTTTTGACCTGTTAACCTCCTATTTTAAGCCTATTAACCTGCAATTTAAAAAGTGATTCAGTGTGCTTGACATAATGTAGGGTATATTCTTGATGAGAGAAAGAATAATGGAAATGATAATGACAATAAAGCCGTTAATAGTAATTAGAATAATGGTAATGATATGATGACATTAATGGTAGTAAGTAGGATAATGATAATGATAATGAAGCTGATGATTATCTGAATAATAATAATAATATGAAGTCAAATAATGATAATAGTAATAATCAGGATACTAATAATGATACAACAATAAATATGTTCCTGTTGATGACAGTAATGATGATAATTAAGCGTGAAAATAGTGATGATAAAAATAATGATAATGATATGAAAAATATCAATCAATATTAGTAGATTCAAATGACAATTCTATCAGTGATAATATAATAAAAACATTGATGATACTAATACCAATAATGAAGATAATAATAATGATAACAATAACAATAATAGTAATGATAACAATGATGATAATGAATACACTAGTAATAACAATTATTATAATAACAATATGTTAATAATGATAATAATAGTGACAACAGGAATATAAAATTATGACAATTATCATTATGAAAACAATATGATAATGAAAAATAATTACGATGATTATATAAATGACAATATTATGATATCATAACATCTATGGTTAATGATAATGATAATAATAATAATTAATTATTATTTACCATTACTATGATGATGATCATGATAATAGTAACAAAAATAATGATAGTAATAGTAATAATGATACTAATGATGTTGATAATAATAATAAAATAATAGCAATAATGAAAATGATGCTGATAATGATAATGATAATAATAACAACTGTAGTGAGAAAAAATATTAATAACAATATCAATAATACTCACAATGATAATAGTAATAACAGTAACAAAAATGATGATAATGGTAATAGCAATAATAACAATGAAAATAATGATAACGGCCTGTCACGGGTGGACTACCGCAAGGCATATGACCTTGTTCCGCGGTCGTGGATGTCGGAATGCTGAGATAATCTAGATTTCTAATACCATCAAGAAATTCACAACAAATAGCATTGAAAACGACAACAATCTTGGAAAATCTAACATCAGAAGGGGATCTTCCAAGGCGATAGTCTTTCGCCATTGCAGTTTGTAACTAAGGTTCTTCGAAAGCTAAAGGCAGGTTATGTCATCAAAGAGGGAAGTGTAAAGTTGAACATATACTGTTTATGGATGACTTGAAAATGTTACGAAAGAGTGGAAGGGAGATTGAGCTCGGTTTAAAACAGTGCAAATATCAGTAAAAATATAGGAGTGGGAATTCGGGATAAAGAAATGTGGAGTAGTGGTGATGAAAACAGGATAATTGAGTAAATCAGATGACTTTACATTACCGAATGTGGAGGGGATTAAAGCAGATGTTTTTATACTACCAAATATGGAGGTGATTAAGGAAGTTGAACAGGATGGCCACAAATTCAAGGAAATGGAAATTAAAGACCCGTTTAAACGTGAACATTTGAAGGCAAGATTGAAAGTAAAGTCAAAATTAATTGGAAACATTTTGATAAAGGAAATAAATACATGCCCAATTTCCTTTTAATATATGGAGTTGGTTTGCTGAAAAGGACAAGTGAAGAAGTTGAATGGATGGACAGATAACTGGGAAACGAATGAGAACGTATAAACCGCTACACTCGAGGACTGGCGTTGCAAGATTGCACGCACCAAGGCACAAAGGCGGAGGGGGGCTCATTAGCTGCGATGAATGTATAAAAAGAGACAGCGTGGTTAGTATGTAAAGCAAAGCAGAACCAATGCTGAAAAGCTGCAAACATGAAAGTGGCTATCAAAACAGAAGAGTCTGTAAGTCCGGAAGAATTCAAAAGAATGCAGATCAGCAAAAGAGAACAAGCCTGGAAGGAAAAAGAGGAAGGGAAAATAAAATAATGCATGGACAAACGAGAAATGGATGAACGTATTGATAAGAATAAGGACCTTGGGATGGCTCACAAACAGTGAACTGAAGGCTTGCACAAAAACGCAAATATGTGTCGCACAGGAACAAACACAAAGGACAAAATACGAAAACAAAAACTTATATAACACAAGATTCACCTCTATGTACATTATGTGGATAAAGGGGAGAGACTATTGGCCAAATCGCGAGCGAATTTAAGATGCCGGCCCAGCGAGAATATAAAAGAAAGCATGACAGCATTGCAAGGAGTATCCACTGGGACTCGTGTGGAGAACTTAATTTAGGAAGAGCAAACAAGTAGTACGAAACATACACAGGAGGGAGGGAGTT
>NW_020869833.1:700918-703418 GCF_003789085.1 Penaeus vannamei | reverse complement strand
CATACAAACACCCCCCCCACACACACACATACAACCCCCCCCCACACACACATACAAACACCCCCCCCCCAAACACACACACTAACACACACACATAAAACGCACACACACACGTACACGACCCTATATCGACTGTTTATGTCACTCGGCTCGGCTCGCATTACAGCGTTGCCACAGTAAGCGCTTTCACGCTGCTGCTGCCTGACGAGTGGGCGGCTGAGTCCGTTTTGTGGCGTGATCGACTCGCTCACACTCCTGCTCGTCGTCCTCACTTACTCATACCTACTCGCTTATCCCCGCTCGCTCATTCTGCTCTCGCTCTCCGCTCTCATTCTTACTCTCTCGCTTATTCAGAGTGATTCATTCTCACTCGCTGGCTTATTTTGAGTGATTCATTCTGACTTTCCTCTCGCTTATTCAGATGACTCACTTCCTTTATTCAGAGTGACTCATTCTTACTCTTCGCTTATTCAGAGTGACTCATTCTTACTCCTCGCTTATTTAGGGTGACTCATTCTCACTCGCTGGCTTATTCAGAGTGACTCATTCTTACTCTCTCGCTTATTTAGGGTGACTCATTCTCACTCGCTGGCTTATCCTCGCTTGCTCACACTCATTCACTCGCTGGCTTATTTAGAGTGACATTCTGACTCTCTCGCTTATTCAGAGTGATTCATTCTCACTCGCTGGCTTATTTTTAAGAGACATTCTGACTCTTTCGCTTATTCAGAGTGACATTCTTACTCTCGCTTTATCAGAGTGACTCATTCTTACTCTCGCTTATTCAGAGTGACTCATTCTTACTCTCGCTTATTCAGAGTGACTCATTCTTACTCTCTTCTGATTCATATGACTCATTCTCACTGGCTCGCTTACCCTTACTCACTCATTCCTACGCACACGCCTACACTCACTCATTCTCATTCACTCACTTACTCTATTTCACCCAATCGCTAATCCACATTCTGTTTCCCTCACTCGCCGTCTCACTTACCATCACTCGTTCACTCACCGTCTCAACCTCACTTTCTCAAATCTCACTCACTCACTCGCTTATTCTCACTCACTCTCACTCATTGCTTATCCTCATTTACTCATTCTCGTTCACTCAATAACCTTCACCATGGCACTTTCTTCCACTGTTACTCACCAACACTCACTTCGCATCCAAGGAAATTCTTACTCATTATCAATTTCTCATTAAGAGGAAAAAGGAGTAGAGAAAGTGGAAGAGAGGAAGGGAAGAGAAGAAATATTTGCCTTGCGCCGAATTCCGTTTAAGGATGATTTTTTTTTCTTTTCTTTTTATTCTGTAAACACGAAAGAAAAATGGAAAAGAATGGGAATGTGTGTATAGACAATGGAGAGAGAGAGAGAGAGAGAGAGAGAGAGAGAGAGAGAGAGAGAGAGAGAGAGAGAGAGAGAGAGAGAGAGAGAGAGAGAGAGAGAGAGAGAGAGAGAGAGAGAGAGAGAGAGAGAGAGTAGAGAGAGCGGGGGAGGAGAGAGAAAGAGAGGTACAGGGAATGAGAGAGAGAGAGAGAGAGAGAGAGAAGAGAGAGAGAGAGAGAGAGAGAGAGAACTGATTTGATTTGATTTGAAACACACACACACACACACACACACACACACAACACACACACACACACACACACACAACACACATATATATATATATATATATATATATATATATATATATATTATAATATATTATAATATATTATTTTTTTTTTTTTTTTTTTTTTTTTTTTTTTTTTTTTTTTTTTTTTTTTTTTTAAAGAGTAGTTTGCATGCCCTGTAAAAAGCCAGGCAAAGATGTCCAAGCATCTACCCAATCTGACTTAACTTATAATGACTTAAGGGGCAAAGTTAAACATTAAATTATATATGCCTAATGCTCGCCCTTATTGGTTATCTAATTTATTGAAAATAATATTTATTTTTACAAAAATGAACATTGTTTCATAAATCTTAATGTCTTATTGTGGTACACTCAAAGTCACTGCGGGCCATCAAGTTGTTCAGCTGATTTTCAAATTTTTGCTACAGGTTGTAGAGGGGTGAACCGTTGTCCAAAGACCCATTGAAACATTTTTTTCCTGGTATGTAGTAGCTGAGGCAAACCGTTAGTTTCTATTTTCCTGCATCAATATTTGCAGTAAGTCCTGTCTTTCCTGTGGTATGGCGGTCGGAACTATTGTAATGGCTGCACAGTTTGTGTAATGTCGAAAGCGATGTCGATGTCAAAGCAGGTTCTGAATACGATGCCAAAGCAGCAGGAACTGACGCTGGCGCTGGAGCAGGAGGAAGTGCATAGTAAGCCTGGAGAGACCGACTGTTTGTTTCACCACACTCGGCCGCATTTATCCTCCAAAGCTGGAGGGAAATTGTGTTTCCATCGTTAAAGGCCGAGGGAATGAGATGGGGTTGCAGAAAAGGCAGAAAGCCTATTGCTTCTTTTATATCAATTTGTTTTTCTATCGTTTGGAATAGTAAACAC
>NW_020869833.1:695077-698632 GCF_003789085.1 Penaeus vannamei | reverse complement strand
ATAGTACGAGGAGTTGGTATGTCGGATGGCGTGTGGATGCATTTTTTTCTTTTTTTTTTGAATAACTTTTCTTTTGATATATATTTTTTTTTATAACTTTTATTTTTGGATAACTTTTTTTTCTTTTTTTTTACGATCTCTTCCTCTCATGTACCCGATTAATTGATGCTTTTTTATAACTTTTTAAAATTTATTATTATCATTTTTTTATAACTTTTTTTTTTCTTTTTTTTTTACGCTCTCTTCCTCCCACGTACCCGATTAATTAAAATGCCTGCGCGGAAATCAACATTATCATCTGGCTATTTTTTTTTTTTTTTCTTTTTTTTTTACTTCTTTTACGCAAAGTGATGGACAGATGCAGTGTTGCCAAGTTGTCAGCTGATGTTGAAATCTCCCTAAAATTTCTGGAGTGTCAGCTGGTAGGAGTGCTTTGGGTGTGTGGGTTTTCGAGTCTCCTTTCTCTCTCTTTCTTCTGGTCTTTCTTATGTCTTATACCTTATTTTTTTTCTTTTTTCCTTCCTTTCTTTCTCTCCAACTGTTTTTTGTTTTCTTTCTTTCGTATTTCCATTTACTTCTCTCTCCATCGCCACTCTCTCTCTTTCTTTCTTTCACTGCATATTCTCTCTTTCCCTCTCTTTCTCCTCTTCCCCACCCTTCTCTCTCTCTCTCGCTCTCTCCCTTTCTCTCTCTCTCTAGCTCTCTCCATCTTTCTATCTCTCTCTCTCTCTCTCTCTCTTTCTCTCTCTCTCTCTCATCTTTCTCTCTTTTCTCTTTCACTTTCTCTCCTTCTCCCTCTCTTTCTCTGTCTATCTTTTTTTTTCTCTCTCTCTCAGTTTACATATCACGTTCTCTTTTTTTTTTTTTTGATTTCTTTTATCCCCTCATTGTTCTTTCTTCTCTCCTCTCTCTCTCTCTCTCCTCTCTCTCCTCTCTTCTCTCTCTTCTCTCTCTCCTCTTTCTCCGCCACTCCCTCCCCTCTCTCTTGTCTGACTCCTGTCTTTTTCCGTCTGTCTCCTATCTTAAAGGAATGAACAGATGAAGAAATAGGCACAGATAAATAATAAAGGAAAATAATAAACAAATAAATTAATAAATAAACGAAAAAAAATAGTCGAATAAATAAACACACATAAAAAGATAAAAAAACAGAGATGTATGAATTAACAAACAATTAAACAATAAAAACAAATAATCAAGAAAATAAACAAATAAATAGCAGAAGAATAGATATACACAAAACAGCCTCATTCTCCTAATCAGATGATATCAAACACACAACAATGTTTAATATTTGATGGACGAGATGGAAAATATGCGATAAGCAGAATAAACAAGAAGAAAGCACGAGGTGAGGAATAGAGGAGAATAGGCGATAAGAATAATACGAGAAAAGAATATAATAGAGAATAGGAGGAATACACACGAGAAAAAGAAAAGACAAAATGAAAAAAAAAAATAGATGGTGGAGATGAACAAAAATAAAAACTCGAGGGTACAATGAAAAAGAAAACTAAATATAATATATTATATATATATATTATAATATATATATATAATATATATATATATATATATTATATAATAAACATACACGAAGGTAATACATGAGAAGAATAAATGTAAAAAAGTAATAAAAATCAAAAATAATAATAAAAAAATAAATAAATAAAAACTTTAAAAAATTAAAAATTTTAAACACAAGAAGTAGATTATATGAACAGAATAACGAACTAGACTTAAAAAAAAAAAAAAAAAAAAAAAAAAACGAAGGAGCTGGATAGACAGAAGAAAAGAAAAATGGATCATTTAATGCCTCTTCGCAGAGAAGAAGAAGAAGCAGAAGAAGAAGGGAGAAGATTAAACGAGCAGAATAAAGAGAATATACAAAGGCGAGAGAAGAAAAATGGATCAATTAATGCCTCTTCGCACAGAAAAAGAAGAAACAGAAGAAAAAGAAGAAGAATACAAAATCATAATAACGAACGGTACTAAAAGACGAAGAAGAAGAGGCAAAGGAGAAAAGAAAAATGGATCCTTCTTATTTACTGCCTCCTTGCAGAACACCGCACGAAAGCAGGAGAAGAAAGGTGAAAATTACACGACCAGAATAACGGGAATAGGGACGAAAGAAGAAGAAGCAGAAGAATGAGAAGAAGAAAAGGAAGCAGAAAATAATGAAAGAAGAAGGAAGACGAAGAAAACAAGAAGAAGCAGGCGAAAAAAAAAACAAGAAGAATACAAGACCATAATAACGAACGGGACTCACAAGAACGAAGGAGAAGAGGCAAAAGAAAGAAAAATGGTCCCTCCTATTTGATGCCTCCTTTGCAGAACACTGACGAAGAAGGAGAAGAAGAAGGGAGAAGATTACATGACAGAAAGGGAATAGGGCGAAAGAAGAAGAAGAAGAAGGGAAGATTACACGACCAGAATACGAATAGAGGCGCGAAAAAGAAGAAGAAGGAGAAGATTAGTCGATCAGAAGAACGGGAATAAGGACGAAAGGAGAAGAAACAAAAGAAGAAAAAGAAAAAAACAAGAAGAGGAAATACAAGACCATAATAACGAACGGGACTCACAAGAAACGAAGGAGAAGAGGGCAAAAAAAAGAAAAAATGGTCCCTCCTATTCAAATGCCTCCTTGCCAACACCTGACGAAGAAGGAGAAGAAGAATGGGGAGAAAGTAACCGATCAGAAAACGGATAAACGACAAGAAAAAGAAGAAGGAGAAGAGATTACTCGATCAGGAATAACGGAATTAAGAACGAAAAAAGAAGGAAGGAGAAGATTACTCGATCAGAATTACAGAATAAGAACAAAGAGAAGAAAAGAAGAGAGGAGAAGATTACGATAACGGAATAAGAAAGAAACAAAAAAAGAAAAAGAAAAACAAGAAGAGGAATACAAGACCATAATAACGAACGGACTCACAAGAAAAAGAGAAAGCAAAAGAAAGAAAAATGGTCCCTCCTATTCAATGCCTCCTTGCAGAAACACCTGACGAAAGAAGGAGAAGAAGAAGGGGGGAGAAGATTACACGACCAGAAATAACGAGAATAGGGACGAAAGAAGAAGAAGAAGGGAGAAGATTACACGACCAGAATAACGGAATAAGGATGAAAGAAGAAGAAGAAACAAAAAGAAGAAAAAGAAGAAGACGAATCAAAAACAAGAAAGAAAGAATACAAGACCATAATAACGAACGGGACTCGAAAGAACGAAGGAGAAGAGGCAAAAGAAAGAAAAATGGTCCCTCCTATTTAATGCCTCCTTGCAGAAACACCTGACGAAAAGGAGAAGAAGGAGAAGATTACATGACCAGAATAACGGGAATAGGAACGAAAGAAGAAGGGAAGCAATTTACACGATCAGAATAACGAGAATAGGACGAAAGAAAGAGAAGGAGAGAATAACGAAGGGAGAAGATTACTCGATCAGAAGAACGGGAATAAGGACGAAAGAAGAAGAAACAAAAGAAGAAAAAGAAAAACAAGAAGAGGAATACAAGACCATAATAACGAACGGGACTCACAAGAACGAAGGAGAAGAGG
>NW_020869833.1:680077-685077 GCF_003789085.1 Penaeus vannamei | reverse complement strand
GGAGGGAAGATAAGCAGACGGAAAAAGAGGAGAGAGAAAAAAAAAAAAAGCAGAAAGCGCCAGAAAATAAAACAGCCAAGCAAATGCGCCGAGTCTGCCTTGCATTCAGATAGCAGATAAGGGAGCCAAGCAGACATAAAGGGAAATTGTAACGGGAGTGATAAAACCTTCTTGGAAAACAAGTCTTTATGTGTCATGTATGTTACTATATACGTTTAAAGCGATACGTAGATTTACAATTACGTGGAGGTTTAGTAAAGCAGGTTGTATAGATAGATCGATAGGTGCGTATGTACATCAGTTTGTGTTTTGGTTGCAATAATGTAAATATGGAGTCAGACGTCTGTAGATAGGTAGAGAAAGGATACAGTATACAGATGATGAATTTAGATATTCTATCAATATGTGTTTCTGTATAAAACGCAGACACGTACGCACTCCTCCCCCCACACGCATATTTATATGCTTATATATATACGTGCATGGACGCGCGCGCGCACACCACACACCACACACACACACACACACACACACACACACACACACAACACACACACACACACACACACACACCACACACACACACACACACCCACACACACGCACACACAAATATGTGTATGTGTGTATCCAGTAAGGTAGTATCCAGCGTTGATACAATGTTTTTTTTCTTTTTAATTGCTTTAGACAGGAGAGGTTTCACAACTCCGCGCTGGGTCGGTAAACCGGTCTCTCTGAAGGCGACGCTGGAGGGTCCTGCCTGACACGTCCTTGGGGAGCTCTCGATGCTTGTGTTTAAGTGTTGATGAGGTTATAATAGGTCCAGACGTCACCTTAGGCTTGAACACCGTATCTATACTTGGCAGCAGCGGTTTCAGGCCTATAGATTGCCTGTCATGATACCTTCTTATCTGCAGATGCTCGCGTGAGAGACATCTGCCATTCCAATAAAGTGAAATAACGCGTTTTCTCGTGTTATGTCAGTTTGTTTCGATTCATGCTGTTGAGGAAATTGTGACCAGAAGATCTAATATGTTTAATGATTCATCTATAGTAGACAATGCTATGGGTGAAACAGACTATAATATATATATATATATATATATATATATAATATATATATATATATGTATGTATGTATGTGTTATGTATGTATGTGTTATGTGTGTGTTGTATGTATGTATGTATGTGTGTATGTATGTATGTATATATGTATATATATGTATGTATATATATGTGTTATAGATATATATGTATATATCTTATATATTATATATATATATATATATATATATATATATATATATATATATATAGATATATATATAAGTCACATGGAACAAGGTCGAATGGATAATCTGAGGGGCACTCAAGAGAAAGTGGGCAAAGGACGTTTCAGTTATTTTAGAAACCAATCGCCTATCAAATATTTTTATCATTTCCTCCATATACACTTATGCGATCCTCTCAACACGCTAAAAAACGATGCTGCTTCACTGTTTGTCCTTCAACATGTTCTCGACACGTCTTCGCAGCTTAGTCAATTCGTGGTGTCCCTTCCGCTTGTTTTGTTTCCGGGTTAAGAAAAATAAATCGGGATTTCGCTAGAGCTCTTTCCTTAAGAGCTCCAAGGAACATTTTAAAAGTCTCGGAACTCTTTCCTCTCACAAAACAAGACTTCGCGCCCACTCTCTGTTTGTCAGTCACAGGGTCAGCCACGTGGAAAATCGCAGGACGAGGCTGACTATGAAGTAATGAGTCCAGAGCAAAAGAGGAAGTCATGAGTGAGAGTCCAGCGCCAAAGGGAAGTCATGAGTCCAGCGCCCAAAGATGAAGTCATGAGTCCAGCGCCAAAGAGGAAGTCATGAGTCCAGCGCCAAAGATGAAGTCATGAGTCAGCGCCCAAGAGGAAGTCATGAGCTCCACGCGCCAAGAGAAGTNCTCCTTCTCACTCACCCTCTCCCTTCAGAACCCTCATTCTCCCTTATCTATGCCCCCTCTACTCTATGTTTTTTTTTTTTTTTTTTTTTTTTTTTTTACTTTACTTTTTACTACATTACTTTTAACATTCCCTCCACCACCCTTTCTTTGCCAACTTTAGCAGGTCTTGATATGTAAAACAGGGGGAAAGAGAAAATAGACGATGAATCATTTACATGCGGCTGATTCAACCTGTCTTTTAGTGGGAATACAAATAACCCTGAACCCTCCCACCCCCCCCCCCCCCCTCCACTATTCTCTACGCTCTAGTGTGTGTTGTTGCATTGGCTAAATTTCTGTAATAGGAGGGAAGGGAGAAAGCACTGCGACACCACCAGAGTGTGAGGGATGGGTGTCTCGCTCTCGCTCTTTCTCTCTTTTTCTATCTCTCTCGCACCTCGTCTTTCTTTCTTTCTCTTCTCTCTCTCCTCTCTCTCATCTCTCTCTATAAATATAATATATATATATATATATATGTATATATAATATTATATTATAAAAATTATTAATATATATATATTTATATATATATATATAAATATCATATATATAGATATATATAATATATATAAAATAGTATATAATGTATCTCTCTCTCTCTCTCTTCCTCTCCTCTCTCTCTCTCACTCTCACATCTCTCTCTTCTCACCCGTTTCTTCTCTCTCTTCTCTCTCTTCTCTCTCTCTTCTCTCTCTCTCTCTTCTCTCCTCTCTCTCTCTCCTTTCTCTCTCTCTCTCTCTCTCTCTTCTCTTCTCTCGACTCTTCTCTCTCTCTCTCAAATGTCTCTCCTTCTCTTCTTCCCTTCCCTCATCTCTCTCTTCTCATCTCTCTCTCTCACTCTCTCTCGCTCCTCTCTACCTGCCATCTCTCTACTCGTTCTCTCTCAGCTCTCTCCCTCTCTACCTCTCTCTCATCTCTCTCTCTCTCTCTCTCTTCTCTCTCTCTCCGTCTCTCTTCTCTCCTCTCTCTCCTCTCTCTCTCTCTCGTCTTGAATGTTTTACTAACGGACCAAAATCAGCGTGGTAACGAGAACGAAAAGCCCATGAGTTCTGATTTAAGTTGATGACAACCACTTTGATCGTTTTTTCGGATTCTTTTTCGGATTTTTTTTTAAATTTTTACAGGTCAAACATCGGCACCAAGCACCGGGCGTCCACTTAAACACCCTACCAAACCGCATATGGCCGCGGAACCTACAGCATTAACGTCTCATACAGATGATAGAGTACATACATCTCGAAAAATCGTAAAGCACCACGTGAGAGAACAGTATCTGGTGGTGCGTGCCTATCATCCGTCCCCGAAGGTGAAGAGAAGGAGGACGGCTTAATTGAATTAAAACAGGTCCCGGAACATAAGAAAAAAAATTAGGATATAGCAAAACATTACTAATGCTGACAATTGATTCGATGTGTTATCATCTCGTTTTTTTTTCTTTCTTGGAAGTGGTTATGGATATTTAGGTCTAATTGCCGATTTCCGGGTAATTAAGAAGGCTTGTTGATCATTTAATTGATGTATTATTATCGCAGTTATTTTTTTTTTATTTTGAGATTAATCCGGTATAACGTGCTGGTATATAACCCATTAATGATTGCGTTAGTTAATGGGAATAATACCCAGTTGTTATTGAATGCTGGTAATAGTAATATTAATGTTGCTGATCGGGGACCCGGATAATGAGAATTAATTACCTTAAATTCACATGAATCGTTCCTATCTTGCTTAACTGATATTAGTCAGAAACTATCGAATAGAGGCATTAAGGTCGCTGGCTTTGAGAAGGTGTGATAAAGTGGTGGTTGGGGGAAGGAAGGAGACCTCAAACGAAGGTAGTTAGTGATTACCGTAAAAGGTATAACGAGCGCTAATGACTCAGGATTGATCATTTATATTTGAAGTTAGCTCAGTTCGTTGCTCGTTCGTTGTATATATATATTTTTTTTCTAGATTTGTGGCGGATTTTGGAAGGCGATTTCACCAATATTAAGATTATTTTATTTGATTTATTTATATATTTATTTGTTTATTTTTGTGTATGTTCGAGTACCCCGGTGATGACTAAATCTCATTTGAACGAAAACCTGCACTCGACAATAACTGTATTTGTTCTGCATTTGCTCATTGTTCTTGTTGCTTCTCGACTGTTGGAATGAGAGGTTTCCATAATTTATGTTCGAGCCAGAAGATTTAGTTTCCAGGCACGCGAGTGTAACAGTGGTTAGTGCCCCCCCCCTCTCTCTCTCTCTCTCTCTCTCCTCTTTCTCTCTCCTCCTCTCTCTCTCTCCTCTCTCATCTCTCTCTCTCTCTCTCTCTCTTCTCTCTCTCTCTCTCTCTCTCTCTCTCTCTCTCTCTCTCTCCTCTCTCTCTCTCTCTCTCTCTCTCTCTCTCCCTCTCTCTCTCTCTCTCCTCTCTCCTCTCCTCTTCTCTCTCTCTCTCTCTCTCTCTCTCCCTCTCCTCTCCTCTCTCTCTCTCTCTCTCTCTCTCCTCTCTCTCTCTCTCTCTCTCTCTCTCTCTCTCTCTCTGCTCTCTCTCTCTCCCTCCCTCCCTCCCTCCCTCCCTCCCCCTCCCCTCCCCTTCTCTCTCTCCTCCATCTCCCTCCCTCTCCTCTCTCTCCTCTGTCTGTCTTCTGTCTCTCTCTCTCTCTCTCTCTCTCTCTCTCTCTCTCTCTCTCTCTCTCTCTCTCTCTCTCCTCTCTCTCTCTCTCTCTCTCTCCCTCTCTCTCTCTCTCTCTCTCCTCCCTCTCTCTCTCTCTCTCTCCTCTCTCTCTCTCTCTCTCTCTCTTCATCTCTCTCTCCTCTCTCTCTCTCTCTCTCTCTCTCTCTCTCTCTCTCTCTCTCTCTCTCTCTCTTCTTTCTCTCTCTCTCTCTCTCTCTCTCTCTCTCTCTCTCTCTCTCTCTCTCTCTCTCTCTCTCTCTCTCTCTCTCTCTCTCTCCTCTCTCCCTCTCTCCCTCTCTCCCTCCCTCCCTTTCCTCTCTCCTCTCCATCTCCCTCCCTCCCTCCCTCTCTCTCTCTCTCTC
>NW_020869833.1:667577-675077 GCF_003789085.1 Penaeus vannamei | reverse complement strand
GAATAGCCTATAAGCGTTATTATTCTTTTTTTTTTTTTTTTTTTTTTTTTTTTTTTTACACAGCAATGCCGTATGTGCACACAACAGCGCCCTCTTTTATATAAAGATATTCACTAGCGAGGCACATTTTTTTTTTTCATCCACGCGTTGTTTGCATAAAAAAAAAAAAAACGCATTTTCTAATCCTTTCGAACACCGGGATTAGGAAAACGCGGATTATGAAGTCATTTCCCTGGTCCTCATGGCCCAAACTTCCCGACGGAGGATCACAATCCACGCCCCCTTGTACATCCCCGCCCATCCGCCCACCATCCCGCCCACCGATATTATAAGCTTTGCATCTGATTATCCGAATCACCTTCCTCTGCCAAATTCTTCGTGAGGGGGGGGGGGGGGCGTGGAGGGGGAGAGATTTGTGGTCGTCTGGTCTTGGTCGAGGGGGGGGGGGGTAGAGATTTGTGGTCGTCTGGTCTTGGTTGCACGACGGCCGTTGCAGAGAGTAAATGTTGCCATTTTTCAACTGGGTTATTGATATTAGCTTATGCAACGCTTAGGCGGGATGGGTCTGCTGGTTCGGGTGGATAAATGGCTTTGTTTCGCGGGATGTTTGATGTGGATGTAGTGGATGGATGATGATGTAAGTGGATGTAGTGGATGAATGAGGATGATGTCAGTAGATCTAGTGGATGGATGATGATGTAAGGGATGTAAGGGGATGTATAATGATGTAAGTGAAAGCAGTGGATATATGATGATGATGTTAGTGGATGTAGTGGATGTATGATGATGTGAGTGGATGAATGATGATGTGAGTGGATGTATGATGATGATGTATGTGAAAGCAGTAGATGTATGATGATGTAAGAGGATGTAGGATGATAATAAGAGGGGATGTATAATGATGATGTAAAAGGATATATAATGATGTAAGTGAATGTAGTGGATATATAATGATGATATAAGTGGATGTATGACGATGTTTAATGTATAATAATTTAACTGGATGTATAATGATGATATAGCGGTATTAATAGCAGCGTTCATTGATACCGAAAAGTGACTGCACTGGAAATGATTGGTTATTAAAGTAATTATCTATTTATATTTACTGCGGTTTTGTGTTAATTTGATTGCGTTTTATCAGCCTAATCGAAGGGCTTCACGCACAGGCGGTCGCGCGAAATTCGTAGGCGGCAAACAGACGTTATTGGTGTTCTGGCTCGTTGGCTGAGGCTCTGTTTGTCTGTTTGTCTGTCAGTCGGTCTGTCAGTGTGTCAGTTTTCAGTCTGTGTCTCTCTCACTAACTCTCTCCCACTCCTCACTTCTCTTTCTCTCTCTTCTTCTCTCCTCTCTCTCTCTTCTCTCTCTCCTCTCTCTCTCTCTCTCTCTCTCTCTCTCTCTCTCTCTCTCTCTCTCTCTCTCTCTCTCCTCTCTCTCTCTCTCTCTCTTCCTCTCTCCTCCTCTCTCTCTCTCTCTCTCTCTCTCTCTTCTCTCTCTCTCTCTCTCCTCTCTCCTCTCTCTCTCTCTCTCTCCTCTCTCTCTCTCTTCTCTCTCTCTCTTCTTCTCTCCCTCCCTCTCCCGTCTCTCTCCTCTCTCACCTTCCGCCCCCCCCTCCCTCCCCTCCCCTTCCCTCGCTCTCCCCCCTCCCCCCTTCCTCTCTCACCCCCTTCCCTCCCTCTTTCTCGCTCTCTCCTTCTCCCTCTCCCCCATCCCTCGTCTTTTCTCCCGACCTCGTCTCGGAAACCGCGGGGAGCTGCAACGCCATCCTTAACGACCTGCTTTCTGTCCCCAGAGGAAAGTGTCTCCGCTTAGTTGAGATGCAATGCGGCCGTCGCGCGGATTTCAGGATGAAGATCGTCCTGCGTTGGCTGTTTTTTTTAGCGTGTTTGTTTGTTTTGTTTGTTTGTGATTTATATGTTTGTTTTTGCTCGTTTTGTATGTGATTTATATGTTGTTTGTTTGTTTTTTTTGGCGGTTAGTTTATGTGGGATGCGGCCGTCGCGCGGATTTCGGGATGAAAGATCGTCCTGCGTTGGCTTTTTTTAGCGTGTTTGTTTGTTTGTTGTATTGATTTATATGTTTTTTTGTTTGTTTGTATTGATTTATTGTTTGTTTTTATTTTTGGGCGGTTAGTTTATGTGGGAGGCGGCCCGGCGGATTCGGGATGAGAGATCGTTCTGTGCTGGCTGATTTTTTGGTGTTTTGTTTTGTTTTTTGTTTATTTGTTTTTTTTGTTTGTTTTTATGTATTTATATGTTGTTTGTTTTTTGGGCGGTTAGTTTATGTGGGAAGCGGCCGTCGCGCGGATTTCGGGATGAAAGATCGTCCTGCGTTGGCTGTTTTTTTGCGTGTTTGTTTGTTTGTTGTTTTGATTTATATGTTTGTTTGTTTTATTTTTGGGCAGGTAGTTTATGTGGGATGCGGCCGTCCTGCTGATTTGGGGATTAAAGATCTTCGTGTTTTTCATTATCATTATCGTTTTTGTATGTAATTTGTCTACTTTTAATTATATATTTTTTTTGCTTTTATTTATTTTCCTTATGATTTTTTTTTCTCGTTTATCTATTAATTTACCTTTTGTTTATCTGACATGTATCCGTCTCGCCGATTTCGGAAAGAAAGATCGTCCTTCAACATCCTATTTTTTCGCTTGTTTCAGTGTGCTTTATCTGTTCGTTGTTATTTTTTCTCTATATTCGTTATCGTATTTATTGGTTATTTCCACTACTTCGTCTCTGAATCATGAGATAAAAGGGTGTTTTATGTATCCCAAGATCTTGTTCTCAAGAGTGTTTTGCCTTAACGGTTTTGCGAAGGAAAAACATTTTCACCCACTGGTGTTGACGTTCTATTGTTATTAGTTTTGTTACTTTCATTGCTGTTGTTATTATCTATATTATTGTTTTTGTTATTATTATAATGATTATGGTGCTATTGTCATGTTTGTTAGTATTACTGTTACTATTATTATTTTCATTATAATAGTTATTGTTGTTATTATTACTACTACTCCTATTATTATCATTACTATTATTTGTATTATTATTATTTTATTATTATTATTATTATTATTATTATTATTATTATTATTATTATTATTATTTATATCGTTATTATTATTATCATCATAATCATCATCATCAACATCGTTGTTGTATTTGTTGTATATTATTATTATCATTTAATAATTGATTTAGTAGCTTACACTGCACGATAATAGTTGATAAACTCTTTCTTACTATCTTTAACGTACCGTCATTGTTGATGCCATCGGTTCCAAACTTCCCGTCGTCTTTAACCCCGCCCCCCCTCTCGCAGTAGATTCGGATCCGCTAGGGGTCCCTCGGCCGCGCAGCCTCGTCCCTGTTTCATTTAGCGTGTTTCCCCCTCCCCTTCCCTCTTCCCTTCCCCCTTCCCCCTTCCTCCTCCTCTTCCATTCGCCATTCATCGCCCACGAATGTCGAGTACAGATTCCCGGTAAGCATTTCTTTCGTGTTTTTTTATGTCTGTCTCGCTCTCTCTCTCTCTCTCTCTCTCTCTCTCTCTCTCTTCTCTCTCTCTCTCCTCTCTCTCTCTCTCTCTCTCTCTCTCTCTCTCTCTCTCTCTCTCTCTCTCTCTCTCTCCATGGACACGCTCGGGGTCTATCGACGCGCGCTTTCTCTTGCTGGCTTGACGGCTGGCCGGCGTGGGTCGCGAGGCAAGGATCTCGGAGTCTCGTCTTCTATGATTCTGCGTCTTACGAGGTAGGATTGGCGAGGGGGAGGATCTTGCTAGATAGGAACTGCGAGATTCTTTTTTATGTGCAGGAACGGACAGGAATTATATCTGTGGAATCACGTTGGCGAGAATCCCCATGGTAGGAATGGTGCTGACGAAGAATCGTGTTGTCGAGAATCACATGGCTAAGAACTATACTGTGCAAGAATCATGTTGACAAGAATTATGCTAAGGAGACTCGCAGTGACGAGAATTACTTACTCCCAAGAATCGTCGGGACAAGAATCACGTTGATAGGAATTGCGCTGACAAGAATCACATTTCCAGGAATCTTGCTGACAAGTATCACGTTCCCAGGAGTTGCGCAGACAAGAATTGACACACTGCCAAGAATCGCCCCGATAAGAATCACGTTGCCGCGAACTGCGCTGACAAGAATCCAAGAATCACGCTGACGGGGAAGGCTTTCGCAACTCCCAGCCTTTGAACCTTCCAGCGTGCACTCCGGTTCCTGCTTCGCTTTCAGTGCGCAGAGATCTTTGCTTTCCTATTTTCTGTCGAGCTCAGTGTGTGCTTCTCAAAGGAAGAAAATCAGAGGAAGAAATATATATATATTTTTTTCTAGTTTCCTTTTTGTGTTTTGATGCCGAAACCTCGATGTAAATCATTTTGGGAGGGAACTCGGTGCAATCTCGAGGCTGAGATCTCGAAGAAGATGGGGATCATTTGGGAGAGGCTGGTGCAATCTGGAAGACTGCAGTTCTCACTTCGGTCTGTTATTTTCACCTTCCATGCCTTATACGTCTGTTAAACGATGCTAAACATTATTTCTTACTGTATTGCCGTAAGGAAAATATTCACAAATGTTTTTTTTTGTAGTTTGTAAGGACGTTCATAAGTCGAAGAGTATTGTTTGCTGAAGGATTCGGTGCTCCCCCGAAGCTGAAATCTCAAAGATGTAAATATTTCCTATTGTATTGCTTCAAGAAAACACGTGTTTGTTTTTAAGTATTTTTTTTCTTTAGTTATTAAAAACGTTCATATGAAAAGTATTGTTGCTGAAAGACTCGGTACAAGTCCTCAAGCTGAAATCTCAAAGGTTTAAATATTTCTTACTCTATTGCTCTAAAAATTAAACATTGGTGATTGTTTATGAGTAGGATTTAAGTAGTTTGTAAGAACACTCATGAGTTGAAACGTATAGTTGCTGAAGATGGACTGAAGCTGAAATCTCAATTTTGTAAATATGTCCTACTAAAAAAAAACATTGAGGGTTATTTGTAAGTATTTTTTGTAGTTTGCAATCGCGTTAATGAGTTGAGAAAGTATTAATCCATTTCTTTGAGGACCGTAAGGGTTGACCTCTGGGAGAGTGAATCGTTCAATGAGGCGCATATCCTTCGTTTGTAAATCCTCCGGAAACCTTTTTCTGAACCTTTTTCTCTGGCAGGAGAAATGTTTGGTTTCGACACACTATTTTCTTTGTTAAATCTTTCTTCTTCTTTTTCTTCTTCTTCTTCTTTTTTTAATCACGTAGGCTAACCATGTCTGAAGCTGCAGGCTAATTATCAGAATTTTATAATTTTTATATAGACCGCGAAGGCTACCCTTGTCTGAAGCTGCTTGATATTAGAATCTGCCTTTTTTATTTAGATCACGAAAGCTAATCATGCCTGAAGCTGCATGATATCAGAATCAGACATTTTTGAGTTGAAACCAATCATGTCTGAACTTCCGACAATCAGAATCTGCCAGTTTTGATTACTGACAAATGGAGCCACGTCTAGATCTGTTTTTTTCTTTCTTCTTCTCTTATCATCATCATCATCATCGTCGTCGTCGTCATTATTATTATTATTATTATTATTATTTTTATTATTATTATTATTATTATGAAAAGGCAATGGTTTTCTAGTTTCTGTATCAGGATCGCCACGAATTATTCTTGTGATGTGGATTTATCAAATTCATGGCGTTGTGGTGTGCTTTTTCTTAAAATAAAGAGATTTTCGAGATTGGCCGTTATTTCACTGAATTATATTTTTTTCGGTGAAAAGTCAGTTAGAGTAATTAATATATATCTGAATATATCTTTTAAATATATCTTTCGAATTTGATTTATTATTGTTATACGTATTTATTTAGGGAATTTGTTATTTCTGTCTTTTGGTATTATACATCAGTGTAGGGACGTTAGCTGTGCAGTTATTTTCACCTTGGGAATTTAAATTTGTTTTTCTCCCTTTCAAACTTTTTTTTTTTCGCTTTGTTTTTCACGTTTTGCCAATTGGTGCACGATAATTACAGGGCTTGGCTGGTATGTTTACAAATGTATACTCAATTCGGTTAGAAAAAAAAAAGTTGTTTTGTAAAATTATCCGTCGTTTTAAACTTTTCGGTGTTATCATTCTCTCTCTCTCTCTCTCTCTCTCTCCCTCCATCCTCACTCTCTTCTCTCCGTCCTCACTCTTCTCTCTTCTCTCTCTCTCTCTCTCTCTCTCTTCTCTCTCTCTCTCTTCTCCTCTCTCTCTCTCTCTCTCTCTCCTCTCTCTCTCCTCTCTCTCTCCTCCTCCTCTCCCTCCCTCCCTCTTCTCTCTCCTTTCCCTCCCTCTCTCTCTCTCTCTCTCTCTCTCTCTCTCTCTCTCTCTCTCTCTCTCTCTCTCTCCTCTCTCTCTCTCTCTCTCTCTCTCTCTCCCCTCCCTCCCTCTCCTCTTCCCTCCCTCCCCCCTCCCTCCCTCCTCCCTCCCCCCCTCCCCTCCCCCCCTCCCTCCCCCTTCACCTCCCTCCCTCCCTTCCCCCTCCGATGTCTCAGTGCCAGACGCGACACGGGCCAGTCACCCGCCGCGGCCCAAGAAATATTGAGTGTCATCCAGGCATCAATTATTGTCTTCTTAGCCCGACCCGGCACCGTCCATCACCCTCCCTTGTCCTCGGTCTCGTCATTGGTTCCTTGAACTCACCGTTTCAATTCATCTTGGGGTTTTTTTTTTTCTCGCTCTTGTCCTTTTTTGTCTTTTGTTTTTTCTTTTTTTTTTCTCTTTTGTCTTGTTTTTTTCTCTCTGTCTGTTTTTTTTTGTCTCTCTCTCTGTCTGTTTTTTTTTTCTCTCTGTCTGTCTTTTTCTCTCTCTGTGTCTTCTCTCTGTCTGTCTGTCTCTCCTCTCTCTCTCTCTCCCTCTCCCTCCCTCTCTCCTTCCCTCCCTCTCCCTCCCCTCCCTCCCCCCCCCCCCACCTCTCCCCCCTCTCCTCTCTCCTTCTCTTATCTGGTCTCTCTTTCATTTTCGGCCCTCCTTTTTACGGCCGCGAAATTTATCCTATCAGGACGGGGCGAGGTTTCCTCGTTTTCCGGCAGTTTGTTCATTTTGGGATTGAATTTGCAAGATGGCGTGGCCTTTGTTTCTTAAATTTTTGGTTTTACTATGTTGTTGTCGTTATTATTTTCGTTATTTTTTTGTTGGGTGTGTTTGCTGGAATTTTGTAATTGCTGTTTGTTTTATCATTGTTGTAATTGTTATTATTTTCTTTGTTATTATGAAAACTGTGATTTGTCATTAGTATTTTCGTTATTATTATTATTTCTTGGGAATGTCTGTTTCTAATATATGAATATATATATATATAATATATATATATATATATATATATATATATATATATATATATATATATATATAGGGAGGGGTATGTTATATTGTAACCCCCTTTTTTTCTATTCAATACTTTGTAAATTTATGTTTTGATGGAAGGATTTTTTTCTTGTAGTTTATTTTCAAAAGTTATTTTTTG
>NW_020869833.1:630077-640077 GCF_003789085.1 Penaeus vannamei | reverse complement strand
CACACCAGCTTCTTCATAGCGCATTCTCCTGCACAACAACAGCTCATATTTACGATCGTATTAACACAAACAGACTTGCGGATGAAATGACAAAGCACAAAACAATGGAATAAACGCTGCCGTTAAAACAATGCAAACATGATGCTGACTTACTGTTCACAAAGGAAAAGGAGCAGGTAGGAAGGGAAGAAAAAAGGGAATTGAGGAGGGAAAAACAAAGGGTGAGAAGAGAAGGGGAAAGCTTCGTGTTATTTGAAGGGCTCAGGATAAGATGGAAGCCGTAACAATAGGATATGGACGGAGTGTGTTTTGTGTATATATACTATGTATAGAATAGGTTAGATAGATAGCGTGAGAAGAGAGGAGAGAGTGGTAGATATATGTAATTAGTATATATTAATAGATGAGAAGAGAAGGGCTTTGAGGAAGAAGAACAGAGAGAGAGATAGATAGTTAGATAGATGATGAATAGATTAGGTCAGGGGAGGAAGGAGGAAAGAGGAGAGAAAGAAGAGAAGAGTATGGGAGAGATTAAGAGAGAGAGAGAGAGAGAGAGGAGGGAGAGGAGATAGATGAAGCGATAGAAGAGAAAGGGTGATAGGGGGGGGGAGAGGAAGGGNCTCCTCCCCCCTCCCTACCCTTCCTCCCTCCTTCCCTCCCTCCCTCCCCCCTCCCCCCTCTCTCTCTCTCTCTCTCTCTCTCTCCTCTCTCCTTCTCTCTCTCTCTCTCATCTCCTCTTCTCTCTCTACTCTCTCTCTCTCTCTCTCTCCTCCTCTCCCTTCCACCTTCCTCTCTCCCCTCCTTCCCTCCCCCCCCCACTCCCTCTTTCCCTCCTCTTCCTATCCCTCCTTCTCCTCCTTTCCCTCCCTTCCCCCCTCCCTCCCCCTTCCCTCCCCTCTCGCTCCCTCTCTCCTCTCCTCTCTCCTCCTCCCTCTCTCTCTCTCTCTTCTCCCTCCTCTCTCTCTCTCTCTCTCTCCTCTCTCTCTCTCTCTCTCTCTCTCTCTCACTCTCTCTCTCTCTCTCTCTCTCTCTCCTCTTTTCTACCCCCCCCCCTCTTCCCTCCCTCTCACACTCTCTTCCCCTCCCCCTCTTCCCCCCTCCCCCCCCTCTTCTCTCCCCTCCCTTCCTCTCCTTCCCTCCCTCCCTCCCTCTCACTCCCTCTCCCTCCTCCCCCTCTCTCTCTCTCTCTCCCTCCTCCCCCCCCCTCCTCCTCTCTCTCTCTCTCTCTCTCTCTCTCTCTCTCTCTCTCTCTCTCTCTCTCTCTCTCTCTCTCTCTCTCTCTCTCTCTCTCTCTCGTTCATCGCCTCCAAACACCCACGATATATAAAATTACTGAAAGGAATCCTATGACCTGAAATATTTCCGTGTAACGCATTCATACTCTAATTTCTGTCCTATTCACGATTAAAAATGATTTAGTTTTAAAATCATTTATCCTCTCTTTATTCCTCGTATTCGTATTCCGTATCCATTTTTTTTTTTTTTTTTTTGCTTTCTCTCTCCCTTCCCTTTCTTCCTTCCTTTCTCCTCCTCTCTTTTCCCTTCTCTCTTAGCTTCTCTTAACTTTTCACTGTGTCTTCTCAGCACAACTTTGTGCTGTCTCATCACTGTCTCCCCTCTCCTTCTCCTCCTCTCACTCTCCCCTTTTCTTTTTCTCTCTTTCTCATCCTTTCCATCTTCTCTCCATTCTTTTCTCTCTTCCCCATCCTTCTCCTCTTCCCTTACAATTCTCTTTCTTTTCTCTTCCTCTCCCCCTGCCTTCTCGCTCCCTTCTCTCTCCTCTCTTCCCTCTTCCCCTCCTCCCTTCCCCTCCCTTTTCCTCCTCTCCCCCAACTTCTCACCCTTCCCCCTCCTCCTCCTATCTCCCCCCTTTCATCCTCCCTTCCCCTCCTCCTCTTCCCTCCCTACGCCTCTCCCTCCTCTCCCCCTCCCTCTTCCTCCTTCCCCCTCCCTACCCCCTCCTCTTCCTCCTCTCCCCATCCCTCCTCCTCCTTCCCCCTTCCCCCCTTCCCCCCCTTTCCCCCCCCTTCCCCCTCCCTCCTCCTTCCTCCCCTTTCACCCTCCCTTCCCCATCCATCCCCCCCTCCCCCTCCTCCTCCTCTTCTCTCCCTCTCTCTCTCTCCTCCCTCCTCCTCTCCCCCCTCCCACCCCCACCCCCTGCTCTCCCAAACGCCTCATATAACAGACGACAGCAATAGCGGTTGACTAGTTCCCCTGGGGAGAGAGACACAGGGGAGGAGGGGGAAGGGGAGAGGGAAGTAGGGATAGGAAGAGGAGCACTCACGAGAGAGGGAGGAGGAAGGGGAATAGGGGGAAGGGGAAGAACAGGAAAAGGGATAGGAAGAGAACAACCACGAGGGAGGGGAGGAGGAACGGGGAAGAGGGGAAGGGGGAAGGACGTAGCGAAGGTGTGTGTGTTTGTGTGTGTGTGTGTGTGCGTTCGTGCGTGCGTATGTGTGTGTGTGCGTTCGTGTTGTGTGTGTGTGCGTTCATGCTTGTATGTGTGCGTGTGCGTTCGTGCGTGCGTATGTGTGTGTGTGTGTGCGTTCGTGCGTGCGTATGTGTGTGTGCGTGTGTCGTGTGTGTGCCTGTGTATGTGTAGGAAAAAAACAACATGAAGTTGGATCAATACGCATTTTATACGCTTAACATTATCTTTATTTTTTATCTCTTAAAAAAGCTTTCTGGAGAAATTCGGCTTCCGGTCCCTAAGGAGGAGAATCCATAACTGTCTTCAAAGGTGTAAAGGACAGTCAATAGACGCGCGTACCTGTCTCTTTGGCGAAGGAAGTGGGTGGGAAAAACGAAAGCAAAATGGTGGAACTGAACGAAAGAATAGGCTCATGAATTTGTGTATTGGAGTGGGTCTGTCTGGTTATCTGTGTCTATCTGTCTGTCTGTTCTTTTGTCTATCCATCGTTATCTTTGACATCTATTTATCAGTTTATGTGCCTATATGTCTGTCCATTGTTATCTTTGTCATCTGTCTATAAGTTTATCTGCCTATCTATCTATCTATCTATCTACACCCACCCACTCACTCACACAGACACATACACACACACACACAGATATCTATTTTTTCTATCTATCTTCCCGTGATTAAATCTACCCTCCTCCCCCTCACCACCTATCCCCCTCTCCCCATGATAGACGTCGCAGGTAAAAAATATAAAGTTAGTCTTTTAGAAAAAAAAAGTTTTTTTTTTTTTTTTTTTTTTTTTTTTTTTATTTACTCCCCTCCCTCACCACCTATCCCCCTCTCCCCATGATAGACGTCGTAGAAAAAAATAAAAGTTAGTCTTGTAGAATAAAAAAAAAGTTTTTTTTTTTTTTTTTTTTTTTTTTTTTTTTTTTTCTCTTCTTCTTTTCTTTCTTTCTTTTAATGTGACTGAGACCCTAATCCCCGCTTTAGGTCCGTAGCGTGTAGGTCTGAGACTGAATCCCTTCCCACATATGATTGCACGGCGGCGAGGGTGGGAACCGGAGAACCAGAGCAGATCGGCGTGACAGGCGGGGAGGGAGAAGATTATATGACAGCGGAGGCGAGGTCGGGGGCTGGCACGGCGAGGGGTAGGGTGTGAGGGTGGGTGAGGAAGGGTGGTGGGGGTGGGGGGGGGTGAGGAGGGGGGGGTGGGAGAAGGGGTGAGGAGGAAGGGGGTGAGGAGGGGTGGGGTGAGGAAGGGGGTGAGGAGGGGAAATGTGAGGAATTTGGTGGGATGAGAAGGGATGGGTGGGAAATGGGGTGGGGGGATAGGGGATGAGAAGGGGTGGGTGGAAAATGGATTGGATGGGAAATGTGGGGGTGGGAGGGATGAGAGGGGGTGGTTGGAATGAGAGGGAGTGGGTGGGGATGAATGAGAGGGAGAGGGGGTAGGGGGGGGATGGAATGAGAGGGAGTGGGGTGGGGTGGAATGAGAGGGAGAGGGAGTAGGGGGGTGGGATGAGAGGGGAGGAAAGGGAGTGGGGTGGGGTGGGGATGAGAGGGAATAATAGGGTGGGAAAAGGTGGGGGGGTGAGGGGGTGGAAAGGATGGAACGAGAGGGAAGGGGGGGTAAGAATAGAATGAGTGGGAATAAGAGGAAACGAGAGGGGATTGCAATAAAATAAGAAGGAGAGGGATGTGGGATTGGGCGTGGAATGAGAAAAAAGGGGGGGGGGAGAGTGGAGGGTGAAGGGTTAAATAAAAAGGAACTGGGTTGGAAGAAGAAAATGAAGGAAAAAAAAGTGCGGAGGGGGATGGAGGAGGGGAAAGGAGAAGACGGAATAAATGGGGAGATAGGAGATAGATAAAGAGTATAGAAAGAACGAAAAAGGAAAAGCGAAAGAGAAAAATAGATGTTGCATGGAAACAGAGGCCAGAGGAAGGAGAGGAAAAGAAAACTAGATCACTGACTAAAAGAAAGAAAGAAAGAAAAAAGAAGGAAGAAAATGAGAAATTAAAAAAAAATAAAGAGAATCGTAAAGAGAGACAGAAGGAATTGGAAAAGGAGACACTAACAACAGAAATGAGAGATAAAGACAATTAATTAAGATGTGTGAGAGGCAATTAGAGAAAGACAAAGAGAGAATATGGAGAGAGAGGGAAACAAAAGCGAAAGTGGAAAAGAAAGAAGAAAAGAGAGGAAGAATGACGATAATGATACAGAAATGAACACGATATAGACAAGAATCGAAGAAGAGTAGTAAGGGAAGAAGGGAAGTAAGGAATCATAAGGAAAGGGAGGAGGGAAAAGGAAGAAGACGAGAACGAATACAAAAAATGAAGAAAAGTAGAAAAAGGGAAGAAGGTAATCATAAGAAAAGGGAGGAAGGGAAAGGAAAAAGACGAGAACGAAACCAAGAATTGAAGAAAAGAAGAAAAAGGGAAGAAGGGAATCATAAGAAAAGGGAGGAAAGGAAAGGAAGAAGACGAGAACGAAAACAAGAATCGAAGAAAAGTAGAAAAATGGAAGAAGGGAAGTAGAGAATCATAAGAAAAGGGAGGATGTGAAAGGAAGAAGACGAGAACGAAAACAAGAATCGAAGAAAAGTAGAAAAAAGGGAAGAAGGGAAATGGAGAATCATAAGAAAAGGGAGGAGAGGGGTAGGGGAAGGAAGTGAGAGAGGAAGAGAAAGGGGGGGGGGAAGGGCCAAGGGCAAAGAGACATCATAATTGTGGATGATTCCCGAGGTTATATACACAGACCCCGAGAGCATCCCCTTGTGTGCCTTCCTGGCTTCCAACAACACTGCTCTCTCTCTCTCTCTCGCTCTAATCTCTCTCGTCTCTCTCTCTCTTTATCCTGTCTCTCTCTCTCTGTCTGTCTGTCTGTCTCTTTATGTCTTTCTCTCTCTCTCTCTCTCTTTATCTTTAGTCTCTCTCTCTCTCTGTCTGTCTCTCTGTCTCTCTGTCTCTGTCTCTCTCTCTCTCTCTCTCTCGCGCTCTATGCCCTCTATCAATTATCTATCTGTCTATTTCTAACTGTTTCAACAACGCCAAACAATAACAAGCAAGAACAATAAAAACAATACCACCACCACTGCCCCAACCACTAACCAAAACACCACCCAACCACCACCACCACACCACCCACTGCCCCAACCACTAACAAAAACACCACCAATCACCACCACTGCTGCACTGCCCAACCACTAACCACCCACCACACCACCACCACCTCGCCACCACCACCTCTCACCCACCATCCACCACCTCACACCACCACCTCTCCACCATCACCACCTCCACCACCTCACCACTTCTCCACCCACACTTCTCCACCACCTCTCTCCTACCCCGTCCTCCTCTCCCCCCGAGTAGCTCCTTCGTGCTCCGAGGTCGAAGAAGAGGCCGGCTTATGTTCCTCCTCCGTCTGTGTCGTCAGGGGGGCGGGGGCGTGGGGAAGGTGGGTGGGGAAGGGGCGTCTTTGTTTGGAAGGGGGGGTGGGGGTGGGGGGTTGTTGTTGTCGTTATTGTGCTGCTAATTTGGTGCTGATTTGCTCTTGTTATGATCGGTTTTGTTGTTGTTGAGTTTGTACTTTATTTTTGTTATAGTATTGTTTGTTCGTATTTTATTGTTATTATTATTATTATTATTATTATCATTATTATTATTATTATGATTATTATTGTTATTGTATTATTATTATTATTACTATTATTATTGTTATCATCATTATTATTAATAATATTATTATGATAATTATTTTGTCTGTCCCCCATCTCTGTCTGTATGTCTCTCTCCCCCTCTCCCCACTTTGTCTCTCTTTCTGTTTCTCTTTTTCCCTCCCTTTCTTCTCCTTCCCTCTTTTGCTGTGTGTGTGTAACGTAGCGCTCTCGTCTGGCAGTCTTGCTGACCAGCGTTCGATCCCGTGCGCTGCCAGTGGATGGTCACTCCGGTCATTCCTTGCACACAGGGGGAGATTTAAAGGCAAATAAACAGGCAGCATGTCACATCAAAAATAATATCTTTTGTAGCAAATAGAATTAAACTAAAACCTATAATTCTTAAAAATCTCTCTCTTTCCATTTTTTTTCTCTCTGTGTCTCTGTCTGTCTGTCTTCTCTCCCTTTTTTTTCTCTCTCCCTCCCTCTCTCTCTCTCTCTCTCTCTCTCTTCCTCTCTCCCTCCTCTCTCTCTCTAAGTCTCTCTCTCTCTCTCTGTCTCTCTGTCTGTCTCTCTCTCTCTCTTCTCTCTCTCTCCTCCCTCCCCCCCCTCTCTCTCTCTCTCTTCTTTCTCTCCCCCTTATCGCTCCCCTTTTATCTCATCCTCATCCAATTATTCCGAATCCCTTTTTCTCTGCCATTTTCCCCCTTCCCTTCCCTTCCTTTCCTTTCATTAAACCTTCTCTACCCCAACATCCACAAACCTTTAATATCTCTTCACACATATTTATCAAAGACCCTCTTATCTTCTCACACGCTTTTGTCGAAGAAACCTTACTTCCATCTATACCTGCGGAAATTTTATGATTTATGTATCTATTTTTAAAATATGTATTCGCAAATGCTGTCATGCATAGCGACCTGCACACACACACACACACACACACACACGCACACACACACACACATACACACACACATGCGCACACAAACACGGAAAGACACACTTACACGTACACACGCTCTTTCTGTTCTGTTTTTGTACTACCCCCCCCCCCCCAACCTCTCTCTCTTCTCTCTCTGGTTCCTGTGCTCTGCCCCTCCCCTCTCTACGCCCCCCCCTCTCTCTCTTACTCCTCCCCTCTCACTCTCTCTCTCTGTATCTCTGTCTGTTGCCCTCTCTCTCTTACTCCCCTCCCCCTCTTAGTCACTCTTTCCTCTTTCTGTCTGCTTGCTTTCCCCGCCTCTCTAGCTCCCCCTCTCACTCTCACTTTCTCTCTCTCTCTTTCTGTCTGGTTGCTCCCCGCCTCTCTAGCTCCCCCCTCTCACTCTCACTTTCTCTCTCACTCTTTCTGTCTGTTGCTCCCCGCCTCTCTAGCCTCCCCCCCTCTCTCTCTTACTCCCTCCCTTCTCACTCTCACTTTCTCTCTCTCTTTCTGTCTGTGCTGTCTAGCTTCTCTCGTCTTACTCCCCCTCTCTCATCTGTCTGCTGGCCCCCTTCCCTCTCTCTCTCTTACTCCCCCACCCCTCTCACTCTCACTTACTCTCTCTCTTTCTCTCTGTCGTGCCCTCTCTCTCGCCCCCTCCCTCTCTCTCTCTCTTACTCCCCCACCCCTCTCACTCTCACTACCCCCACTTCCCCCCCCCCACCCCTCTCTCTCTGTCACACACACGGAACACAATGTCATGTCATAGCGTCGGACGGGCCACCTGTCACTAGCTTTTCCTCTCCGGCATAGGGTTCAATATTGCGTGTTATTCAGAGCGGACATAGGGGTATAATAGGATACAGGGGGAGAGGATATAAAAGGAGGATAAGGAAGAAAGAGGTGATGAGAGGATGAGGAGGAGGAGGAGGAGGATTAGGATGGAGATAGAGGAGGATGAGATGATGAGAGAGGATATGAGAGAGGAGGATGAAGATGAAGGGAGGATGGAGGATGGAGGAGGATGGTGTATGAGGATGAGGAGGGGGGGAGGAGAGGAGGAGGAGGAGGAGGATGAGAGGAGGAGGAAGAAGGGAAGGAGAGAGGGAGGAGGAGGAAGGAGGAGGAGGAGGAGGAGGATGGTGAATGAAGAGAGAGAAGAAGATTGTGAGGATGAGGAGGAAGGAGGAGGAGGAGGAGGATGGTGATGAAGAGGAGGAGGAGGATGGTGAAGATGAGGAAGGAGAGAGATGGGGAGTAGTTGGAGGAAGAATGAGAAAAAAAGGAGGAAAGAGGTGGAATAGGAGGAGTAGGAGGGGGAGAGAGGAGGAGAAAAAGGAGGAATAGGAGTAGAAGGAGAGATGAAAAAGAGGAAGAAAAAGAGGAAATAAAAGAAGAGAAAAAGAAAAGGAGAGGAAGAAGAAGTAGAAAGAGTTAGATGATGATGATGACGAAGATGATACTGAAGAGATGGAAACAGAAAAAAGTGAATAAGAGGAGGGGGGATTTTACGAAAGAGGGAAAGGAGAATAAAGACAGATTAGGAGGTAAATTAGCAGCGTCTGTGCTGTATTTAGAGCAAAAGTGATCAGCGTTGACGTGAGCGAATCTTCTGGGTCGCTGACTCTCTGGGCTCGGGGTTCACATGCATGTGCGTACGTGTATGTATTCATGTATGTGCACATGCATGGACCTGTATGCATATGTTAGTATATGAGTCTCGTGAGTGTGTTTGTTTGTTTGTGTAGGTGTGTATGCATATGTTTGAGTCTTTGTGTGCGTGTATGTGAGTGTGTGTGAGTTTGTGTTGTTGGCGTGTGTGTGAGTGTGTGTGCGTGTGTGTGATTTGTGCTGTGCGTGTGTGCACATATGTCTCCCAGGATCCCTCCGCTACCCCCCCCTTAGACGCCGAGACTATAGAGACAGTATGAAGGGGAAGGACAATAAGGCTCCGAGGCTTTCCTTCCACTTAGATCCTCCTTAAGCCCAAAATGAAGGATTTTTCGGGGGATCAAAGTCGAAATAAATTGCTGTGTGATCTCAAGGGATTTTTTTTTTCTTTTTTTTTTTTATCTTTTTCGCCTGTTTTTGGTTGTTGATTATATATGTTTTATTTTTTTTTTTTTTCACCCCCCTCCTCTTTTCTTCTTTTTTGTTCTCGTTTGCCTATTCATTTCTTTTTGTTTTTCTTTTCCTTTTCTTTTTCCCCTTCTTCCTTTTCCCTTTTTTTTCTTGGATTTTTTACCTTCTTCCTTTCCTTTTTCACCCTTTACCATTTTTTTCTTTTAAACTTTTTTTTTTTACTTTCTTTTTACTTTTTTTTTTTTGTACTTTCTTTACTTTTTTTTTTCTTAACTTTACTTTTTCATTTTTGTACTTTCTTTTACTTTTTTTCTTCTTCTCTCTCTCTCTCTCTCTCTCTTTTTTTTTTTTTTTTTTTTTTTTTTTTTTTTAGAACAGAAACGTAACTGGCCCGTGTCTTTTCCACAAAGGCTTCAGAGAGGGTGCCGCTGACGTGTGAGAAGCTAATGGATTTGGAAGCCTCTGTTTTAATGGGTTGTTGGTTGTTGGCGTTTTGGGTGTTGGTTAAGGTTGGTTGTAAGGTGGTTGTTAAGGCGGGGGTTTGTTAAGGTTTAAAGTGGGTTGTTTTAGCGGGTTGTTCTAGGTTAGGTTTGTTAAGGCGGGGCTTGTTAAGGACGGGTTGGTTAAGGCGGGGTAGGGTTAGTTAGATGGGGGCGTTGTTAATGCGAGTTTAGTTAAGGTGCGGGTAGTTAGCTGGGCGTTTCGCGTTAAGGCGGGCGTTGTTGTTAAGGCGCGTTGTTAAGGGTGGGTTGTTAAGGTGCGGGTTGTTAAAGGCAGGTGTTGTTAAGGCGGTTTGTTAAGGCGGAGTCGTTAAGGTGGCATAGTTAAGGTGGGTAGTTAAGAGTTTTTTTGTTGATAAGGCGGGGTTGGTTTAAGGTGGTAGTTAAGGTGCGTTGATAAGGTGGG
>NW_020869833.1:612572-617808 GCF_003789085.1 Penaeus vannamei | reverse complement strand
ATCCTCCGCCCCACTCCTCCCCTACCTCCACCCCCCATCCCTCTGGCTCCACACCCCCTATCCCCCTCTCTCCCACCCTTCCCCTATCCCCCACTCTATCCTCCCTCCCCACTCCTCCCCTACTCCCTTCGCTTCTGCTACTTTTAAGACGTCCTTACTCGCTAGAAGGAGGGGATTGAGGGAGTGTGGGGGAAGGAAGTGTCTGCTCTGTGTCTCTTTGCTCCCCGTCTCTCATCTCTTTCTCTTTTGCATTTTTTTCATCTACTCTCGTCTCCCATTTCTCTTTTCTCTATTTGCTCCTTTCTCTATCCTCTATTATTTCTCTCTCTTTCTTTTTCTTTCTTTCTCTGTCTCTGTCTCTCTCTCTCTTTTTCTCTTTCTTTCCTCCTACCTTTTCCCTCCCTTCCTCTCTCCATATCTCTCCCTTTCTTTTCCGCTCGCTCCTCTTTCATCTCTCTCCTTTCCACCCTCTCCCATCTCCCTCTCCTTTCCCCAACCTCCCGCTTCCCTCTCCCTCTTCTTTCCCTCCCCTACTCTCTCCCCTCTCCCCTCTTCCCTCTGCCCTCTCCCCTCCCCCTCTCTCTTCCTCTCTGCCCTCTCTCCCCTCCCTTCTACCCTCTCCCTTTCCCTCTGCCCTCTCCCCTTCCCTCTGCTCTCTCCCCTCCTCTCTTGCCCTCTCCCCCTCCTCTCTGCCCTCACCCCTCCCTTCTACCCTCTCCCCTCTCCTTCCCTTCTGCCCTCTTCCCCTCCCTTCCCTCTCTCCTCTCTCCCTCCCCTTTGCCCTCTCCCCTCTCTCCTCCTCCTCTTCCCCTCTCCCTCTTCTCCTCCTCTCTGCCCTCTCCCCTCTCCCATCCCTTCTACCCTCTCTCCTCTTTTGCCCTCTCCTCTTCCCTCTCCCCTCCTCTCTCCCCTCTCCCCTCCTTCCCCTTTTTTCGTTCTCACACCCTCCTTCGACAGCGACTAAACATCCAACTGTCTCCTCTCTTTGTATCTCTGCAGTTAACACCGCCCTTTTTATCTCCTCCCCTTTCGCTTTGTCTCCCTTTTTCAGATCTCTTTCTTACACCCTACGTACTTAAAATCTCTCTCTCTCTTTCTTTCTTTCTTCCTTCCTTTCTCTTTCTCTTTTTCTCAATCACTCACTCTCTCTCTCACTCTCTCTTTCACTCTCTCTCTTACTCTCTCACACACTCTCTCTCTCTTACTCTCTCTTGCTCTCTCTCCCTCTCTCTCTCTCTCCTCCCCTTCGCTTTTAATGTCTCCGCTCAAGTGCATCTTTATGCGACTTTTATTCCCTCTCCTCTTCTTCCTCCTGTCTTAAGTCCCTCTACGTTCCCCTCGCTTTCGCACTTCAAACTGCAGTCTATGAGCTCTCCCTTCCCCTCACTCGCCTCCTCGCCTCACTCGCCTCCTACACCTAATTCTGACGGTGGTCTGTCTTTTGTTGTCGCTGTGTTGTGTGTATGCGGTTTAGCTGGGGTCTCTTCTCTTCTTTTTTTCTCGTTCTTTCTCGTTCTCGTTTTTCGTTATCTCGCTATTTCGTTCTCTGTCTTCTCTTCTCTTCTTTTGTTTTATCTCTTTTTTCTCTCTTTCTTTCTCGTTCTCGTTTTTCGCTATTTCGTTCTCTGTCTTCTCTCGTCTCTTCTTTTGTTGTATCTCTCTTTTTCTCTTTCTATTTCGTTCTTTCTTCTTTCTTCTCATTCTCTCTATCTAACTTTGCCTTCTCCCTGCATTTTCCTTCCCCCTCCCTTTTCCTTCCCTCCCTCCCTCCCCTCCCCTCCTTCAACCCTACCTCCCCTCACGCTCCTCTCCCTCCCTTCCTCTTCCCCCTTCCCTTTCCCTTTACCCTCTCCTACCTCTCTTCCCCCTCCTTCCTTCCCTTTCCCTCCCTATCGCCTTCTATCCCCTTCCCCTTCTCTCTCCTCCTCTCTTTCCCCTCCTTCCTTCCCTCTCCCTCCTTATCTCCCCGACCCCCCTCTCCCTCTCCCTCTCTCCTCCTACCCCCTCTCCCTCTCTTCCTATCCTCTCCCCTCTCCCTCTCCCTCCTTATCCCCTCTCTATCCTCTCCCTCCTCCCCTATTCCCTACCTCTCCCTCTCCCCCTCTCCTCCTATCCCCTCTCCCTCTCTCTCCTTCCTATCCCCTCTCCCTCTCTCCCCGACCTCCCTCTTTCCCTCTCCCTCTCTCCTAACACATCTCCCTCCCTCCCCTCCCTACCCCCTCTCCTCTCTCCACCTACCTCCCTCTCCCCCTCTCCTCTACCCCCTCCCCCCATCCCCTCCCCCCATCCCCCTCTCTCCCCACCCCACCCAACCCCTCCCATTCAACATCCTCGTTCTTACACTAATTTCTCCTCTATCTCTAATCCCTCATTCTGTGAAATGCCTTCTATATTTTCCCCCTTTCGCGTTCTCTCGCCAACACCTGCTGCGTTTTGTCTCCCCGTTCAGTCGTCGCTCTTGAAGAAGTGTTCTTGACTGTCTTGGTGACAATTGGCTGTCTCTGTGCCACTCGGAAATGGGAGAATATGAGGCGATTATTCTTTTCAGTTTTTTAGTAAGGTCGTTACCCTTGGTATAATTACTTGAAGTAGTATTGCTATAAATATTATTATCATTTGTGTCTATGATTATTGTTATTTATGATTATTATCATCATTGCCATCGTTATTATCATTAGTGTTGTTGTTGTCGTTGCTGTATTGTTTTGCTGTTACTATTATCAATACTATCATCATCACAATCACTGTTACTATTATCACTATTAATATTAATATATATGAAAAAAATAACAATGGAATATCAAATCTTGTAAAAGACCAATAATTATCTGCCGTCCTCAATTTATTTATTCTTTTACAATAATCATCGTTTCCCCTTTTTTATTATTTCCTCTCAATCTTGCATGAATATTCTCTCTAATAACTAATATAACCCCTTCTTTTTACTAAAGAAAGGCCTCTTTTTCTTTTCTATCTCAAGCACCATATCCTCGTGAGTGACTCCCCATTCTAGACCCATTTCCTCTCCCTATTTGCCCATCCTATCTCGCAGAATATATATATATATCTTTTCGTAAATATTTGAACTATACCGAATCTCCATCCGCTTCTACCCGCACGTGAATAAGTGATGACGTGTGATTAAAGAAACGGAAGAGGAGAACACTCGTCTCTTTCATGAGTCAAAAGCGCCGCGTCTCGACTCTTCCGTTTACACGTCTTTCATCCTCAAAAAAAAAAAAAAAAAAAAAAAAAAAAAAAAGTAAAAGAGAAAAAAGAAAAAGAGAAAAGAGAAAAAAAAAAGAAAGAAAAAAAGTAAAAGAGAAAAAGTAAAAAAGAAGAAAGAAAAAAAGTAAAAGAGAAAAAGTGAAAAAAGTAAAGAGTAAAAGAGAAAAAGTGAAAAAAGAGAGTAAAAGGAGATGGAGGAGAAGCAGGAAGGAAAGAACAAAGAAATCATGATACTGATGATGATGACGACGACGAAGATGAAAAATTGGACAATGTAAAAAGGAGAAGAGGACAAAGTCAAGGAAGAAGTAGGAAAGAAAGAAAAAGAAGTGAAAAGAAAGGACTGCACAAGAAAACCAAAAATAAAACGAAGAAGAAAAAAAGAAAGAAATGCAGAAGAAAAACAAAACAAAAACGAAGAAAAAAAGAAAGGAACGAAGAAGAAAAACGAAAAAAAAGAAGACGGAGAACAAAAGATCAAAAGGAAGACGACGAATAAAAGAACAACAGAATAAAGAAGACGAAAAAGATCCTGTAGACAACCCCACGTGACTAGGCGCAGCTGCAGCCTCCTCTCGCTCGCCGCAAAACCTCCCTGTCGCTCTGCAGTCGGCATTCATCATCTCAGGACCTTGGCACTCGCCTGTGGCACTCCCTATAGGCACCCGCGGCGCGTCCTAGCTGACACTCTTTCCCTTACGACTGACTCCACGACTCCGATAATTCGCAGACTTTGGCATCTCCGAAGACACCGTCCTACCCGATTTACCTTTCGAGAATAAAGTGTCTCCCGAATATACTACTGGATATCGCCGAAAGAACGCCAAATTGGCACTCTTTCCCTAATAACGTGACTCCCGACAACTCGCGAGACTCTGGCACTCCGAAGACACCCCAGACACCGTCCTACCCGATTTACTTTCGAGAATAATGTAACTCCCGACATCGTATGGACTACTGGCACTCCGATACCGCCGAAGGAACGTCCAAACAGGCACTCTTTCTAGAGACCTTGGCACTCCAAAAGCACCCAGGCAGCTTCCTAACCGATTTAATTTCGAGAATGTGACTCCCGATATCGTATGGACTACTGGCACTCCGATATCGCCGAAGGAACGTCCAAATTGGCACTCTTTCCCTAATAACGTGACTCCCGACAACTCGCAGACTCTGGCACTCCGAAGACACCAGACACCGTCCTACCCGATTTATTTCGAGAATAAAGTGTGTCCCCGACATCGTATGGACTACTGGGCACCCCGAAGAACGTCCAAACAGGCACTCTTTCTAGAAGACCTTGGCACTCCAAAAGCACCCAGGCAGCTTCCTAACCGATTTAATTTCGAGAATAATGTAACTCCCGATATTCGTATGGGACTACTGGCCACCCCCGACGTCACCGAAGGAACGTCCAACAGGCACACTCTTTCCCTAAAAATGCGACTCCCGACAACTCGCAGACTCTGGCACTCCGAAGACACCCAGACACCGTCCTACCCGATTTACTTTCGACAATAATGTAACTTCCGATATCGTATGGACTACTGGCACTCCGATATCGCCGAAGGAACGTCCAAACAGGCACTCTCCCCGAATAACGTGATTCCGACAACTCGCAGACTCTGGCACTCCGAAGACGCCCAGGCACCGTCCTGCCCGATACTTTCGACAATAATGTAAGTTCCGATATCGTATGGACTACTGGCACTCCGATATCGCCGAAGGAACGTCCAAAATTGGCACTCCTTCCCCGAATAACGAAACCCCCGACATCACAAAGACCTTGGCACTGCAAAAGGCACCCCAGCAGCGTCCAAACTGGCACCCTTCCCCCCCCCCCCCCAACATAACATGACTCCCGCTCTGATCGCTTACCTTATCAAGTCGATATCGTAAATTCTCGAGGCGAATTATGAACATTCACCCGAAAGCGATCACCTTAACCGGCCATCGCCATAAATTTTCGAGGCCTATTATAATCGGTCACCTTAAAACAACGACCCGATTA